>JAEMOT010003482.1:342123-379642 GCA_019297695.1 Apostasia ramifera
CAAAATATCATTTAGATGTTATTAAAAATTGAATGATATTTAAATAATGTGATATAATATCGAAATAATAACAGATGACAACTTCGATTGTATTAAGAGACTATCAGCTGGTCCTAACACTAAAATTCCATTATTGGGTGGTAGGTATTCCTCTTTAAAAGTTATGTCTTCATTTATGTGAAAATGAGATGCATTTTTGGCTTGTCTTCCTGGTATAACAAACATGGTTATTGGAAAAATAATATGATTTGAAGTTATTTGATGTGATTCTACTTGAGTTGAATGCACATTCAACCAAATTAACATGAATGTTCATGCTTAATTATATGCATGATTTTGTAAATTTCCTGTATATGTACTGTTGATGGAGAGATGGAGTTTGAGAATTAACGGCATGTAATGTTTTTAGTTCAGAATTTCAGTGTCAGAGAAATAGCAATTATCCAGAAAAATATACGGGGATTTAAGGTGGTTTAGGGAGGAATTCCCCTATGTCCACGGGGGTGTCAGTGAGAGTAGTTCCACTAAGGACAAAGGGTTTGGTTAGAAAACCAATATAAGGTGGATTATAAATATCGTCTCCGATATTTGCCAGGGAGCTCTCTTCTAGCTTTTATGTTGCATGTATTTTCCGCTCTTCTCTCTAGTGTCTCATCCAGAGGTATTTATAGGCGGGTTGTAGTGAAGTTCAACGGGTTATCCGGAGGGGGCGCTGAATATTTCTATTGAGCCCATACCGATGGCACTGACACTGTCGATCTCCTGAGAGACCGTCAATAGTGACTGGAGCACGCGGCTTCTTTATCTTTGCGACCCATGAGAACTGGAAGCCATGTTGACATTTGCCTCTTGAGCTCATACCGGCGGCACTAACACTGTCGACCTCATGATGATCTCTACCAGCTGAAATAGCGACAGCTTTGGACAAACATCATGGCCGATCTTACAGGGAGGGGCGGATGCCCAAACATCGTGGACATTGCCGGAAGACCGAACCAGCGGAATCGATGTCCGAGATCTGAAAAAAAAAAAACTTAGTTAATTATCATTGATGATGATAGAGAGGTTTGAGAGGGTCTCTCTACTTGCCATGCGTATGGCTGAGATGCAATGATGAATCCAGGTGTAAATATATACTAAGATTTTAAAACTGAGTTTGTCCATTTCATAAAATTTTACTTTTAAATAAAAAATTCAAACGTAAATAATATAATTTTGTTCTAAAAACGTGAGAATTTTAGCTGTAATGAAATCGATGAGTTTTGGATTTATTTTGACTGAAACTAATGAACTTGATCAATTTTGATAAATGAATTAGTTTTGATGAAACTTAAAACCAAGAAATATGCTACGACACCATTTAGCAATAGTTTAAAATTTTTAAGTATAAGCTGTTTGCAATTTCAAGCCACTCGAAATTTTGAAGTAGCTTGAAATTCTAAAAACTATTTGAATGATTTTCAAATTTTTAAGTTTTAAAGTTTAAGCTGCTTCAAAATAATTGTCAAATGGATCCTACAAATTTTAGTGAACTCTCATACACTAACTTAATACTTAATTTACATATATCATACATACATTCAATATTGATATATAAAACAGTCTTCTTCCTTTCACCAGATGTAATTGAGTTGATTTAAGTTGGTTAGATTATTTTGTTCGAATTCATATGAGAGTTATCCGACGTTACACAATCAGTGGCAAATTGAGTTATCGATATAAAAGTGTTGGCCTTTATATATTAGTCTAAGCTTATAAGTTGGAAGGTGTACATATTTGTGCACTAGCCTCTTCTTAATTCTCTAAAATATTAATTTTCTAATAAGTGGTATTAGAATCGATAATATAGTTAGGATCAAGCAGTCATGTAAGATTGTATTTCCATAAGTGTTTGGCTCTTTCTATCATAGTTAAAAAGGATGCAAAGATGTGATTAGTGTTTGGTTTTTTCTATCAGAGAAAAATTATACCTACAGCAGGAGAAATTTTACTATTCTTTAAAATTCTCTATAAGAATCACACTGTGACCCTATTAAGACGTTCTGTTAAAATATTATATTTACGATGAATAAGGACTTTAGTTAAGAGAAATTTCTGTAACAAAAATCCTAGAAAATAAACATATTTACAGAGAATTGAAAATGAAGTCGATTGAAGTTCAAATGATATTTCAAACAAAATTCGAGTTTGGAACATCAACTCCGACCATACCGTCCCACTAGATCTATTAACTAACCACATGGCAAAGTTTGCAATTTGCAACTTGTAGCATGGTGGGTCTCCTTGCATGCACATGACTCTAAACCAATGAAGTAATGCACCATGCTCCTAACAAAATCCTCTAGGACCAGTATATGTGGTTGTCAGATTATCTTGATCAATGCTGCCAACATAGTAGGAGACTAGCAATTATTTTTCAAACTGTTTAAAAAATAATTGAACTCAACACCATTCAAAACTTGATTTCTATTTTTGTGTTTTGAAATCATCTCGCTCAAACTGAAATCGAATCAACTTAAAAGAAACAATATATGTACATTTTTAGGTATGTCGATAAAAAATTGTGTCAATTAACAAATCAGACGGTTGAATAAGTATTATATATATGTACACAATAATAGCCACAAAGCTTGAATAGAGAAAAAAAAATATGGATGCATAAGGGATAAGGTCCCATAGATTAAAGTCAAAGGTTTGAAAGTATATTGAAGATTGGGAAGGAACTCAGGAAGAGTGATATCTAGGAACTTCCAGTTTCACATCCTACATAATTTTTAATATAACCAACTTACTTTATTTCACATCATACATATTTTTTAAAAATGACTAAAATTTTTAACCAAATCTTCTTTTTTTTTTCTTATTACCAAACAGAGCCTAAATTGCACAATAACTTCCTGGATTTAAATACGATTTGGTAGTAGATAATTTTAGAAACAAATATAAAATTTAAAAGCAAATATATAATATTATATTTTAATTAATACATATATTTCTATGTATAGTAGATAATTTTATAGAAAAACACTAACTATAATTAAACTCGACTTCACTCAAAAATTGACTTAAAGTTAAAAATTTTAATTTCGAGTTGGGCCCAACTTATCCAAAATTTACCTAAAATCACCCTACCAAGATTTATATCCAAATGTTGACACAACAAGGCACCTACAAATAATAAATTTACCATGAAGTTGCTGAAACAAAGTTGTAATATAAAATACAATTTTATCTCATATTTGAGGTAAGTAATTTAGCTAGAATCAATTTGAGATTTGAGTCGAACTCATACGAACTTTGTGTCTCGTATCAAAATCAATCCAGAATAAAAATTCAGCATTCAAATTGCGTTATAATCGCTCAGACTAGACTCGAATGTAAGCCCCACCAGAGAGTTCAAGCCACAGTACTGACCTAATTCCAAACAAATTTAATGTGGTGGTGTATTGTTAGTAGACCTGGGCATCTTTCGGGCTCAGGTCGGGCCAACTCGGGCCGGATCACCCATTAAGCATGTTAAATCACATCCATACATATACATTCGGGTCAATTTACATGACCAAGCCCAACATGGCCTCGGGCCGGGTCGACCCGAATGGTAAACTCTTCTCAAAGTAAAAAAATTATTAAGCTTTTCTTTATAACAAGCTTTTACTCCAAAAATCCTAAATATCAATATTACTATATAATTTGAATTTTGAAATAATATAAACAGTTAAGCACCAAATAAAATACCATACAAAAATTTAGCTCTTGTAATCTTATTACAACTCCACAACATAAAATCATAATTATAAAAATTATAAGTTAGCTTTAGTGCCGGGCCGGGCCGGGTCGGGCCCCCGATGATCATGCCCAAGCCCGATCATGAAAATGATCGGGCCGGGCTGGGCCGGGTTAAAAGAATAATATGAAAATTTTATCACAACCCAAGCCCTAAATTTTTCGGGTCGAGTCGGATCGGGTCGGGCGGGTCCCCGGGCCCGTGTCCAGATCTAATTGTTAGGTATAGTGACATTTACATCATTGATCAGCATCATTCTTAAGGCTCTACCCCCAAATTGGAACAATCTCACTGGTTGGGTAGTGACATTTTAATACTGTAGAAGCCCAAATGGCTAACAGATACTGTTTTAGGTTTTTGTCAATGGCATTATAGACTAAACAAAGTACCAAATAACAAAAGAGAAGAAGAGTCACATTCTTGCAATAGAAAAAGAAAGAGGGGAAAAGAATTCTCCTATATAGTGAGATCTCTCCTCCATGGGGTCACAATTAATTGCTCCTAAATGCAAAGTTAGGTCTCGAGTTCCAAATTTTTGGAACATGTCAATTTCGGAAAATTGAAATGTAACTGGTAGAGCGCAATAAAAACAAAGAATTCATGTAGCCGACCCCACCTAGTGGGATTAAGGCTTGGTTGTTATTGTTGTTGTTGTTGTTGTTGTCAAATTCGAAAAATTGAGGGTGCTAGTTGCTTTTTTGACTATCGGGCTAGGGGGGTGTGCATTTCGTCTTTTTAATTCATCTAGCACGATCGATCACCCAAAGTCAAGTTGAAAGGCTTGTTGTTTTGTTTGTGAGATTCTATTAATCTTTCTTGGCTCGGGTTTGACTCGTTTTTGTTCTTCTTTTTAGATTCATTCGGATTAGAGTAAGCTTCACAGGAACTAAATCAATTTCAAAATTTGAAAAAGATTTATATATCGAATGAGTTGTTACTAAATTTGATTTACGTTAAAAGTTGAGAGTCAAGTTGAATTTTGTCGAGTAATTTTAGATTAATGAATTTCAACTTGAATCTTAGTGGTTGACCCATATTGACTCCTATAAGGAGTATATATGAGTATGAAACATTGAAATGCAAAAAAAAAAAAGGATATTAATTTCTTTGAAAGTTAGAGTGGAACAAAGGAGAGAAAACAAATAAAAATAAAAAAATTAAACTTGAGGTTTTATGGCACTGTTCTATTGAAGTATAAAATGTAACTAAATATTATATATAATCAAGGGTATAGGTTTTATAATGTTTGCAAATAGGTTCACAAATTTTGAGTTATTGTACTTTAAGTTTTTCAAGTTTTACAATTTTTATATGCTAATTTACAGACTTTGAATTATAAACTTAAACTTCTAAGGCTGATACTTTATTATTGTGTTATTATTCTATATCTGTAATGTTATATTTAATATAAGGATATAAAAGAACTAAATGGTTATAGATTGTTTAATTAAAGGACATAAGTCTCATGATTCAAAGCACACAAAATTTTAAGAATGTAATTTAAAGTTTATAAATAAGCATGCAAAAATGCAAAAACTTTAGGGAACTATATTCAATTTAGAGCAAACTACTAATAGGTTTCTATAATTTACTTCTAATTACATTTTGATTTATATTTTTTTTAAATCCTTCATTTAAGTTTGTAGAATTTAAAATATGGACCTAAAATTAAAGCAAAATAGAGACTTAATAGGTCCCTATAATTTAAATTTAGCAATCTAAGTGAAATATTTCAAAAAATACGGACCAAAGTAAAGTTATGAGTACACTGCACGAACCTATCAATAATTTTCTCTTTACTTATTGTAAAATAAATTAAAGAGGGGCTTGGTTAAATGTAATCTTGGTATTATATTATATTATCTAAAAAAAAATTATTTTATTTAATGATATGTATAGACAATTTTTAATAAAATTATGACTCAAAAGATGACGTATAAATATCATAATATTTACATTATATGACATAACACTAAATAACATTGAACTAAATCCCTCTAAAAAAATATCACGCAAGTCTGTCAAGTTATAAAACCTTAATATTTGAGGAAATCTCTATTTGATCCTTGTGGGATGTCACAATATTCATTCTAATTCATGTAAAATTCTATCAAATTAGCAATGGAGTGATGATAATATCATTTGCTCCTCTTCACTATATAAACTCCCCACCTCTCCAATGATGGTACTTCTCTTTCTTCCTTTCTCTTTTTCTTTCTTTCCAACCTCCACCACCTCAACTAGTGCAATCATTTCGCCACGTTTAGCCCTCAATATTGTTGACCCTAAAGCCAACTCATAGTTCTATCCATTGATGGAATCTTTTCTCTCTACTTCTTAATTGTGCACCAACAGTAATATCTTTTACTTCATTTGTAATTTCATCAATTCCACAACCTTATTCTTTACAACCCACTATTGAATATCATTGTCCATATCCACTAAACCTTTACCCCAGTTGTCACCTCTCTTTGGCCCCACTGCTGCCACCACAAGTCTCTTCTTTATCAGTAGGATCCATAACTAATGTTATATAAAGAGGGGCGAATATACTATATATATAAAAAATAAAAACTATTTCATACTAAAAATAATAATAACAGAAAAGTAAATATGCAGAAGTATAATCACAAATAAATCACACAGGGGCAATGATATCCAAAAGCACATAATAATTTACTTATAGACCCGTCTCACTCAAAGAACCAAACTTGTTACTATCACACAAAAAATATGTTATAATCTATCACTTGAAAATCTTTACACAGAAGGTCGCACATCTACCATCACATAGACAATCATCTCACATAGAGGTTTTACAAAAGTACCCCCACATAGAAAGTGAACTAGCTCTACAGAAAAGCACAACTCACATAAAAATTCTCGCACACAATCTCATTTCTCTCCAAATAGATAAAAAAATCAAAGAGAGAAAGAAAGAGTATACAAATTGATTAAAAAAATAAGTTATGATATCACCAAAATTGACTAATAAAAAAATAAAGCACAATGAGAGTTCTTTTTAAAGCTTAAGCACAAAAGCATGCAACCACAAATAAAGCTCTTCTCACCAAGAATGAATATATATTACTATATACTCTTTGAAATTCTCATAAATTTGATATAATTTTAATTTTTTTTAGATTCTCCAACACTCTAGGGCATGGCATGTCTTCTATAAATAAAGAATTCAAAAGCAAAGTTAGAAAAAAATTCTCTATTAAACAAAAAGGGTAGCCTAACTGGTCAAGTCAAGTCCTGTTTGGTGCAAGGACTAAAATTAAGATCAAAATAGTATTAATTATAATAATAATAATAATAATGATAAATAAAATTTTATTATATTCTACATAAATTTTAATCTTAGAAGACATTATTTTATTTTATATACTTAATTATTTTCAATAAAATTATTAATTTTTTTCACATTCTAGACTAAAATATTAGAATAACATATTTTGGTCTAAGATGTAAAATAAAGTAAATATTTTTATTGAAAATTATTAAATATGTGAAAAAAAATAATATTTTTTTATATTAAAATTTATGTAGAAAGATTGAAAAATTTTATTTATTATTATTATTACTATTCTTAAAACTAGTACCGTTTTGATCCTAATTTTAAAACTAGTACCATTATAGTTATATCTCCTAGTTTAAATTTTTAGATAAAACTTTTGTATAACACTAACTTAAATTAAGCGAACATTAAAATACCTTGACACGAGGTATGTAGGAACCATTCAAAGGAGAGAGAGTGAGAGAGAGAGGACGAAGAAAGTAAGAGAGATCAAGAGAAATACAGGTCTGTGAGGATCGATGTGGATAGCAGAATGGCAACATGAAGAAGAAAAAAATGTGCAAGGGCATTTAACTAATTATCAAAAATAAAAAAAATCACATTCGAATTAAGTGATCGAGAAAACAATAACAATTCATTTAAAAGGACTTTGTTGAATGTTTAAGTCGGACTTAGGAATCCGATAAAAATTTGATAAATGCAAAGAACTAAGTAGGAATAAAATGATTTAAAGGCTTTAAAATCAGCCTCAATAATAATGGTCACCAAATGTAGATTGTTGATGTCTGTTTATTTGTAAAGTTAAATTTAATAAGATTAAAATTAAATTTAAATAGAAATATTTTTTATTAAAAATTATGAATGATGTGAAATAAAGTTAAGTATTATGTTGGGATATACGAGGGTTGTGATATAAAGTTAGTTATTATGTTGAAATATGTGAGAAATGTGATATAAATTAGTTATTATTTTAGTAATATGAGTAGGATATGAAATAAAGTTAATTTTTAATATTAAATTTTATGTGTGATGTGATATGCCTGACTAAAATTAATTAACCAGATTAATTTTCAACGTCCAAACAAACGAGGCCTAAGTGATTAGAAGGTTCACGAGTCACTTTTTAATTTAAATTTAGGAAAATTTATATATGCCATTCTTAAAATTAAATTATTTATTCATTTTACTCTCAAAGTTAGATATTTATAAGTGTCACCGCATACTTTGAATATATAATTATAAGCATGACCCTCTTATAATAATGAATGGTTAGATTTTTATCTCCTTTAATAAGATAAATTGTTAAATTTTCTCTACTTTGATGGAGGTGGTGATGTTTGTAATTATACATTCAAAGTATGAGGTGACAAATATAAATATCTAATCTTGTAAGTAAAATAAGTAAAAAGCTCAACCTTAGAAGTGACATACGTAAATCCCCATTTAATTTAAAAATATTTTGGAAGTGTATGTTATTATGTGTTGGAGTAATTATATTTGGGCTCTTGAGTCAGACTCATTACTTCATACAAGTCCACATAATTAAAAAATATTTCATCTGAGTTTTTCTAGTATATATAAAAATTGGTCAACGTGGGTTCTTTTTAACAGATTTTGTTGAGTCTCACAATAAAGTTATATTTTTGAAAAAATATTTATCTACTTAATTACTATTATAGCTTCAGCTTCTTCTTTTTCGACTACATGCATGTTCTAATCAAAAATAATAATTATAGATTCTTAAAGATAATTTTTTTTAAAAAATAATACAACTTAACAATAATGGGATCTGTTAAAAATTAAGAACTCGAATAGAAAATTTTCAAAGCTGAAGGGACTTAGATGACATTTTTTTTTAGTTTTCACATCTATGTGAAATATGAGGTCTATGCACATCTTGGAAGCAATTAACTTTTATGTGTGTGTGTATATATATATATATTCAAATTTTAAATTAATTGAAATCAAATATATACAATTACTTGGCCCTGTTTGGCGCGAAGAATAAAATCAGGACTAAAATGATAATAGTTTAAAAATAATAATAATATATAAATAATTTTTTTTAATCATTTCACACAAATTCTAATATAAAAAAATTTATTTTACTTTATATACTCAATAATTTTTAATAAAAATATCTACTTATTTCACATCCTATAGCAAAATATTCAAATCGAGTATTTTGATCTAGGATGCGAAATAAAGTTAGGGACATTTGGTTCAATATTATCTTAATATTATGTTATATTATTTAGAGAAAGTAATTATTTGGTTTAATAAGATCTACAAATAATTTTTTATTAGATTATAAAATTATTAGTTAAAAGATGATATCTAGATTATATAATATAACACCAATATAACAACGAACTAAACGCCTCCTTAATATTTTTATTGAAAATTATTAAGTATGTGAAGTAAAATAATTTTTTTAATATTAGAATTTGTGTAAAATAATTAAAAAAAATTATTTATTTGTTTATTATTGTTATTTAAACTAATACTATTTTGGTTCTCGTGCCAAACAGAGCCAAGTAACTAGATGAAATTGTCACTAGATGAAATTATTATTTATTATTATTATTTAAATTTAAGATTATCCCACAGAGAAATTGTCATCTAGCCAACTACAAATAACTAGATGAACCTTCATTAAGGTAGTCCATGTGGCATCTTTGTGCCCCAACACAACTGGAATTTGGTCTGAGTCATTACCGAGTCGAGATTATACATATACAGATCTTGAATCAGACTCGAGGTGATTTACTAAGGTGATCTGCTCTTCAACATCATCGAAAATCACAGTGTGTCATATCTCTCAATTCCTAATGAACTCTAATAGATCGTGGGATCGATACATGGCGAGCATCCAAGCTAGTTACTACACTTAAATATGCTAATGAATTGCCCAATGTAGGATGTGCGTATCCTTTATCCTCTTCCCATGATAAGTTTCTTCTCTATAAATAGGGGCTCACATTGGAAGAGAGAATTAGGAGCAACTTGCGGTCACACTAAGATGGCAAGACCTGATCATTAAAGCTGCTTCAACCATCTCACTCACTCTCTCTCCCTTTCTTTGCTCCACTTATCATCAAACAAAACCTAGTTATTGCCTCCAGCAAACTTTCTTTATCTAGCAGATATTTTATCTCTTAATAATTTGACTCATAAATGTAGAAGATAATTTACGAACTACGTAAATTAACCTCAGCACATTCTAGTTAATTTTCTTGCTGTCATTAGTATTTTTTGGCGTGTCTTTTTAAGATAAGATCCATCATATTCTGCCCCCTCTGAGTTGATCGACTCATCCGCAATAATATTATATGAATTTTTGTACTTTTTTTCATTTCCTCTATTATTTGTAATTAAAAATTTAAAACTAACTGCAAGTTGTACGACAAAATGATATTTGACGGGGCCGGGCATTGGTGGCCTCTAGTGTTTTTAGCATGTGCGATAGGGTGGGCGTCTCGAAAGAGATTAGCCCCAAAATTTATTTTTTTTAACATATTCCTCCTCCACACATAGCAACAATATTATGTCTACTCCCTCACCTCACCAACACCACCAAATCATCAAATCTATACATATATATATATATATATTTCTTTTTTTATTTATCTACATCATGCATGCATGAAAATTCTCTTTCTCAAGACTCTCTGTGGGGATCTCAATTCCTTTTCCCTCTAGCATTTATGCTACCCCCACTTCATGCACAAAGCCTTTATAAGGCCTTCCTCCCACTTCTCCATTTACTCCTCTTCCCCTTGTGCTCTCATTGATTCTTTGGAGTACACCTTCCCCTCTCTCTCTCTCTCTCTCTCATTTACTTGATGAAAGAAATCCAGGATTTGAAAGAAGAAAAGATGGCCTCTGAGGACCAGAGAAGCAAGTACTTCACAATGGCTGAGGTATATGCTAATCATAATTGACCTACAACTCTCCCTCTTCCTCTCTCATCTCTATATATTTTTCAACTTGTGATTTTGTTCGAAAGGCATGTGCTTTGACAATAGGATGATTTGTTTTGAAGATGGAAAGGGACACAAATTTATTTAATATTATGATATGAAATAAATTTATTTTAATATTAAAATTTGTGTGGAATACAAAATAAAATTAATATTTTTATTGAGAAGTATGCATAATATAGAATTTAAAATAATTTTATTTTAGATGTTGAATACAAGTTGTGCCATGCATAAATACAATATTATAAAAAAAAGAGATGATTTAGGACAGTTTTGAGATACTTTTTGAAGCCAAGACAACTAAAAACTGTAAGTTGCGGATCACATGTAATTACAAAATATACTTAATTTTCAAAATTATATAAGTCTCATTTTACCTATACAATTAATTGTCATGTCCTTCACTCAATGCTAATTAAGTTGACGATTTTCATAAGTGCCATAAGATTTTAACTACGACATATGTGCTCTTAATAGTAAGTGATCATCAATCGTAATACAATAAATTAAATTTTTACATAAATTATCAATAAGGTCAACATATAACCTATATTAAAAATAATCAAACATGATCCTAAGTGCACGATGGGAAAATTTACTTTATTTGTTAAATTCATTTCTCATATGATATATAGGTGTATCTTGATTATTTCTCGATGATTTGCATTTCATCGAAGTAAAAATATATGTTATATAAAAAAAAAAAAATCTTATTAATTTATTGTTTCAAATTTTATAAGAATATATGTTGTATAAAATAGTAAATCTTATTAATTTATTATTTGAAATTTTATGTTATTGAATATTTGAAATAATAATTAGTAGTGATGGGCATGAGATGCTCACAATTCTTCTACATTTTACTCACAAATTAACAGATATGGGATGAGATGAAGAAAATGAAGGGCTTGTGCCTCCCGATAGCCGCCACCAACCTTGTCTCCTACCTCAAGGGCATGGTCTCCGTCGCCTGCATGGGCCGCCTCGGCCAGCTCGAGCTCGCCGGCGGCTCCCTGGCCGTCGGCCTCACCAACATCACCGGCTTCTCCATCCTCTCCGGCCTCTCCTTAGGCCTCGACCCGCTCTGCAGCCAGGCCGTCGGCTCCGGCAATCGCTCCCTAGCCTCCTCCGCCCTCCGCCGCACCGTCCTCCTCCTCCTCCTCGCCTCCGTCCCCATCGCTGCCTTCTGGTCCTCCCTCCGCCCCCTCCTCCTTCTCCTCCGCCTCGATCCCGCCGTCGCCGCCGTCGCCCACTCCTACACATTCTCCTCCCTTCCCTCCCTCATCTCCTCCTCCCTCCTCCTCCCCCTCCGCTCCTACCTCCGCGCCAACTCCCGCCCCCTCCCCCTCGCCACCGCCTCCGCCTTGTCCTCCCTCGCCGTCCATCTCCCCCTCGCTCCCCTCCTCTCCCGCTCCATCGGCATCTCCGGCATCGCCATCTCCTCCTCCATCGCCGACTTCGCCACCATCCTTCTCCTCGCTCTCTACTTCTACTTCCACCATTCTTGCAACCACCCACCCGACGTCGATCCGTCCTACCTGCCGCTTCCCACGCCGGAGGCATCACCTTCACCGCCTACCGCAGCCGAGGGCTGGACTCCTCTCCTCCGCCTTGCGCTCCTCAGCTGCCTCGGAGTCTGCCTAGAATGGTGGTGGTACGAGCTCATGACGGTCGCCGCCGGCTACCTCAGCAACCCACGTGCGGCGTTGGGGGCCGCCGGAATCGTCATTCAGACGACGGCTCTGCTCTACACTCTGCCGACCACCCTTGGAGCGGCGGCGGCAACGAGAGTCGGAAACGAGCTCGGGGCCAGGAGGCCAGGGCGGGCCGGTGCTGCCGCGGCGGCCGCCATGGGCTTGGCCGCAATCGGCTCCTGCTTCAGCCTTGCGTGGGCTACCCTGTGCCGCGATCCCTGGGCTCGGGTCTTCACCGGCGACGGCGACGTGTTGAAGCTGACCCGCCTGGCTCTGCCGGTGATCGGGCTCTGCGAGCTGGCCAACTGCCCGCAGACCACCGGCTGCGGCGTGCTACGCGGGAGCGCACGCCCGGGGATCGCCGCCGCAATCAACCTCTTCTCGTTCTATCTCGTCGGAGCTCCGGTGGCCGCGCTCCTCGCCTTCGGGATGGAGATGGGGTTTGTAGGGCTCTGTCTCGGTCTTCTAGCTGCGCAGATTGTGTGCGCAGTTTCAATCATGGTGGTGACGGCCTGCACTGATTGGGCCAAGGAGGCTCAGAAGGCAGAGCATTTGGTTGGCACAAAGGCATCCAATCTGACAGGGGAAATCCGCCTAAATTGCAAATAGGGCCTTCTACTTCCAGTATAAGTGTATGTAGGTCCCTCACTTTTTTAAGTTAACCGAATAGTCGAAAACATGTCCTCGTGCCGCACCGACATTAAACTCTTGATGCAAAAAAGTCCATTCTATGTATGGTGAGAAATGAAAGAGAGGTTAGCTTAGAGCATCACGCACAATGGGCCAAAAAAATGTTTTTTTTACATTAGAAGTTTAACGTCAAAATAATTTATTAATTTGTACATAATTTATTTAGATTTAAATGACTCGTTTGGCTTGATTGAAAATGTGAAAGATTTAACTTCATAAATTCTTATATTAGAAGAGTTTATTTGAATATTTACTTTAGTAAAATAGTTATTCTATAAGGATTTTTATTCCACATTTCATAAAATAATCTTCTTTTTTCTAAACTTAAAAAATAATTATTTCTTATAAGTTAAAAATATTATTTCAAAATTACTTTCCTTTACATATATATATATGTGTACATATACATATGCATATATATATACTACATGTATTATATATTTATATAAATTAATTCATTTAATTATTTATTTAATAGTATTTTAGTATTATTTATTTATTTATTTTATATTCTATTTCATTCAAGTAAATAAATAAATTATCATTTTATTTTTTGAGAAATGACAATTCTATTTCTATAAAATGATACTTTTATTTTATTCTATTGAAATAAATATATCATAATTTTGACAATCTTTCTATCAAAAAAAGAAAAATATAATAATAATTTTGACAATCTAAACACAATAATTTAATATCTCGAAATATTCGCAAAAATCTTGTGATCGCATGAACTTATATAAGGAATTTATCCATATAAAAATGATGACTAATTTAAAAAAATTAAAGAGTTTAAATTGCTAATTAATCCAGTAGTATCTAAAACATCATAAAGATTAAAATAGAGTATAGGCTTAATCAAACTAAATGAATGTATTTTAAATTAAGGATAATGAAGTAAAATAGCTTTTGAGAGCCCTAAAAATGATTTAAAATTAAAAAGAAAGCTTTTGATTTTTTTTTTTTTAGATTTAAAATCAAAATTAACTTTAGTACCTGTTTTAGTATATTACAAAAATCAATGTCCCTAATAACTAGTCTTGAATTAATATTTTGAATTTTACTTAAATACTTGAATTACATCTATATATTTTTTCTTCATATTATAAAATTATTTGCATTAAAGAAAAAGGTAAATTATATATGAATTCATGTGTTAAAGGCATAATAATATTTAAGCTCATAATTTTAAAAATTTAATATTTAGATTCTGTGGTTGATATATGAAAAAGAAGAGTGGGTGAGAGAGAGAGGAGATAAAAGAGTCAATATATTTTTAGTATTTTAAAAAATTTTAATATTTAAAAATTTAAACATAAATCTATTCATACATATATATATGAATTAGGAATTTTAATATTAAATTTTAAAATTATAAATCAAAATGTTATTATGGCTTAAATTCAAAACCTGCAAATAATTTATCATAAACGAAATTATAATATTAAAATTTTACTCGGCATTTATGTAAATGCCTCCTTGTCAATTTAAAATTAAACTAATAATTATGATAAAAAAAAATAAAACTAATAATTAGAATAAAAAATTTAGAAATAATTATACCTATATATACTAAGCGGAAATTGAACGGTCAATTATCGACGTCACCTCGAACTGGAATTATTGTGATCTCAAATTCTCGCCCGCTCGGCCTCACCGTGGGAGATCGCCGACGATTCCCCTCATGGCAGCGCAGCCCCTCCTCAATTTGGGGACGAAGATCGTTGCTGTCGGTCGCAACTACGCCGCGCATGCCAAGGAGCTCGGAAATGCAGTCCCCAAAGTTATCCATCTTCCTTTAACTCACAAACCGTAGGCATAAATCGATAGTTTCATGTTGATTCTTGATGGCTACTGGGATCTGTGCAGGAGCCGGTGCTCTTCCTGAAACCTACCTCGTCCTACCTTCAGAACGGGGGTACCATTGAGATCCCGCCTCCTCTGGAATCGCTCGATCACGAGGTCGAGCTCGCGGTCGTCATCGACCAGAAGGCTCGCGATGTCCCCGAGGCCGCAGCCATGGATTATGTTGGCGGTATTTCCTGTTTTATTATCTACGACGTACTCGTAAAATCCTCGTGCTTTTAACCACCGTGGGCTGTTTGATAACTCCTTTCTCAATTAATGCCTTTCTGCAACTCTACGAACCTTTGGGCCTGTTTGATGGCGGATTCTGCTTAAGAACAAGTAGAATCTTATTTAGAACGTGAAACCGATTTGGACTAGTGAATTGGCTTTGCTTGAATCTGTGTTTTAGATGGTTTTGGTTTCATAGCTTTAAGCTTGAAACTATTTTTTTTAGATCCAGCTTCATCTGATTTAAAAGAATGTATTTGGCCGATTCACTTAGGTGGTTCTGTTGAAGCTGCTTCATTCTGCCTACTTAAAAAAAATTGGCTTCATAATTATGATTGCGTAGATTGCCAGTTTACCCAGAATATGAAACAGTGGAGGCCTCATCAAATGTTCTTAAGCATGATATTTTCAATATATGTTCTTCTGCGTAAAACTAATAGCAACTCTTACGATAGTTTTTGCTAAAGAATTGGAATTATCTTGGGAGCAGAATGTTTTGGCTTCAGTTGCATTGGAAAAGCCATTCGAAAATTATATGTTGATGTAACTGTACAGAATATGTGAGAAGGGAGAGTTGGTTAGGAGGAAGTTGTGAAGGAGGGATGCAATGATGGAAGTGAGAGTGAGAGAAAGTGGGATGGTGTTGTGTGTTATTGAGTTTGGAGTGGCTGGCAAGTGGATTGATTACTCAAACTTGTTTATGGAGATTGCCTATTAATAATGACAATTGACAATACTAGCCATCTTCTACAATAATGTAAGGTCGGTATGGTACTAAAAATATGCTTATAAATCTACAAGAGTATGCAGACCTTTGTTTTTGCGTGTTTAAGCAATAAAAAGAAATGTGAATACTCATAGCTTTTTGAACATGAGAGCTGTATATAGAGCCAGTAGACCTTATCAACCATTATGATTGGAACCAGATAGATCTTATCAATCATTATGATTAGGAAACAAGAATGAAACAATTGTAGTATTGCTAGAAATTAAGCTAAAAATCTCTGTGAAAGGAATAGAATGAAATATCTATGGAAGTCTGAGAAAATAGTTTGTAAATATGATTACATAATTACTACTGAGCTGATGAGCAATTTCATAGTGAATAAATCTATAGGAAAGTAGCACAATGCTTGTAAAATGTTCTATGAAAGCTGAGGTCCATACAGTACTTGTTTATGTTTATGTGTATGTGCTGTACATGATGAAAAATTGTAATGAAGTTAATCATATGTGAGAAAGAGGTCCATAAGTTGCACTACCTTATTAATAAAATCTTCAGCTATCTTTAAAAAGAATCCAGCTATGGGTAGGGTAGTCAAAATTTTGAGCAATTTTTGGAGAAACATACAAAAGCTACCTAGCTTTAGGCGGGGATATCTCAAACTTGGAGAAAGCTTATTCTCTTTAAATGTATATTGAGTTTACTTAACTCAATTTGAATAGAATCAAGTTGGATTTCTAGTTTAGCTAGCTTGACTTATGATTCATCAATTGTTAGCTACCTTCAAATTCACTCAATACATTGGGTTCTGACCAACATATTGGCTCAGAGTTGGCCTAATTCTAGCTTGGCTTGATTTGTTGATTATGCGAAACCTAGTGAGGTGATATACACAATTAGTTAGTTGGCTGCTCATCTTTCACTCATGGAATTTTGATGGGAAGGGTCATTGCATTTTCCATTTGACGGAAAGGATTGATGCACTTTTCAATGAGATTGGAGGGTTGGAAGCTGTTGACTTTCATATATTGAATAGGTGTTGTTCTTTTGTATCATATGGGAAGAATTATTATGCTACTTTCATTAAGTAACAAGTAATTTTGTACAATTTCTATCATAGCAAATGACTGATTGGCTGCCAAGTAAGCAGTCACATTTTCTATGGTTGCACTTAGTGGCTACACATGATGTGCTTGATGCAATAGAAGGATGCTTACATCTACATTACCTGGAGCAGCATATTTGGTTGCAATGCCAGATCACGTGTAACCATCGTGGATTTTGTGATGCCGGTGATTACTTATTATTTATGCTAAATTGTGGACATCAATAATCTTACATCAATAATCTTCATTTTCTCTAGAGGCAAAATATCAACAGAGGGAAAAGGATGTGTGGATGGCAACCATGACATAAGAGAGCGTTGGCATTGACGTGGGACATGTTGCTGATTTTGTAGTCCTTGTAAAGGTTGAAAGAAAGGTGTCAGCAAGAGTTCAGTTTAACGTTTATTTGGCCTACATGTTGGAGATGTCAGGCTGCAAGGACCTGTGCTTGGAGGATTTGAATGTGATGAATGCTAGGGCTATGGTTGATTAGATGAAGAGGCTGTGATAATGAGCTAGAGAAGCATGAAAAATGATGCCATAGGGAAGGTCACAGGTCAACAGAATAATGGTGTTGCAGTTTAGTTGTTGAAATGGGTATGGTTTTGGTTTGGTAAGGGTTATGATGGCACTCTCATATGACCTGGTATCCTAAAAATTTTCTCATGCAACTATTGGACTAGGTTAATTTAACTCGCTTAATTTTCATTTATGGAAACCTTATCATTTGGGTTGCTACTCATGTAAAGTCTGAGTCAAAGTATGATACGGGCTCAGGTGAGCTTTTACCTAGCAAGCTTGTGTTTGCATTGTGCCTACATGTAGTGAAAAAAACAAATGCCTTAGGAAAATACTAAAATCCTGAACCTAGCATTATTGTTTGTCCCTAAGGTCGGCTTCAATTTATTTTTCATTAGTTTAGATTTGCTAAAAACAATTTATTATCAGCTTGATGCCGTAGTCATGCTAGTTAGGGAGGAAATAATGGTTTGTGCTTTTCCATTATGATCAACTTTGTTTTAATGAACATTAGGTTATGCTCTTGCATTGGATATGACAGCGAGGGAGATCCAATCTTCTGCTAAGGTGAGTACTTTAAGAGTCAACTTTCTTGCGTGAAATGATCAGGCTCAATTGGTTTTGTTTTGAGGTTTTAGTATATGCTTGTGTTTTCTATCTAATGGACTTTTCTTCAGTTTACACTGCTTTGCATAAAGAGTTCTTTTTTGATTGGTTATTTAGTGGCCATATATTCATGGGAGATTTATAAGTATTAGCATGTGCAGCCCTCAAATTGTAATCTAAGTATTTTTTTTGTTTTAATTCTCGTAGCTACTGCAATTTCATATAAACTTGAAAATTAATGAAGTTTTGTATTGTTGACTGAAGAAAAAACATCAAAATTGCTGTGCAAAATCTGCTAGCCTAAACTTGCAATGTTACAAAGCATATGCGTAGCTTTGTTGTTATTACTCTGCATAGCCAGTTCGGAACCTAGAGGAAAGAGGAGTAGGGTTGATGGGCTGACAAAAAAGTTTTCACTCCTTGTAATGGATCTTCTTGTATTGATAAATGCAATAATTTCCATGTGTTGCATCATATTAGAACTCAGGTACGCATGTGGGTAAAGATGTTAATCCATTAATTGAAATTGGGTTTGGGAGTCGGGATGTTAGCTCTTTAATGAGGAAGATGGTGGTATTGGTGCATACTATATAAGAGAAGAAATTAATCAACTTCATTTCACATTCAACGCAATTTTTAATATAACTTATTTGACTTCATATACGTTTTCTAAAAAAAGTCACAAATTTTTTCTAAATCATCTTTTTTTTTCTTCAACCAAATTAAGCCTAAGCATCAGTTTTAGGATGACATGAATGCCTTTATGCAAAGAACGATTTAATGAAGGATTTTCTTTGATTGAATTTAGATAGACAAATAGGTAGTAGAATAGTAGTAAGTAGATATGCTAAAACAATTATGGAGTTGGGCTTGGGTCAACCCTGTTGTGATTTGAATCATATAGTAGGACTAAACATCAGAAATTTCACAGTCGAGTTAAAAGTTTGGACCAACTTGACTCGAGTTATCAACCAATTTGATGAATGCGATACACTTTTATGTGAGACTTAAAAAGGGAGACTAAGCATGTATTAAAACTTTTAGAAAATTTTGAGGTGGGATTTCCTAATGAATTGTTAAGTATATCTGAATTTAACATTCACTCCCTACTATTCAATATTAGCTACAAAACCACCAAATCTAAATAATTTTCCCCCTATTGGTGAGAAGCCAGTCATGATGACGGTACAAAATCATAACAAGGGTGCAAAGGATAGAAGGTAGGGAATTTGAAGGCTATCGATTGCACCAAGGAGACCCCAAGTTGAATGAAAGCTCCTATATGCCCTAATCTAGGGGGAGTGCTTCAAGAAAATAGTTTAGTTGCCCGATCAATTTGGTTTATTTGGAATAGGAATAGACATTACTTCAATCACAAACAGAATCGTGGATGCTCGAGGCGAGTCAAGAGAATGCCATTGACTTCTATTTTTGGCATTGTCATACGAATAAAACGTGTTCTGATTGAAATAGAGAAGTCAGGTGGTGGTGAGATGGGCTTAAGCATGCAATTGGTTGTAAAGCATTGAAGACGCTCTAGCTGACTTGAAGGATGACTTTGACAATTTGTTCAATAAGATGGATATGCAAGGTAGTAATGAAGTCGACTCGCAGCATGAATTTGACTTTGAGAGAGAAATTAAGTTGGTTCAAGACCAGAATATAGATTTACGGGATGAAGTTGATCGACTGAAGCGGTAGTTGATAATTAGGGAATAAGAAGTCAATCATTCTAAAAATTTTGCATTGACTTTGAGGGATAAACTTTGGGTGAAAGATGAAATACTTTATTGGGTGGTTACTTTGAATATACGATTGACAAAGCAGATTGTACTAAAGGACATATAGAGCTTTATTGGGTGGTTACTCTAGAGAGGGAGATGATCACGCAATAGATGGAAGGAGCCTTTCCAACAGATTGAACTATAGGACATATAGAGCTTGTAATCTTTAACTAATATTTGGAGGTTGTGGGGCCATCACCGTCTCTATGATACAGGTCTCGGCTACTAAACGGGCACTAGAAGTATTGACCAACTCGGTTGTAAGTGTAACTGCCGAGAAAAGAGTAACCATTGACTTTTGCATTGGGACTTTGCTGGATGCCATGTTGCCAACAAGAACAAACATGGTTCTCCTACGATGCGTAGTCTTGTCGGCTTTGAGGCCTTGGACAGTTCTTTGAAGGCGGGATAAGTGCTGTTGTAGAGCTTAGATGAGCGATTGAGGAGCAGCGATTAGAGTCAGGGAATTGTTAAAGTAAACTGCTGAGAAAGAAAACATACCGACCGACTTCCCACAAAAGGGAAGTCACCCTCGGAAGAGATGGGAACATCCTCGATAAGGGAAATGGACTATGTATTTTAGGAACTTGTGTTTCTGTAAAAATAGTTAGAAGATAAGTTAAAAAGGAAATGAGTTTTGTATGTTATGACTTTTAGAATTGAAATGATTTTACCCTATGTATTTCCTTTGTTTTCATGAGTGAGATTGTGTTGGTCCACTCGATACTTCTTGCTTATGCCATAGGGTATCTCCTTGGTCCCATATGTGTATTATAAGTTTAAAATTTGATAAACTACCGTTAGAAGACCAAGCTGTTGAATCGGTCATTGCTAAATTACAACTAGTTATGCCAATGTTTGTGTAAACAACTCCAACACTTATATTCCAGGAGCTGCTAGACAAAGTTGCTACAACAACAACAACCAAGCCTTAATCTCACTAGGTGGGGTCGGCTACATGAATCTTTTATTTCTATTGCGCTCTATCACTTATCAAATTCTTATCTGAGTCTAAGTAACTAAGATCACTACTTATAGTTTCTTGCCATGTCTTCTTTGATCTCCCTTTTCCTTTTTGTACATGGACAAAATCTAATAACTCAAATTTTCTAATTTGAGCTTCAATCGGCCTATGATTTATATGTCCAAACCATCTAAGCAGATTTTCTCTAAGTTTATCCTCATTTAGTGCAACACCAACTTTCTTTCAGATATACTCATTTCTCATTCTATCCTTTCGTGTATACCCACACATCCACCTTAGCATTCTCATTTCAACAATATTTATTTTATTTGTATGTTTCCTCTTTGATAAAAGCTTATGATAAAGTCTCAAGAGAAGTACTTTGGAGAGTTTTAGAAAAGAAAGAGATTTGCACTGCTTATATTCAAGTTATTAAAGACATGTATGAAGGAGCTGTTACCTCTGTTCGGACACAAGGAGGTTTGACTAAGGATTTTCCTATTACAGTTGGATTACACCAAGGCTCGGCTTTAAGTCCGTATCTTTTTGCTTTGATTATGGAAGTCATGACTGGACATATTCAAGATAAAGTGCCTTGGTGTATGCTCTTCGCAGATGATATTGTTCTTATTGAGAAAACTAAAGAGGGAGCTAAAGCGAAACTAGAGCTTTGGAGGAATGCTCTAGAATCTAAAGGTTTGCATCTCAGTAGATCAAAAACTGAATATATGGAGTGCACATTTAGTCAAGAAAGAAATACTTATATTGGAGATGTGACAATTGGTGATCAAATTGTCAAGAAGAGTGAGCGCTTTAGATACCTTGGATCAATTATACAAAATGATGGCGAAATAGATAATGACGTTATTAGCAGGATTCAAGCAGGCTGGGTAAAATGGAGAAATGCTTCTGGTGTGTTATGCGATAGAAAAATCCCATCCAAAATTAAGGGTAAATTTTATAAAATTGTAGTAAGACCAGCGATGATATATGGTGCTGAATGCTGGCCTGCAAAGAAGAAACATACAAATAAAATAAATATTGCAGAAATGAGAATGTTAAGATGGATGTGTGGATATACACGAAAGGATAAAATGAGAAATGAGTATATCCGAAAGAAAGTTGGTGTTGCACCAATTGAGGATAAACTTAGAGAAAGTCGGCTTCGATGGTTTGGACATCTAAATCGTAGGCCAATTGAAGCTCCAGTTAGAAAAATTGAGTTATTGGATTTTGCCCATGTACAAAGAGGAAGAGAGAGACCAAAGAAGACATGGCAAGAAACTATAAAGAGTGGTCTTAGTTACTTAAACTTAGTTAAGAATTTGGTAACTGATAGAGCGCAATGGAAACAAAGGATTCATGTAGCCGACCCCATCTAGTGGGATTAAGGCTTGGTTGTTGTTGTTGTTGTTGTTTCCTCTTTGCAGGTCAGAATTCAGCACCATATATCATCGCTGGTCTTACTACAGTTTTATAAAATTTACTCTTGATTTTGGATGAGATTTTTCTATCGCACAACACGCCAGAAGCATTTCTCCATTTTACCCATCCTGCTTGAATTCTACTAATAACATCATTATCTATTTCACCATCATTTTGTATGATTGATCCAAAGTATCTAAAGCGCTCACTCTTCTTGACAATTTGATCACCAATTGTCACATCTCTAATATAAGTATTTCTTTCTTGACTAAATGTGCACTCCATATATTCAGTTTTTGATCTACTGAGATGAAAATTTTTAGACTCTAAAGCATTCCTCCAAAGCTTGAGTTTTGCTTTGGCTTTCTTTTTAGTTTTCTCAACAAGGATAATATCATCTGTGAAGAGCATACACCAAGGCACCTCATCTTGGATATGTCCAGTCATGACTTTCATAATTAAAGCAAAAAGACACGGATTTAAAGCTGAGCCTTAGTGTAATCCAACTGTAACAGAAAAATTCTCAGTTAAACCTCCTTATGTCCAGTCATGACTTCCATAATTAAAGCAAAAAGATACGCACTTAAAGCCGAGCCTTGGTATAATCCAACTGTAATAGAAAAATTCTTAGTCAAATTTTCTTGTGTCCAAATACAAGTAACAGTTCTTTTATATATGTCTTTAATAACTTGAATATAAGCAGTGCAAATCTCTTTCTTTTCTAGAACTCTCCAAAGTATTTTTTTTTGAGACTTTATCATAAGCTTTTTCTAAATCAATAAAAACCAAATGTAGGCTTTCATTTCTCTCCTTAAACTTCTCCATTAAACTTCTTAATAAATGAATGACTTCTATAGTAGATCTACCTGGCATAAAACTAAATTGATTCTCTGATACCTTAGTATTATGACGTAACCTTTGTTCGATTACCCTCTCCCAAAGTTTTAAAGTATGACTCATTAATTTAATTACTCTATAATTGGCACAATTCTGTACATCACCTTTATTCTTATAAATAGGTACTAATATACTCTTTCTCCATTCATTTGGCATCTTTTTAATCTTCAAAATCATATTAAACATTCTAGTGAGCCAAGAAACTCTTTCATCTCTTAAGCACTTTCAAATATCTATTGGAATGTTATCTAATCCTATTGCTTTTTTATGCTTTATTTTCTTTAAAGCTGGAAGATTTCAGCTTTACTAATACGTCGGATGTAAGAGTAATTTTTATTTTCTTTTGAGATGCTGAGTTCTGTAAGATGAATTGAATTTTCACAATTTTTATTGAAATGCTGTTGAAAGTAATTTTTCCATCTATCTTTGATATCTTCTTTCATGAAAAGTACTTTTTGATCTTCATTTTTAATACAATTTACTTCAATTAAATCTTTAGTTTGTCTATCTATTGTATTGACAATCCTATATAATTGTTTTTCTCCTTGTTTAGTGTCGAGTTTGTTATATAAATCTTCAAGAATCATATTCATTGCATTGCCTACTGCTTTCTTAGATTCTTGTAGAGTCACTTTATATTTCTCTCACTTATCTTTATTTTTGTTTTTAAAGCAATTTCTATAATAAATCTTTTTCTCTTTATTTTTATTTTTTACATTATCTTTCCGCCACCAAGTATCTTTATTATTTGGAATCATTCCTTTGGATTCTCTCAGCATATCCTTCGCCACCTTACGGATACAGTTAGTAACTGTCAACCACATAAGATCAGTTTCCTCGTTAATGTTGCGTTGCCCAAGTTTTAGAACCTTCTTCTTAAATATACATTTGTTCTTATTTTTTAGATTCCACCATCGAGTCTGAGGAAAGAATTTTGACTTATTATTTTTTCTTCAATACTTTATCTCGAAATCTGAAACCTTTAATCGATGTTGGGTAGTCGAACATTCACTTGAATGACTTTACAATCTTTACAATCCAAGCGATCTCGTTTACTTAAAAGAAAATAATCAATCTAAGTTCTTGAAGTTTCATTCTTGTACGTGATAACATACTCCTCTCTCTTCTTGAATAAAGTATTAGCAATTACAAAATCATATGCTGAAGAAAACTCTAAAATGGTTTTACCCTCCTCAATTATCTCTCCAAAATCATATCCACTATGGGTGTTATTAAATTCTTCAACAACACTTCCAACATGTCCATTTAAATCTCCTTTAATAAATAATCTTTTCTCCTGAGTTATCTCTTGTATTAACTCTTCCAAATTATTCTAAAATTTTTCTTTTATGCTCGCATCTAAACCTACTTGGGGAGCATACACACTTATAATGTTAATAATCATTCTATTGATTATAATTTTTAAAGCTATAATTCTATCACAATTTCTCTTAACTTCCACTACGTGATCGTTCAAGCTCTTATCCAGAATTATACCCACTCTATTATTGTTTTTATTCTTACCAGAGTACCAAAGTTTAAAATCTTAGCCATCAATTTCTTTGGCTTTCTCTCGAACCCATTTGTTTCCTGTAAGCACAAAATATTAATTTTTCTATAAGTTATAATATCCACCAGCTCCATTAGCTTGCCTGTTACGCTGCCTATATTCCAAGTTCCTAATCTAATCCTACTGACTTGAGTTCTAGTATGATGGACTAGCTTCTTTACCCGCATCCGTCCATGATGTGGGGACCCTTGCTCACTTTTCACTACACCCGGGTGCCGATGCAGCGGCCCTTGCCCATTTTTCATTGTATTCAGGCAATACAGCGCGTCTCTTCCAAGGAACGCCCTAGCTTTGACATAATTTTCTAAAGGATTCATATCATGATTGATTCGACAAATTTTACACTGGTTGTCGACTGCCTAACGACGCATTAGACAAAGTTGCTACGTTTGAAAAAATTGAATCCATAGAAATATGAAGATAGTTACGAATGGGCTAGAAGGCAGAAAGTCCACAAGATAAGAAGGCCCGTGACTTATGCAGTATACAAAGGAAAAAGAGAGTACACAAACAGAACTCCTCCACAAAGTAGTCCTTTTGCTAAACAAGTATATGAAGGGAAGAAAAAATCTTTAGAAGACAAAAATAATACAATTTATTCATTCAGATGAGATTATGTAAAAAAATTGTTTTTCCAAGCATTAAAAATAAGTCTCAAACTACCAGAGCCAAAAAAAGCTAGAAGTTAGTAAAATAGATAATCCAAACTACTATCCATATCATCGATGTATCAGGCATTCTATTGAAGACTGTTATCGTTAAAGACTGGCTTGAAAGCAATATTGAAGTAGGGAATACACACTTTCAGACGAAGTGTTGGTTAACTCATTAAATGGAACTGTATGATTACAGTTTCTCATGAAAAGGAAGAATCTAAAGGAGAATGAGATGTGGTTGTCTCAAAAAAGACAAAATAAATTGATTAAGCAATTGAAAGGAAATATTGTAGTTTGTTGGCAATGTCTAATTCAGTCGATTCTTAAAAGGTGTCCTCGAAACATTTCCATGATAAACGAAAAGATTATTAGATAACATTAGGCAACATCAATGCAACAAAGTGTCTTTTGACGAAAGAGAAGGAAAGTGAAACGAAGAATAGGCATAAAAATCAGTCGATGAGAAAATTAATGCGCAAAAGAGGAAAGTGCTTAAAGAAGTACCACTTGTGCCTTGGACTGCAATTTGATTAGCAGATTATATGAAGAAACTGACTAATGCAAAGTACTGAGCCATCTAACAGTAACAGTATTGAAGAGAAGATTCATTCTTGTTGCATGGTAAATAAAGGAAAAGGAAAAGTTAAAATGTTACGATTACTCGAGGAGTTGGAGAAGAAATTTTGATAAAATTAAAATTGAATAAAATATGTTATCAACAGTATCTCAAGGATAAAATGCAACCTCGAAAAATAAGATTTGGAAGTGATAATAAGTCTTATTCGTTAATAGGGACATTTGGATGTTCTTCTAGGGTTGAAACGTCTCCTTCGTGCAACATAGTTAAGCGATAGAACAAAGGAGCCAAAAGGGAACAAATGAGTGAAGTTTCATGTTATTGACTCCCCAACCCTCCTTTTGATTTCTTTTATGGAGATCTTGGCTACATGAGTATGGAGTCGTCTCTTCAACACTACATCTATGTATCAAATACAATAGGGAGGATCAAGAATAATCCTCAACAAATGAAGACATACAACCGTTCGCTATTAACAAAGTAAGAATTTATGATAATGCTAAATACTTCATAATCGAAGAAATAGAAACAGTTCTTGCATTCAGAATAAAAGATAGAACAAATATGAAGACAAAGAAAATAGGAAAAAATATGTTGCTAGTAAAGGTGACCCCTAAATACCACCTAGGAAGTGATACAAAAGAGGAAGATGAAATTTTGTTTTGACCAAAAAAGTATCACACAACGAAGATGCAAAAGTAACGAATACGTGGGAATCAGTTGTGGCAATAACACTGCTTCAAATGCGGCAGACAGAAAAAGAATTCATTCAAGTTACTTAACGAAGGAACTTTATCCATATTATAATCAAACTACATTTGAACTATAGGCTATGTATGTACCAGCATGTCCTGGAAAACAGGAGAAACCCATACATTTTTATAAAGCGAAAGGTCGACTTTTTTGAATATGATAATCCATTCAGATACGCAAAAATTGATAATGATTGGCTTGCACATTTGACCCCAAACGTATCGAAAAATTTATACGAAATGATAAAAAAATTTGGTTTTTTTGAAAATCAAGTTTGTGATAGAATTCAGGCTTTTAAAAAATTATGGATGCAACAATAAAGAGCTTTTAATACCAGAGGGCTCGATTATAATTATTTGAAAGAACAAGAAGGATTTGAATACAGTTATGCAATTACTGAAATTACAGAGTTAAATAAAGAGGTCCTATTGCAAGATCTTCCTCCTGTTGGAAGATCTTTCTTCTGCTCTTAAAGAATTTGAGGAAAGGGGGCAAGCGACAGTAGATGAGTTAAAAGAAGTCAACCTCGGGACAGATTTGACCCAAGATCAACTTTCATAAATAGCCTCTTGTCAGAAGAAGAAACACAATGGATGACATTTTTATTACGTGAATTTAAAGATTATTTTGCCTGGAATTATATAAAGATGCCAAAATTGTCTCCTGAAATAACAGTACACTGTTTAGCAATAAATCCTGAGATATCTCCAGTAAAACAGGCTCCGAGGAGAATGTCAGTGGAAATCGAGACAAAGGTAATAGCCGAGATAAAAGAAAAATGGACAAATTTGTGTTTGCATTGATTTTTGTAATTTAAACAAAGCATGCCCAAAAGATGATTTTCCACTGCCAAAAACATAAATGATGATAGATGACACATCAGCACATGACATTTTTCTTCATGGATGGCTTGTCATGCTATAATCAAATTAAAATGGCATGAGAAGATGAAAAACACTCAATATTCAGAACTTCTATTGGAATTTTCTGTTAGACTGTTTTGTTGTTTAGGCTTAAGAATGCAAGAGCAACTTATCAAAGAGCATTGATAGATATTTGATGAATTGATTCATGATAAAGTGGAATGTTGTGGATGATCTGGTTGAATGATATGACTATTATTACGTACATAATGCCGTAGAAGTGAAACATGAAATACATTGCACATACAAAGGAATTTAGGTGGAAGTGCTAATTGTTATGCAACTTTACCAACCATCTCAATAACTTCAAATGGCCGATGATAGTGGTTTAAGCTTCTCAACTTTGTTGAATCTATTAGCTTCCTTCATTAGAGAGACTTAAAACAAGAAGTTTGTTCTCCCAGTTTAAACTTAATCTTTTTATGTGTTAGATCAAAATATCTTCTATATTTCTTGAACTAATCTGAGTGAGATCCGATTGTGTTAATTTAATTTATGCCATCAACAAATTAACGATCAAAGAACTTTCTCTCTTGAACTTGGGGTAAGGCTAGTGGAGGCCTACATTTTCTCCCATAAAGTGCCTCGTATGAGCCATAACAATACAAGCTTGAAAGTATTATACACGAATTCCACTAGCAGCATATGATCTTCCCAATTGCCTCTAAATTCAAGCACACAAGCCCTCAGTAATTCTTTTAGCGTTTGAATAGTATACTCTAGTTCTTTTTTCTTCTCTATTTCAAAAGATAATTAAGAGAATTCCATGTAGACAAACAATGGAATCACATACATCCTTGCTATCCTTTCAACTGAGAGGACATTAGAAGTTTTGCTAGTTGCCCAAGTCTAATTCTCCAAGGTGTACTTTAGAAGTAAAGGGATTCAAACTAAGTAGAATAAAAAAGTTATATGTGTTGTTAGTTTGATGATTATGAAGAATGACATGATAATTTTGTAACCAATCAGATATTCCCACGAATGTGAAATTTCAATTACTTCATATTTCATAATAAAGCAGTATAGAGGAAGATAATCACAAAATTAATGCAGAATGGTTAAAATGAATGAGTAGAACTAAATTGTATGTAATTAAAAGATGCTTATCAAGTTGGAGGGAAATATAATATAAGATTGTTGTCCGACAAATTATGCAACATGAGAATGTGCTCGGCTCTTCAATGAAAAATATTTGCAAAATTATAATAACTAAAATACGTATGCTCAAATAGATGAGTGGTCACAATAGAGTGTGGCATATTACAAAAGATTGTAATTATGAGAGGGTGGGACCTAACATCTATAATGTGTAAATTAGGATGGTTGTTTTTGATGTTTTATCTGTCTCCATCATCAACATAGCCCTATACATAAATTTAAAAGGGTCTAAGTCATTTAGGTAGAAAGAGAGACAAGAGAAAAAAATGACTATTTTGGGTATGGTCATTAAAACTAATCTTGACTCGTTTGCACTCACTGAGAATTTTGCTTTAATTAGAGTTGAATGTAGATGTGAAGTCCATGTATCAACCTAACTAATTAGTAGTAGGTCTTTTTTGTTGTGTTGAGTTGTTAGGCTTGTATATTCGTGAGATAGGCGTGTTTGAGTATATATGCTTTGATAAATGAGTGATTACACTAGAATAATAATAAAAATGATGGTACTAGGCAAAGGGTGGATATGACTCCTTTACAAGGTAATACGACGAATGGGTGTTTAAAGTGGTTTATCCATGTCCACCGTCGACCTTTTAGGGCCGTGCATGTAAATGTGAGTTGATTTAAGTTACCACTCTATTGATAGTGAGGCCTTCTAATTGACTTAAGATCATTATACAGGACTTGAATCATTCGGGCTCATATAGAATTTGGATTTTAATGGAGTTGCATGGGGTGGAGAAATCCATGCAGCTAACCTAAACTAGTTTGAGATTGAACACGCTAATGATAGCTTTTTTTAACTTATTATTGTTTATTTTAGTGGCATAAAAATGGTAAATGAATTGAATTTTACACTCTTAAATTTAGTAATTTTAGTATTTTCATCCTTTTTGAATGAAAACCAACACTTTGCACCCTTATAAGGTTTCATTTTAGCAAATTGCACCATCAAAAGCACAACCTTTGGGGTGTAACTAGGTCTGTCAATGGATCAGACCATGACCCAATCCTTTCGAGTTTCGATCTGTTTAAACTCCAAATGGATTCTTTTTTTGACCAGTTAACCTGCCCTGTTTAATGACCCGATTCGTTTACATTGTAAACGGATCAGATATGAATTACTATTGACTTGAAACATTTAAAATCCGATCTGTTCATGTAATCTAATTTGTAATTCATATAAGTATATGATATGACTAGTAATCTTTTTATGGAGAGGTTTAAATAGAGAGCACGATTATGATTAATCATGAGATTTTCTTACAAATTATATCAGCAGACAATATTGTATAATGCACTTGTTTTCATAATTTATTCTAATAAGTTTATATTTTGATATATATATATATATAACACTAATTTTTATATTAAAATATTTAATTAATTCATAAAAAATGTAATATTGTTCTCTTATTTCATTCCCAATAAAGTTAAGACTATTTTAGATTTTACCATGAAGAATATTCGAATCAGTGCTTTTTATAATAAATGGGTCATTAACAGGCCTAGGTGTAACTTTCCAAAATTAATGGTTTTGAAGGTATGGAATGTGTGAATTTTTTTTAAGATCATTTTATTTTAAAGATTTGAGTGTTTATTTTTAGTCATATGAGGTGCCAAGAAGAAACGCGTCATTGCCGGGTCCGAAGTCCCAGATGAGAAATGCAAATGGTTGTATTAGACAATTAACAGCTAGCGTAAAATTTGTCAAATAAATATGATATGAATCTCTTTAGAAATTACAATAAAATTAGGGTGTTTCTTGGAAGTGTTGCACTATATTACCTGTATATAGTGAAAAATGTGTAAAAGTCACGTATCGACGCTCGGGTGTAGTGATAAGTGAGTAACGCTTCCCACATCACGGATAGATGCGGGAAAGTAGTCTACGACACTCGGATGACATAAAGAACTTGAATTATAACTACCATGATAGACTAGTTAATGGAGTTACTTGATATTGTGGTTTATAAGATAATTAATATTTTGTGTTTTCAGAAGATGAATTGGGTTTGAGATAAATCCAAAGAAATTGATAGCTTAGAGTTTAAACTTTGGTACTCTGATAAGAATAGAATGAAGAATAAAGTGAGTATAATTCTCAATAAGACTTTAGAGGATTATATAGTGCAAGTTAAAAGAATTAAAGATAAAATTATAATTTTAAAAGTTGTTATTAATGAGATGACTATTAATATTTCTATGTGCATATGCGCTCCAAGAAGGTTTGAATATGAGTATAAAGGAAAAATTTTGGAATTATTTAGAAGAATTAGTATAAGGGATATCTTAGAAAGAGAATATTTATCAAAGATCTGAATAGACATGTTGAAAATATTGCTGGAGAATTTAATAACATTCATAATAAGTATAGTTTTGGAAAAACTAATGAGGAGGGTAAAATTATTTTGGACTTTTTCTTAGCTTATAATTTTTGATTACTAATACTTTATTCAAAAAAAAGAGGTAAATATATTCACTTATAAGAATGTATTTTCAAGAATGCCGATTGATTATTTTCTTATAAAGAAACAAAATTGCTTTGACTATAAATATTGTAAGTTCATTCTAGGTGAATGCTTGATTACCCAACATCGATTAATGATTTTGGATTTTAAGATTACGTGCTAAAGAAAGAATAATAAGTTGAAATAATACCTCGGACTTAATGGTAGAATCTAAAAAATGATAATTTAAAGATCTTTAAGAAGAAGTTCTAGAATTTAAGTAGTAGAATATTGAAGGGGAGGTTAGTCTTATGTAGTTGAGAGTTAACTGCATTTGTGATGTTCCAAAGGATATGCAGGGAATCTAAAGGAAAGATTAAAAAAAAAAAAGAATCTAAAAGAAAACTTCAAATAATAAAAATGCTTGATGGTGAAAAGATGTATAAGAAAAGATTAAACAAAAAAAATTATTATAAAGACTGATATATATAAGAGTAAAGAGAATTTAGAGAAGTATGAAGTTGGTTGACGAGAATCCAAGAAAGCAGTTTGTAATACAATAAATGTGGCTTTTGAGAATTTATATAGGAAGTTAGATACTAAAAAAAGAGAAATACATATACAAGCTTGCCAATGTAAGATATAAAAAAATAAAAACCTAATTAAAGTAAAATATATTAAAAATAATGATAAAAAAGTACTTTAAAAAAAAAAGATATCCAATATAAATAGATAGCTTACTTTCAAAAGTTTTTCAATAATAGTTGTGATAATTAGATTGATCTTTATTGAATTTAGCATAAAAAGGAATATAAAAATTGCTCTTACATTTGATGTATTAGTAAAGTTGAAGTTTGAAAGGTTTTAAAGAAGATGAAGTGTTGAAAAGTAGTACGATCGGATGTCAGCGCATTGGATATTTGGAAATACATGAGAGATGAAAAAGTTTCAGTGACTTACTAAGTTATTTAATATGATTTTGAAGTTTAATTGGATGTCAAATGAATAGAAAAAGAGCGCATTGATACTTATTTATAAGAATAAAAATGATATAGAAGATTATGCTAACTATAGGATAATTAAATTAATATCATACTTTAAATTTTTATAAGAGTGTGATCGAGTATAGATTACATAGTGACCCTAGGGTGTCAAAAAAATTAATTTAGTTTTATGTCAGGAAGATCTAGTATGAAATTTATTCATTTGTTGAGAGATTTAATTAATTTATTTACGAAAAGAAAAGAAGGTTTGTAAATTTATTTTTTTATTAATTTAGAAAAAATTATTATAAAGTATTAAGTGAAGTGTTCTAGAGAGTTTTAAAAAAGAAAGGGTTTTGTACTGGTTACATTCAAGTTATTCAGGACATGTATAAAAAGGTTATTACATGTGTTCGACTTAAAATTTTTGTATTTCAGTTGGATTACATTAAGGAACAGCTTTAAGCCCATATCCCTTTTCATTGGTTATGTAGATTTTTACTCGAGTTATAAGAAATGCCTTATATCTAAAAGTTTTTGTTTTAGTAGATCAAAACTAAAATATGAAATGTAAATTTAGTTAAGATGAAAGTATTTGTATTAGGAAGATAATAATTGATGATTAAGTTATTAGGAAGAGTGAGCAGTTTAGATATTATGGATCAATCATATAGAATAACTGTTAATTCAATGGTGATGTTACTAGCAAGATCCAAGAAAGATGAATAAAATAGAGAAATACATCTGTGTATTGTGTGAGAGAAATTCTACTTAGACTGAACGGTAAATTTTTATAGAATAATTGTAAGATAAATTATGTTATGTGATGTTGAATGCTGACCTACAAAAGAGAAACACACAAATGGCATAAGTGTCAGAAATGAGAATGCTAAGGTGGATGAGTGAGTATACATAAAAAGATAAGATGAAAAATGAATATATCCGCAAGAAGATTGGAGTATCCTCAATTGAGGATAAACTCAGAGAGAGTCGACTTAAATAGTTTGGTCATATAAATCGTAGGTCGATAAAAGCTCCAATAAGTAATGTTGGATTATTGGACCTTGGTCATACAAAAAGAGAAAGAGGAAGGTCAAAAAGGCATAACAAAAAATTGTAGGGAATGACGTTACATACTTGAAGGTATATGCAGATTTGTTATTTAATAGGGTGCAATAAAAACAAAGGAATCATGTAGCATACCCCACATAGTGTGATAAAGTCTTAGTGATTATTGTTGTTGTTGTTGAAGTTGAGGTGCTAAGAGAGAGTAACATGAGGGTGCAGAATGTAATTTATACCAAGTTGTGCAGGCGTGCAATGATGTCATGCATATGCATGTTAGTGATTAGCTAATATGCTATGAGAGCAAGTATAGATCCCCATGATAGCTAGGTCGTGAACCAAATGGATCAGTAAGTAGAAAATGGTTTTGTTGTGAATGGCGTTCAAGTTGTTTAATCTCGAAAGTTGTTTGGGTGGCAATGAGGTTAAATCTCGATTAAACTGATTTCAATGAAGTTGCTTTTTGATATTAATTCATGGGTTTATAATAATTTGGTGTCATAAAGCTACCTTATTGAAATAAGTGAGGGTTGAGCACTTAGGCCAATAAAAAAAGGTGCTGTTAAACCAGAAATTATTAAAGTACTTATAGAAATAGAATGGAAATAGAAATGGAGTTTTTAGTCTTGCTTTGATAGTGTATGATGAGACATAAAGTTAATAGATATATTGAAATATATTAGGGATATAACATAAAATTAATTTTTATTTTATAGTTTGTATAGGGTGTGAAATAAATTATTTGTCATTGTAGGAGAAGTATTTTGTTGGATGTGAAAGAAACATAGTTTTTTTAGCCATACCATTATTAATCATGCGCAAAATGGGGTCTAAAGCTCAAAACAAAGCCTGAGATTGTATGCTTAGCCTGGCGTTATATTTGTAGAATAGAAGTTCATTTTCTTTATGTTACAAGCATTGGCTTTCTATCTTCTTGATATTACACATGATACAGTTCTTTAACCGTGACATTGTGACTACATATGGTTATGGACAACAATCTTTTATTTGAACTATACATCTCCAATAAAACTTCTCTACTGTTCTTATACATGTTCTATAGCATTCTTGACAGGCTTGTTACTTCACTTTTGTGCTGATATTATTCATGACTGTGATTCTCTTATTTGTAGTCTGCAGGTCTTCCATGGACAGTAGCTAAAGGGCAAGATACCTTCACTCCAATAAGTGCTGTTGTAAGAGATCAGACCAAACTGTTAAATTCATAGTTTCATTTGGTTATATAGATATTATGAAATAATTTACTTTTATGCTTGTAAATTTCAATATTTTTTTATTGAGTGCTTCATGTAAATGGAAAGAAATACTTGAAATAGTAGTTTGGATATAGTTGTTCTGAAAAGTTATTTAAAAAGATGAATTGAAAAAATTCATTTTACCTATTTGTTTATAAAGATTAATTTTAATAAGGTTAAAATTAAATTTGAATAAATATATATCTTTATTGAAATCTATGAATGATGTAAAATAAAGTTAATTATTATATTGGGATGCGTAAGGGATGTAATATATGTTATTATTTTGATATGTGTGTAAAATTCGAAATAAAGTCAGCTATTTATTTTGAATTATATGTATGATGTGAAATGTAGTTAAATTTTATGTGATATGTGACATGGCTGATTAGTTAATTTTAATCTGGTGAAACAAACAGGGCCCATAATTATTTTGCACTACATTTGTCTATGTATAGTATGTGCAGCACAAATGTGATTATAGATTTGTAAGGAATCACTTAGACTTCAAGTCTTCAATGATATGTTCATTTTACCTGTGTTTGTTTAATTAGGTTTGCTAAAACCAACTTCCAAAATATTTCTGTAGATAAGAAAACCAACTTCATTTTATATCGTACACAGCTCACCACAAAATTAAGCTACATTTCAGGTCTGACATAAATCTCAAGGCAAAATTTATTGAATTTAACTTTAACTGGATTTAACTTAAAAATGTTTACCAAAGGGTTATTGTTAATCTTTAAAATTCTGCTTATTCCTCTGCAGCTGCCTAAATCTATGATTAGGGACCCTGACAACCTGGAACTATGGTTAAAGGTATTTTTCCCATGTTCTCTTTTCTCCCATTCTTGACATCGTTACATTCCCGCCAACTGCTGTTTAAAATGAATGCTTTTCACTTCAGGTTGATGATGAATTCAGGCAAAAAGGCTCAACAAGGGACATGATATTCAAGATTCCTTTCCTCATTAGTCATATAAGTTCTATCATGACTCTGATGGAAGGAGATGTTATATTAACTGGTAATGTTAACTGTTAATGCAATTACAGCATGCTCTGGTTTGGATGCAATTTTTTCTACAATGATTCTTTTGGAAGCGTTTGTTTTGATTGTATGTTGTAAATCAATATTTTTACATATCCGTAACTATTTGAAATTGTATTTGTAAATTCCAGCACTTCATTTCTATTGGATTATGTTTTCATCAAAATTTCTTTGCTATTTTTTGCATTTTGACCATATTTGTTTTTTCTAACTTGCACCTAATTTAATAATTTCCGGATCCGGTTTAACAGCACCATTTTGCAATACAAAAACTAGAGTATATTTAAACTCCATTATTTTTTAATAGACTGCACCATAGCTGCATGATAAGAAAGCTCTACTATCTTTTCGAGAACAATGCACAAAATACTGTTTTTAGTGGAAAATCCTAATAGCTAAGGTTTTATTTTGCTCTACGTTTGGCTCTCCCTTTCAAATATATTTTGGCACAAGAAGGTGGTAAGAAGTTAGATGCAGTGTTACGATAGTTTATAAATTCAGGTGATTAGTATTTCAGACCTAGTGCAAAAAGGTTTTCATCATCAGTATGAGAAATAGAAGTTTATATTTGCAGTTGTACTTCTACGTAGAACCAAACCATTTCTTAGCTCCTGTTTTGCACCAGTCTTTAATTAAAGTTGAGCCTTAGCTAAGACGCAACTTTTAAACTCAAGTAGGACTACATATATTATTTATTTATTTCTAAAACAATACTTTAATCTTGAGCTAATGGGAGTTTGGTGCATAGATTTCGTTTATCCATGTAGCTCCACTTAAAGCAGTGCTCTATCAATGTAAGTGGGTTAAAGTCTTGTATAGTAACTATGTTCCAAATCATTTTTATCTTCCCCTCATTCTTTTTCATATAATAACTTGGATTCATTCACATTTACTTATAGGACCCTTTATAGGATGATATGACTAAATTATCTTAAATATTTTTTTCTCATGTTATTCTTTTTTGGTGCAATGCCTAGTTTTCCCCTCAGATCATTTCTAGTATGATCTGCTATAGTATGACTACTCATTAGTTTGAGCATTCGCATCTTAGCTACATTAACTTGTAGATATTATCATTTGGCAATCCAATACTCACTCCCATATAACAGAATTGATTGGATATTAACAGTTTTACCTCGATGTGATAGCCATCTTCCTATCAAACTCCTTTTACACTCTTTTATATTAACGTGACAGCCATCTTCCTATTAAACTCCTTCCGCACTCCATTTTAACCCTTGTCTTGATTCTATTTAAATTATTTAATACAATAACTATACGTCTTCATTTTAGTATCTATATAAGCCCTAAAATTTAACCTAATTTTAACTAAGCCTTAAATTTGACACTTTTGAGATTTTTTTTAAACCTTCACCAAGCATTGGCCTTTTAGTTTGAGCTAGTACCATTCATTTCAATCATATTGATTTTTCATAGTTATTTTACTTCTTATGAGTTTGGAGATATACATACATACACATAATATATATATATATATATATATATATATATATATATATATATATA
>JAEMOT010003482.1:382871-428148 GCA_019297695.1 Apostasia ramifera
TATATATATAATCAATTAAGAGGGACATTGTTTCATCTATAATTTGTAAAGTGAAAATATTTTGCATTAAGCATACTAATCTTGGTTAGCTTTTGTTAGAGATATTTTAATAAAATATATGTGATGCTCTGTATATCAAACTCAAGGATCAGTGTGTTTTATGTCACAGAAATTAGTCATTATATGTGATTTTCTTATTTGAGTTTGATAAAATATTTCATANATATATATATATATATATATATAATCAATTAAGAGGGACATTGTTTCATCTATAATTTGTAAAGTGAAAATATTTTGCATTAAGCATACTAATCTTGGTTAGCTTTTGTTAGAGATATTTTAATAAAATATATGTGATGCTCTGTATATCAAACTCAAGGATCAGTGTGTTTTATGTCACAGAAATTAGTCATTATATGTGATTTTCTTATTTGAGTTTGATAAAATATTTCATACACTGTAGCCAAAAGTCAATATGTTATTTTATTGTGCTTTGTTTGTGTTATAAATGTATATGATAAGATTTGAATGTTTTTCTTTTTGTTTTATTTATAAAGAAAATCATCGATGAACCGATGAATTGATAACTAAACCTTTTGAATAGGGCTGAGAACTAAGGACGATCCTAGTTTGAGTTGAGCTAGATGTAATTCAAGTTCGGCTTATTGATTTCGAATCGAGCTCAGTTTGTAGTTCAAAGTCTTTGAGTTTGAGTTGGCCCAGCTTGAAAATAAATTCAAATTGACCATCTTCATTAAGTTTCAAATGTGGGTTAGAAGTATTTGCAGCTCAAATTTTGCTTATTAAAATTACAAGCTATAAATATGGCTTTCAATTCGGCTCAAAACTTAAGCTTAATTTGCACCATAAATTGAACATTAAGCAACTATCAATCATTGGATCAAACTCATCCCTACTTTTGAATGTGGAATAAGAGCATTCTTTTCTTTATTAAAGCCATTTTTACTTCATTATCAAAACAAAAAAACAAAAGCCATTTGTACTTCTAAGCATAGATCTTTAAATCGATAGTGTATACAACAAAAACAACCACCAAGCCTTAATCTCACTAGATGGGGTCGGCTACATGAATCGTTTATTTCCATTGTGCTCTATAAGTTAATAAATTTTTATCTAAGTCTAAGTAACTAAGATCACTCATTATAATTTCTTGTCATATCTTCTTAGGTCTCTCTCTTCCTCTTTGTACATGTGCAAGATCCAATAACTCGATCTTTCTAATTGGAGCTTCAATTGGCCTACGATTTATACGTTCAAACCATGTAAGCCGATTTTCTTTAAGTTTATCTTTAAATCGATAGTGTATATTTCGCTAAATTGTGAGCTATTGAATTTTTGCTTAATGTGGGATAATTAATAGGTCCTGAATGCCTTGAGCTGGTTTTTGCAGTGCTCGATAAAATGAGCAGTCATAGAAAGATTTTCTTTTAGTTAAGTGAGAGCACTGATAACCCAGCAAAGGTCTCTTTTTAGAATAATATATTATGAAAAGCTATTTTCCTAGTTCTAAATAGGTCTTTTGGTTGCCAGTCCTTCAGCATGTAGGGTATAGAGATCTCCTTATTAATGGCAGCTTCAAAGCTGACTTTGCATTTGAATATAGATGGAGCTTGCTAGTTAGAAAGAGGGGTTGAATCAGTTTTGGGTGGAGGTCCCTAAATGGCTCTCCAAATAGACTTTGAGGAACTTTGAAACTTGACTCATGCTAATATAATGTTATCCATAAAAAGCTTTAGTTATGTTGTACTTCACTGATATTTGTTAAATCATAAACTTAAGTTGTAACTTATGGCATGAGCTCAAATGAGAATTAAAGTTACAATTAGCATTAACTCCACAAATCACTGAGAGGGGAAGATTAGTGAAGAGGAATGAGAGTAGGTGTAATAAAGCGCAAAAAAGCGGAGAACACATAAATTTAGGTAGTTTTGAGGGATTTTATGCCCACCAGCTAAGTTGTCCAAATCACATAGGTCTGTTTGTTTGTAAAGTTAAATTTAACAAGGTTAAAATTAAATTTAGATAGAGAAATATTTTTATTGAAAGTTGTGAATGATGTGGAATAAAGTTAATTATTATGTTGGGATATGTGAGGGATGTGATATAAGTTAGTTATTATTTTAGTAATGTGTGTAGGATGTGAAATAAAGTTAATTTTTAATATTAAATTTTATGTGATGTGATATGTCTGATTAAAATTAAACGAGGTTAATTTTCAACGTCCAAACAAACAGAACAATATGTTTTGAATACTCCTTGAGGGATGAATACAAGGTATGACAGGAAGAGAGAGAGAGAGAGAGAATAGAATGACTGGAAGAGTGAGGGGGAGAAAGCCTTGAGAAGTCGAACATAGATCCACCCCCCCCCCTCTCAACTGGTGAAGTCTTGGTATGTTTAAGGATTGTAGATAGATCTTTAATGAGAGAAAATGCTTCTTCTCATCGCAGCCGCACGAGTGAGTTGGAAATTTAGGCGGCCTGGATCTTGCCATGTAGACTTGGAGGTAGTGGTTTTGGCGAGCGAATCGCCTTTCATGGTATTAGGAGGAAAGGTCAAATCGCCAACTGGGTTGGTGTGACCTTTCATCTAAAAAGGTAAATAGGATTTTTTTCGTTGTTGCCTCTCCTACACGCCACTTCCTTAGAATAAAAAAGTCTAATATAGGAAAGCATGCCACAGAGAGGATATGGCAAGAGGGTGGGTGGTCGTTTTATCATGGGACTGCATGCTGGGCCTCATTTGCACAAATAAATTAAGAATGGGGCACGGTCCATCATATGACCTATCGATGTTGGTTTCACCAAAGGTGGGGCAACGCTTTCCTTAGTCCGTTCCCCTCGTTGTCTGACTGAGTTGACCTAGCGAGGATTTGGACGGCAAAGCTGTTGCTATGTGAACGATTGTGATATACTCGGTTTTCCTACACCAATAATGGGCATTTGTTTTATGAGGCAAATTTTAATCTGTATTAAAATTTATTATCACATACAAATTTTAATTTTAAATTAATAATAATTTAAATTTAACACAAATATTAATATTAGAATATTTTTTTATTTTATTCAAATTTGTATATAAATGACTAATTAATATTTTACATCTTATATACAGGAAATTATTGGGTTCAGACGAAGTAACAGGTAGGACTTTCGATTGTGAATTATTGCATGATGTATATTGTATGTAGAGGCAGACTCACATGCCAGTGAAAGAGAATAGGTGTATCATCTCATCATTTTTTTTTATGTAATTGTAATTTTGAGTTGCTATATGTAATTTTTAGCTACATATAGCAAGTAATGCTATCATTCAAAAAAAAAAAAAAGCAAAGAATGCACAACCACTGCACATGTGGATCCAACACGTGCCTTATTTAAATTCAAAAAGAGGTGTTGCCTGTAAATTTACCTCAAAATGAGAAGTGTTACTTGAAAATAATAGACTTTGAGAGTGCTATCTGAAAAATAATAAATTTTTAGGGGTTGCAGATGTAAATTTTTCTTATTTTTTTATATAGGCATATTTTTGTTTTATAAGAATTTAATTTTATTTTAGGGATTTTTACATACAGGACATGAAATTTACACGAAATTATGCATTTTACCATCAATTCGTAAATATTACCACTATCACACCATATTCATTTAAATTTTACGCATTTCACATATTTCACACTATATTCTTTGATGGTGAACTTCATATTTCTAAATTGGTCTTGATTTTAACTATATTATTAATATATTAATTTATATAAATAATAATTTAAATATTTATGAATTTATGTATTTTAATTTATTTATTTTATTTAAAATTTTCAATTAGGGTGTCGAATTTAAATCCACATGACTATAATTTTTAATTGAGGTAAGAAAATTAATGTGTTTACAGTAAAAAATAAAAATATATATTAGAATTTAAATATTAATGAATTTATGCATTTTAATTTACATATAATATTATAAAGTATATAAAATATGTAAAATATGTGAAATGCGTAAAATTTAAATGAATATGGTGTGATAGTGGTAATATTTACGAATTGATGGTGAAATGTATAATTTTGTGTAAATTTTATGTCCTGTATGTAAAATTTTTTTTATTTTATATAATTTTTTTTTAAGAACAAATACAGTGTCTATTGTTGTGCACTCATATATTTTATGCTATGCTAATTATATAATGTTGTTTGTTTTAAAAAAAAAAATTATAATGTTTATATTTATATTGTGAAAGATATATATAAAATAGTTATTATTTATGTTCAAATACAAGTGATTTAATTAAGAATTTTTTAATTGTTGTACTATACCATAGCTTAACTTTAAGTCTATATTTTTTTGTATTAATTATAGAGATTCTAACTGGACATATTTAAAAAATTATATTTTAATGTATATTTTTTGCAGATGATATTCTCCTCATTGATAAGGCTAAAAAAAGAGCTAAGATAAAATTGAATTATAAAGGAATACTTTAGAATTTAAAATTTTTTATCTTAGCAGATTAAAACTCAAATATATAGAATGCAAATTTAGTTAAGAAAAAAATGCTTATATTAATGAAATAGCAATTGATGATGAAGTTATCAGAAAGAGTGAGTGATTTAAATATTTTAAATTAATTATACAAAATAATAGTGAAATAGATGATGTTATCAATAGAATTTAAGTAGGATGATTAAACTGAAGAAATATTTTTAATGTGTTGTATGATAAAAAAAATTTATTTAAATTTAAAGATAAATTTTACAGAATAGTTATAAGACCACTAATGTTATATATAATGCAGAATATTAACCCACAAAATAAAAACGCACAAGTAAAATAAGTGTCGTAAAAATAAGGATGATAAGATAAATGAGTGGGTATACACAAAAAGATAAGATGGAAAATGAGTATATTTGTAAGAAAGTTGGCATCGAAATTATATTTTTGTATTTAAGCATGAACATATATATATACATACAAATTTATATATGCCATATTCAGAATCAAAATGATTTAAATATAATTTCAGTATTATATGCGATGTATAGTATTGAAATCATATTCAAATGCAATTTCAAAGTTTTGATGCCATGTGATATTCAGTGCAATTTTATTAAATAACAATTATGATTATGCTATAATCAAAATCATATTTAAAATATTTTTTAATATTAGAATTTAGAATTTTAAGGGATTATAATCTTTATAATTTTTAACCTATCAAATGAACAGAAAAATTATTAAAATGTTAGAACATTAATTATTGTAATATGATTCAATAATACTTAAAATTAATTTTGTTTTCGAGGTGTTGATTAATAATATATTAAAATTAATTAAATTAAATTAATATCAAGATTAGTGAATTAAACTATGAAATATTTTCCTTAAATTATATCAAAAATATATTTAAAATTAAAACTAAATATCTTAAATTAATTATTGAAAAGTTATTATAAATAACTCTTAATTATTATTTGATCTATAGTTTTTAAAAATTTATTGAAAAAAATTTAGTTTGTAAATTTCATAATAATAAAGGCCTTTGAAAATTAAAATTATTATATAAAATATTCAAATTAATGATTTCTCTTACCATATAAAAAATATTCTATTATCAAAATTTTAAAATTTTGAATCTCTCTCTCTCTAGAATAAGAGGTACGGCGAAGGGCCAGTGGTAATAGTGAGATGACACCAAGTGAACGGGTAATAAGAGAGGATATGAAATAATATAAATTCAAAAAATTGAGGAAGTATTATGATTAAAATTAGAAATATATTAATGATAAATGTGAATAAATTTTAAATATAATATTAAATTATTGTTAAGATTAATTATAGGAATTTTTTAATAATTTTTTTATTTTATTTCGGACCCATATAAAATCGGCCAACTGTTTAGTGAGCTGAGCCGAGAGACATGGGCAACGACCGTCACGATATGCACATCGGCACCTCCCCCGAATCCTCCTCCTCGCGCAGCTTCTCCGGGCGCCATCGCTTCCACGACGGCAGCAGCAACGCCGCCGCCGATCCCACCTACTCTTTCTCCGGAGAACAGTATGCCAATACCAGCGTCACCGTCGACCTCGTCGCAGCCGCCCGCCTCTTCCTCTCCTTCCTTCGATCCCTCGCCGGCTCCCCTCTTCTCGACCATCCTGCAACCATCCTCCGCTCTATCCACCGGTTCCGTATCCATCTTTTTTGTTATTCCAACCTCTCTCTCCACTTCTGCCGCCCAATCGTTGGGAGTTTGACTGATTCGTTGATTTAGGTACGAGAAGATCTGGATGCCTATGATCTCTGATCTATCGAGAGAGTCGTCTTCAACGCCGATGATCATCCCGCCGGCGGACGTCGACTGGATCTGGCTCTGCCACTGCCTCGATCCGGTACATTCATCAACTCTGTGAAACTCTTTCTCCCTCAAAATGCCAATTACTTCCTTGGGGTTTTCCGCTACAGGAGGGATACCGAGAATACTGCGCCTCGAGATTTGGGTTACTGGTCGATCGCCCGGAGATCCACGACGAGGAGAACGAGGAGTACGCCGCCGGCCACTGCCGCGAGATCTGGAACCTCCGCCATCCCTCGGAGCCTTTCGATCTTGAGATAGATACCGATAGCAGCTCGTCCTCCGCCGTCCACGTCGCAGGATCTAGCGACGGGATGTTTGAGATGGTGGTGAGGCACGGGAAGCTCTGCTCCTTCTTCGTCGACCCGTTCGTGCCGGAGACTGTCTACCTCGTCTCGGCTCGGCGGAGGTACCTAAATTTCCTCCATCTGCTGAAGAAATCGGCGGATAGTAGCTTCCGTATGTTGCCGGCGTCGGATATTCTCCTCATGTGGCACATGCACCAGGTGACTCCTCAATCAGATTGGATCAACAATTTACCGCAAAAGCTATTCGATCTGTGATTCTGATCGAACTAAATTCGGGTGTTGAGGCAGATATTTCCGGCGAAATACGCGAAGGATTTGGGTTGGGCTGGGGATTTGAGGAGAAGAATGATAGCGTTCGGCGACCGAGCTTCAGCAACGTCGGAGGAGGTAGAAACAATGAGAAGGTGGTGGGAAACGGCGTTTGATGAGCCGTATGAGCGGTCTGGGGCGGTGATGGATCCGCCATCGTCGCAGGCGAGGTTGTATTTCAACTGGGAGGCTTCGAACGTCGACGGCAACCGCTCACGCAGAACACTTCACCGTAGGTTTCTCATGGAGGTTAGCTCCCTGAAATCTGATTCTGCTTGCCCAAGACTAAAAATATAAAATTGCGTTATGTTGTTTGGATTCCGAGTAACCCAGCAAGTCGATCTAGCTCCTTTTTGACTCGGGATTTAAAGCTTAAATCTTTGGTTTTAATTTATGTTTTGCATTATTTGTGAATATCAAGTGAAATTAAAATTAAATATTGATCTTTAATTTTAGGCGTAATTTCATGCTACTTTCATAATGTAGTTTTTATATCATATTTGTTCTTATTCTTTAATGTAACACATAAATATTAGGCTATCTAAACCACAGAAGAAAAGAACAAAGAATTATTCGACTATCTAAACCAACAATGGAACTCTATTCCGTCTCTCTTCAATCCACGTCCCACCTGTCTCTTTTCTAGCTTCATGTCATGGACTTTCTTATGTCCATGTTGCTTTGCTACAAGACAGCTTTTGGTTTGATGCGACTTGAATTTATCATTTTATTATTAATTTCTATGAAGTACTAGTACGATACGATACAAACACGATGATAAGCCAAACTTAAAAAAATAAAATACGAATATGTTAGGATATAACTGTTATATATGTGTGTATAATATATCATATTCTCATATTTAAAGTGTAGACCTATAGTAGATTATAATAACTTATACAATTTATTGCTAGAAATTTTAAAAATAAATTTTAATTTTTTTTCAAATTAATTATATTTGTTAAATATTTTTGATATCACTAAAAGGAATATTATAGACAATTAGACTTGAAAAATTAAAAATATTCTTTAACAACTATTGAATTTTTTAAATTAAAATAATATCATAAAATTTATTTAATTGCTTTCTAATCTATTATAGATTATGTAAGTGAGATGCGGGTTTAAATATGCATTAACAGCTTAGTTTCATTTTTAATTTAAATTCGGCCCAAATCAGTTAGCTCGTTGCAAACAAAGATATAATTGATAATAATACAGATTGTGTGACGTAAATTCAGATATATTGATCTGATCAAAATAAATAAATGTTCTTCTCTCTTTAAGTTTTTAACTAAATAAATAGACAAAATAAAAAAATATTATTATTTTCGTAATATAAGCTTGATTAAGGTAAAAAAAAGTGATTAATATCCAACATAAGGAAAGATAGTATCGATTAAGGTAGAAAAAGTAGATGACGCAATTGCTTGCAAATATCAAACTTTTTTCTTATTGCTAAAACACTAGAGTGTGAAGCTTTTTACGATCCTAATTACATGTGCTCAGTGCGTCTCTCTCTATTTTAATATTTGAGTTTATATATGAGTTGTGTTTTATATATGAGATATTTTTTTAATTTTTATTGTGTGGGTTGAACTAACTGTTTCAATATTTTTTCTTTAATTAGATGTATCGAAAAGTATCGGGCAAGTATCGAATTTTTAAAAAAAAAAAAAAAAAAATGATACGCTATGTGACATATCTGATATGTATTGGTTGAGTATCGGTATCCAATATTGATACATTAAGCTTTACGAAGCATCGGTGCTTCATAAATTAATTTGTTTGGCTGAAGCCATCCTTGGGAATCAAACAATTTGAGTCGAATATCATGTATGTAAACTTAACTTTATTAATAGCCATGTTTTCAACAAAAAAAAGTCGTAGACACACGCAAGTTTGAAATATAACATGCGCAATAAACATCCTGCAAAATAAGTTTTAAATATTGTCTCAAATAATTAACTACAAGGTTGTTACTTGACACGCCGAATGTGATTGCAAAAATCTTGTTGCCAATGCAGAAAATATTGCATATGTTCAAAATATACTTGAAAATGGTTATGTTTGTATGTGCATAATTAAGTGGATTAAGTGTCAAAATGTGTTTTTGTAATTCCATTGATCATCAATCTAATGACAGATTATGACTAAATAGCTTTTGCTGTTTATTTTAGTTCATATATTTGAGGTTAACTTCATATGGTAAACCTTTAAGGTATTGAATAAGAGTGTTCTTATATTTTATGTACATAAATAAATACTTATTTTTAATGTATTTCTAGGGATTTGTTGCTGAGTAGACTGTAAATATTCGACCATGTAAGATACCTTCCTCTTTACAATTTTAAATGGTTGATTCGTTTTTATGGTAAATAGTACCATGTAACATCCCATTATAAATGTAGAGATATTGTTTGCTTTGGCTTCTAGAAACAATGTGATTTGAGTACTTCTCGGGAGGTCACCTATTCCAATTCTACTTTAACCTAAGCATACTTAATTACGAAGTTTTTTATCACCAGTCTCACGATTTTATCCCAAAAGGTATCTCTATCATTTGAGATCATTCTTTTTACTAGTACAGCTCATGATCTTTCATCCCTTTCTGATATAGAATAATTTATTTCTGTGCCCCTTTTACCATTATTTATCAGGCCTAAAAACTTGCCAGGAGCCGTACTTTGTTATAGTGATTCTCTTATCTTGGGATATCACTCGGCAATCACTCCCTTCTGCTTTGACCACGGGCGTCATAGGTCCACCAGTTTCCACTTGGTTCATCCTTAAATCATATTGTCTTGTAGGAAGTCAATACTGATATTATATTATAACATTTTGTGATCAAAATATGGAGGTATTATCTGCTTTGGCTTTTGAAAATTGTGCAACTTGAGTACTTTCTTGAAGGTTATCTATCTCTGTACTATTCTAGCCTAAGTACAGTTAATTATAAAAATTTTCATCATTAGCTTCACATTTTTCTCTCAAAAGATATTTTATCGTTTGAGATCACGTTATCTATTTATACCACTCTGGACCTCCCCTTTTTGATGTGGAACGATTCATTTTTGTGCCCCTCTCACCACTATTTATTGACTTAGAAGCTTGCCAGGAGTCGCACTTTACTCTAGTGATTCGCTTCTCTTAAGACATCATCGGCAATCACTCCTTGCCTCTTTGGCCAGGCCATCACATACCAAGCCACACTGTGCCTTGTCATTTCGAAACATCCAAGGCCTGGATTCAATGTGTGAATTGATTTTGGGAGGGCTCGATGGTAGTAGATTGGCCCATTTTCTCTTCGATATGAAATTTCACCAAGTGTTTATTGAGCCTGTTAGTCCCATCGCCAGCACCTTCCGATTTATAAGAATATTATTTTTTACAAATGTTACTGACTATGAATTGCTCGACTATGCTTGAATTCGCATTTTCTTTCTGAATAATGTTGTAAAATTCTCACCTTGTTACTCTTTATATGAGTTTGTGTTGTGTTTTGCCAATAACTGTGTTGACGCACCCGTTGCAGTTAAAAATGGCTGCTCTTCATTTTCACTTTGGTACCGAAATATATTTCGATGCGGTGTCACCGTTGTTGTTGAACAAACCTTGGACTTTATTCTCACAAATATTGGAATTATGTTGGCACAGGCAACAATTTCCTCCATGCATCGGCGTTTACTAGTCATAAGCATTGATTTTGAGAAAGAAGTTGAGATTCAAAGGTTACAGGAGAGAGAACTGAGGTTAAGAGTTTTCATTCGTATTTAGATCTATATAGAAGCAAATCACTTAATCTTTTTTTAAAAAAAAAAAAATTCCTGCAGCGTTCAGTTGACCATTGCATTGGCAACAGTCACACAAACATGGCTTTTTACTGGCACTAGCAAAAAAATATTATATAATTAAGAGAAATTACAAATAGGTATTTTCTTAATTAAAAATTAAAAATATGAAAATTTATGTATAGGAGCCTGAGATTTAAAACAAGTGGGCTTATGCAAATTAAACTATAGGCCCGACTTATCATTGCATTGCACGCCAACTAAGGCTACGCAATGCAAGGATAACCACGACCTGGTTGCGCTTAGAATTAAAATAAATAAATGAATAAAAGAAATTAGACTGGTTCTGGTTCCGGTGGAGGACCCATCTAAATTGATCCAAGTTTAGGTTGAACCAATTCAATAAGCAGTCCTAGACATGCATCTCTCCTTGTCTTCTTAGTCCATGATGAAATAGCAGCAAGTAGTCATGCTATTCTCATTCCAACTGAAGTTCATGATCAAAGTGTTCTTTTGTTGGAGAATACCTCATTCCATACTTATGGATTAAGCAATCATCCCAAAATTTGTGTGAAGCCTAAATTTGAAGACCGAATGTATCTGAATCTATATTAGAACCTCAGAATATTTGAATTTCACAATAATAAAATCAGGTACAGATAATTTTTGAAAATTGAGATAATCTTATAATCTGTTTGACTTTACACACTCCTTTATAAATAAGAGTGCAAATCTTAATAATAACATAATAACTAGCTTAGTAAGGTAGAGCTCCTCATACACATGTACCAGTGCTTTTCAATAGAGACTAGTGTGGAATGACCTTACTGTAACATTTTAGAGTAAGAATACTCAATGTTGGCATGAAAATAGGTGAAAAATCATCAAATTTCTTAGAGATTGGGTTTTTTCTTCATTTTCCTTATTCTCTTCTTTTCGATCATAAGATTATTCCTCGAGCATTGTAGAACTAAATGTGTCATGTATGAGTGTTTTCATGTATTTTTAAGATGATTTTTGCCATTAGTTGCATGCAGTATACAGAATGAATGAGAACCGATCGCGGTTTTTATATTTGTTACTAAGAAGATCAACAGATTTTGTACCGTACAACTCTTTGGAGTTGTCCATCCTTTCAAATAAATGCTACTCACTCATTATTGACTAGTGTTCGGTTACTGTTATGTTCTATTGAAACTTAGCTAATTATTTTGCTGCAGGTGGTCGTCTTTATCAAAGGGAAGTGGGAAATACATGAAACTAATTTTGCCAACAAGTTATTCTTGAGGTTGAGAACGTTGAGATGCCATAAGGAGTTGAAATTAGATAAGCCAATTTCCGAGACATCATCTGAAGAATGGAGGAAGACATGGCACCTTTTCTGTGAGTTCGGCACAAGAGGCCTTGTCATCGAGGTCCGACAGCAGGGTGGTGGTTGCCTGGGCAATAGTAAATTGCTGAAAAAAGTGTACTTTTTCTGGAACAACTTACTGAGATCAGCCTCACTGACACTAGTCCAAGATCTGGGCTTCGGATTTAAAGCTTTGTCATCACTCACCCCCCCAGTCCAAGCCCCATACTTGTTGAAATCTGTTCCAGATCGAGTGACAGATGATGCTGGAGCGCTGATTTCAGATGTTATACTGAGGATGAATCGATATCGACCTCAAGAGGGTCGTTGGATATCTCGCACGGTGCTTGATCATGCAAGAAGAGAGTGCTTTGTTATGCGAATAAGGTGATTGTGTTAGCACTGCTACTATTTTCATGATCTACAAGACTGAATTTTATTGTTTATTACATTATGCAAGCACTTGCAGTACGAGTCACTGACAAAGATTAGTGGGATTTTTGTAGAGTAGGCAGGGGCTTTTGGAGGAGAGGAGCTGAAACTCCAGCGCCAGTTAAGTGGGAAGACAGGATAATAGAAGTAAGGGAAGGCCAGTGGTCCTACATTGTCGGTTCAATTGGTTATGCTCCTGGTATGAAGTTAATTCTAAAAATTAAATGAAGATGAATCACTTTTGGACAACCTGATTTGTTTTGAATCTATTTTCATGTTTGTGTGATTCAAGAGAATGTTGTCGGCACGGCTCATCCTAAAAGGGAAGATTTTCAGGAGAGAAAGGCTGTTTGGTCTCTTTCAACAGGATATGTCCTCATAATACAGTGGGAGAATGAGCTGAGATTTGAGCTTCAAAATGAGACCTCCGATCAACCGGTATGACAATCTTTGCTTGGAGACATTTACTTAATAGTACTCGTGTTCAATAGGATATATGTATTTTTTATAGTAAGTGATGATGTTATCATATTTGAATACTATATAAAATATATTTGTTGTGCAAAGTGGCATTGATTCTACGCGAATATACTGGAGTACGATACAAATGTAAACTTTCTACACTGAGGCATTGCGTATCTTATTGTAGTTTAAAGTTGTCCTTCCAGTGTTGAAATAGTGTTACCTGCATGATTTGTAAGTTTTGTATTTGCCGCCTTTTTCGTTCAACATTTTGAAATTTTTCTTGTAACAAGAGTGTACCCTATTTCTTCTTAGCACATTTCAAAGTTTTCTTAATAAATTACCTCGCATTTTAGTGGCTGAAAAGAGTTGAATATGTGTTATCTATTGCTTGCAGATTTTGCTGCTTCAAGGGAGGAAGTTGCAGTATCAAGTCAAAGAAGCCAACCCAGAAGAAGAAGAGGATCAGCACTATGTTACGATAGTGAGAAGCTCTACAGATTGTGGCTCAGAGCAAAAGGCGACTGCCCTCCTGAACTGGCAGCTCCAGGCGATGGAGTTCCTCCCGGAGGAAGACGAAGTGCTTCTTCTCCTCGTGAACATGGCGATTCTCCGAACGATGACACGAATAAGAAGAGAGGACGTTGGCAGCTTACTAGTTCGCCGGCGGGCGAGGGAACTCAGCCCTGGGGTCCGAGATTGGGGATCTGTGATTCTTCCTCCACCGTTGCCTTCATCTTCTTGTTCATTAGCTCACTACAAACCCTGGTATTGGAACAGAGCTGAAGAGGTTTTGGCATCCCCCGAGGCTGATGATTGGCGAGGGCATATTCACAGGTATTCCCCTGCTGATGGCAAGGATGATTTATACAGGTCAAGCTTAATTTCTTAAGTTGTTGTATTGCTTTGGATAATATTTTTATCTATAAATGTATTGCATATTAAATAATAATATATTGATCAAATACATAAAATTATTGTCTAATGGTCTTGAACTTTTGTGAACCACTTCGAGATTCTACGTAGTATTGTTCTTTTATAACAGAAAACTGTTTTGAAATTTTGGGAGTCGAATTAGCTAGGGTTTTGAGTTGTTTTCAGGATGGAAAATAAAGTTATTGTGATATTATTGTACGTGAAATAAAATTAATTTTTTATTAAAATATGTATTGAGTATGAATTAAAGTTGAATTTTAATATTATAATTTGCGTAGCTCATGTTAGCCACACCTAGCATCTAATGAAATATATATTAATTCGAATTTCAAAGAAAAATATATTAATAAATAAATTTGTGATACTTTTAAATTCTGTGCTTTAATGCTAATTAAGCATTTCCAGTTGTATGTGTGTGTGTTTTTTGTTTTAAATTCAAATTGTGTTTTTTTGTGAAAGTGTGGCACTAACTTTTATATTAATTAAAGTATAGAATAGTATGTTAAATTTTTTTTTAGAAGATCATAAAGATTCTACTTAAGGGCACTAAAGAATTAGTAGTAAAAATGACGGTTAGAATAAAGCATAAGAATGAGATTAAGAAAAAAGCGAAAGAGAGCTTGAGAAGGAGAGAAGTGATGTGGTAAGAAAGGAAGAGAGGGAGAGAGCTATTGGGGTTCCTCGGGAAAGAGAGGAGGCGTGATGTCTTAAGCTGCTTGTTGTGTTAAGGGGAGCTTTGTTGAGAAGAGTTAGCCGAATAACCTGGTTAGTATAGAATCGAAGAGCTTGAACGCATGCGAGTAGTGCTAATTAGGAGCCTTTTTTTTCTTTGCGGAATAGGGTTGCTAAGAGTAGGGTTGCTAAGAGTAGGGTTGCTTCGGAGCAAGAGGCCGAGGTTGAGGGTGTCGCCTACCAGTCTGTTGGCATCAGTCCATTCGTCGACTCCGCCAGAGCCTCATGGGGACGTGGTAATTCAGGTGCCAATCAAACAGGATTAGGCCGCCTAAGGGCCCACTTCGGCAATGCACTTGAGTGGCTAGATCTAGGAGTTGCTCTTCCTCATCCGCCAGCATGACCCGAACGAGGCACTAGAGGCTGAACAGTCTGGCGAGGGTGGCTTCCAAGGAGCTTTTTGAAATCCAGGCTTGTTTGGAGGTGGCAATGGCAGCGCTGCAAGTCGCCGAATAGCATCTTGAGAACATTCGTGTTGAGCGAGACAAACCGGTGTACAACTAGATCATCGAGGTGGCTACAAGTCGTCCTTCACACTTCTGAGAAAGGGTCCTTCTCGCCTTAGACTTTTAGTATTCTCTTTCATCTCAATGCTTGGATGAGACTGCATCAATTTTTGTTGTTCTTGTAAATGTGTATTTCAATTTGGCATAGCAGAAAAGATGTATGGTTCTCAATGTAATCCTTTCTCTTTGTCACGAAAGAATTTTGTAGTAGTGTCGTACTACATTGTGTGCCACATTTACGAATCTTTGCGAAGCTAATATGCGCAGTGTGCTGAGGAAGTTCGCGGTCGAGGGGTCATAGCCTGTGGCGTCAATGTGTCCGTTGTTGTGACAGACGCCATAATGGCCTCGAGGCTAATGCACGATGCTTTGATTCCAGTATTTTGGCGGGAAGGCAGGCCATTGGAGTACTTCGCCCTTTATATAAGGAGTGGGGCCAATTCTCCAGTGGTCACTTTCTTGAATTCCGTTTGCCTTTTTTTTTCTCTTGCTTTACGATGAGATGATGAAGGCAAAGGCGAAGGTTCAGGATCAATGGAAGTTGTTCGCCTCCACCACCCTTAAAGCGAGTGAGTTGTTGAACAGGAAGTTCAATGAGATCTGACACCTCTAGTACCACGAAGGGGTGGAGTTTGTCCACACCGTGTGGCGACATGCCGGGACTGTCGAATAGCAGGGCAAGGTCCTGGTCATTCGCCATTCGCCAGGGGATCGACTGAATTGTCCTCCCTTAGTTATGATCGCTTTCTATTAGCAATTCCTTCAATAAAGCATATTCTTGTAGCTCCAGCAATTCTTCGTTGAAGACATCTGTCTCAGCGTCGGCATGGTGTCGGCTTAGTGGTCGTCAAACATGGTGGCCCTTCTCTATAGTCTTTCCGAGGCATTCAAGAACGTCAGAAAGGCATGGAATTGGCTTGCCTTCGATGCCTTGTTTGCGTGGAAGAAGCATGCGGTCCTGGAAGGTTGCTTTACCCTCAATGTTGCTAAGGGTGAATATTTTGGTCTAAAATGTGAAATAAAGTTGACATTTTTATTAAAAATTATTGAATATGCGAAACAAAATAATATTTTTTTTATATTAAAAAATATATAAAATAATTTAAAAAAAAATATTTATTTTTATTATTAGTGGCGGCAGGGGTTGGGCCCTTGATCAAGGGATAGAGCTTAGCAGGGTTAAAAGTGATGAAACTCAAAGCTTAAAAATTCATTAAAAATGAATTAAAATTTAAAAGATGCTAAAAATTCATGCCTATAAGGAAGCATTTACTAGAAATAATGAAGGAGCTTGATGAACTCAAAGCTATATGCAGTCGGGGTGCATTTGGTTGGTTCGATTTATGTGGTTAGCCAAATTGAAAAAAAAAAAAATTAATTTTAAAATTTAAAAAACCATTACTGGCAAATGAAACTATAAATTGAAAAACTAAATCAACTAAATAAAATTCATTTAGTTTCAATTAAAAACATAATTTTTTCTTTATTTAATTAATTATCTTCAAAAATTCAAACAATATGATATGTTACTATGAGATTTTACAACTATAAAGATAAAAAATATGGCCAGAGAATGAATATTTAATATCACAACTTAAAAATAATAATAATATACTAACTTTAGGACAACGGAAAAAGAAACATTTTAATATTAAATTTCTAAATAAATTATATTTATCTAAAAAAAAGTTTTATCTAAAAAGATCAACTACTAACATATCACTATCAAAAAAAAAAAATAACATATCATTTAAATCCAGCCAGCACATACAATCTATGTATAAAGTATTGGATATTTCACATAATTTTGACGAAATTATTTTAGTATTATTATTATTACTTTTTTGATTAAAATTTTTGAGAAAACAAATCATGTAATTAAACTATTAACCAAGCCAACTTATTTTGAATCAAATCAAATTGGCTAAATTTAATATATTTTGTTTGATTTTTTTTTTTTAAATCATCTCAGTGATGTGAAAAAAAAGAAATGGGCTTTTTGAATTAACTTCACAACTAGTGTATTATTTTGTTTTGTATCACTAATTGATGTATAATTGAATATTTCTCAAATGATTCACCATATTGAATTTGCTATAGTGCTTGGCATAATGGGGCATTTCATAAATATTATACAAAATTTTAAATATTATACTCTTATTTAAATAATGATTCAATGTATTAACTAATAGAAAACCAGTTCTTTTTAGTATACAAGCAGATATTTTACTTATATGTTGTATATTGCATAGTTTTATTGGCATGTATTATGGTCATAATACGTACTTTAACATGCATGAGATTAACATAGAGAATGATGTGAATTTCAGTAATGAGAAAGAAAATGAAGACCTGACAACTCATAAATTAATAAGTGAACGACAAAAAGGAGAAATTATTCGAACATGCATCATCGAACAATTGTGGAGGAGCCAAGTAAGCTTGTGTTATACATTTACTGGTAAGACATCTTACTAATTTATTATGGTCATTACTAATTATAACTTATTTATTGTAGGAATCAATGAATCGATAATGATAGTCGCTTCCAGGAGAATGTTGACTTAGATGAACATTTGCAGCTTTAATTTTTTTAATTTTCATCTTAAATATTGTACTATTATTGTATTTACTGATAATTTATTAATTAAATCATGCATTTAATTTAGTAAGAATCAATTTTAATTATGTACGATAGAATAAGTAATTTCTGTAATAATTTATTAATTGATTATATATTTAAAAGTTTATTACTTAGTTCTATTTATTACTTTTTTATGTTTGCTACTCTGGTTAAGTTATTAAACTGTCAGATAGAAAACTTAATTATCGCAGATTATCAGCCAAATATTAATTTGGATTAAATCACTTACCCCAATTGGGATAAGTTATTAATGGAGGTAAACTACTCTGATTAGCTTATCCTACCCCAATCGAAACGCCTATTTAGAGATTGGTACCCCTTTGTAGACATATGAGAAATAATAGAGGTAAATTTGTCGTAAGTAGGCTCAAAATGCTCCCTTTTATAAAAAATAAAAAAATTAATAATAACAATAACACCAAGTTTTTATCCTACTAGGTGAGGTCAGTTATATAACTCCTTTATTTCTACTGTACTCTATTAAATAAATAAGTTCTTATTTATTTTAAAATATGTGAGAATTTTTCAAATAGTTTTGTGTCATGCTTTATTTTGTTTTTCGCTTTTACTTTTAATACAGGTTAAAATCTAATAACTTAATTCTCTTTACTAGAGCTTTCACGGCTTATAATTTATATATCTAAACTATCTAAGTTGAATATTCTTGAACCTGTCTTTAGCTAATTCAATTTGTTTACGAATGTACTCATTTCTCATTCTATTCATATATATATATATATTCATATTTACTTTAATATTTTAATCTTTTTAATATTTACTTTTATTTTTGTAGACTATCGTGTAGCACTATAAGATGTTACTAATTTTACAATTAATTTATAGAATTTATCATTAATTAAAAAATATTTTAAAAAAATCAGAAAAAATAACAATTGCCCCAGTTTCCCTCACCTAAATTGGATTTTTTTTCAAAAAAAATAAATTGAATTTTTTTTCATAAAAAAATAAATTGGATTTTTTTATTTTTGACTGAAACCTAAATCGGAATTTTATCCCGTGCAACGGATCGAATCAAATCAGAAAACTAATAAAAAAAAAAACATAAAAAATGTTTCCCACTCTTTGCGCCATGCCAGTCTGCCGTCGGTTGACGAGAGCTAACGTACGCCGAACTCGGGGGAGGCGCATTCTAAAAGGTGGGCCCATTCAGCGTCCAGGTACGCCCGTCCTTGGATAGGTACGGGCCTTGCGGGGCCCACCGGGGCCCACCACCCAGCCAACCGTCGCCCATCACGTCATCGGCCGGAACACGTCGTCTTGTACGGGTGGGCCCGGATATTTATTATCCAATTTAATTTTATTATTTTTAAGGTCCGAAACATTATTTATTTACCAAAAAGCCTTAAATTGTTTCAGTGGTAATTATATTATTGAAATCATTCTCAATTTAAAATATATATATATATATATATATATATTTTAAATTTTTTTTTCACTTTAATATCATAATTTTATGAAATACATTTTTTTGACTTTATTTAAATTTCAAATATAATCCCATTTAATGCACAAAAAGAAAAATATTATTGTAATTGAATCAAATAATTATATTGAGGGGTGCCTATTATCGTCATTTCACTTGGAACCACTCACCCGGATATTGTCGTCGTCTTCTTCCTCCAATCTTCCTCTTCTGCATCTCCCTACTTCACCAACGCGCCTCTCGTTTTCTCTCACCCCCGGATCTGCGTGGTTTCTTTTGGCATCGAAGCTCTTGCAGCAGAAACCAAGCAGCCCGCCCAGCCATCCCTTTCCTCCGTATCCGGTCATGCCGTCCTTCCGCGGGCTTTCTCTGCTCCGCAGGGTCGCTACCTCCGCCAACCCGCTTCCTCTTCTCCATCTCTTCCTTCCCGTTCCTTCATTCCTCTTCGTCCCCACCTAAACTAGTTCTTACGGTGCGGTCCGCTATGAAGCGCATCTGCTCTTTATCTTCTCCGGAATCCATCGTGGCTGTCCTCTCCGCGGACCTTCTGGTCCAGATCCTGGATCACATCTGCGACGCTGGCGACCGGAAGACCTTCCGCCTAGTATGCCGGGCGTTCCTCTCCGCCGAGTCGATCCACCGCCGCTCTCTTCGCCCGCTCCGCCGCGAGACCCTCTCCGCCCTCTTCCGCCTCCGCTACCCCTACATCGAGTCCCTCGACCTTTCAGCCTGCCCGGCCCTTGATGATGCTGCCCTGGTCTGTGCGATCGCCGGCGGCGGGGAGTGGCGGCGGCTGCTTCGAGTGGGGCTTGTTAGGGCTAGCGGGGTGGGGTGGAAGGGGATCGAAGCGTTGGTGGAGGCCTGCCCATTGCTGGAGGCTGTCGATCTCTCTCACTGCTGCAGGGTCGGCGACAGGGAGGCCGCTGCACTTGCTAAAGCGGTGGAACTCAGGGATCTGAGAATGGACAAGTGCCTCGGCGTGACGGACGTCGGGCTAGCGAGGGTTGCAGTGGGATGTGGAAAGCTTGAGAGATTAGGGATTAAGTGGTGTATGGAGATCTCAGATATAGGGATCGAGCTGCTCGTCAAGAAATGCAGGAATTTGAGGGCGCTGGATATCTCTTATCTCAGGGTTTGCGTTGCTTGAAACTTTTTCACCATTTTTTTGACACTAATTCCTGAATCAATCTTCATAGTTTGTTTCTGGGAATGCTTTAATCTGATTTGGGAATTTTCAGAAGGAAGTAGTTCAAAGTAGTTGTTTCTGATCAATGGATCCATTTTTTTGCTGGTTTTAGGTGACAAATAGTTCCCTTCGTTCGATCTCTTCCCTTGAGATGCTTGAGACGCTGTCTTTGGTCGGATGCCGTTTCATTGACGACGAAGGCTTGGCTTGGCTCAACAATGGCAGAAACTCATTGCAGGTGCTACTTCAAGGTTCAACTATTCAGTCTATTGATTAAATTAATATTGCTAGAAACAGAGAGCTTTGTCGGCTTTTTGGAAGTTCATGAACTTGTGCTGAAAATATGCTATAAATATTTTAACAGAGCTTCACTAATTATTTGTTCTCTTTAGGCAAATTCAATGCCTCTAATTTGATATCATTTGCTTAATATGACTTGTGTGCAGTGAATGAATTGAGGGGCAGCTTCATTTAAAGCAAAAAAGTAGGTGTGCTTCCGTTTTATTAGTTTAGATTTTCCATATTTACAAAGAATTTTGACTTATTCCTGATCTTTGTTAAAAGTGAAATAAGACAGCAAATCTTGATAAGCCCTGGCCAAGCAACCTAAAATGGCCTAATCTAAGTCTCCCTTTTCCAAGATTAAACTTAGGGGGCATTTGGTTATTGTGATGAGATATTATGTAATGTTATTTAGAGAAATTAATTTTTTGGTTTCATGATATGTTTATATACTATTGACAAAAGTTTACAAAGTTTCTACTCTAGAATGACATTTAGATGACACTTGAAATAAAGTGATATCTAGATGTTACTCTAATTATGGTATCAGAGAGAGTTGTAGTAGGATGGTTTCTAAGAGAAAGAAGCTCGGGATAACAAAAATGAATTAATATTATTGTCATTTTTTAATATATCGATATTAAACTAAACAAATAATAATTTACAAATAATATGGACAACTAGATGACATTGAAATTTAGATCATATAATGCCATTTAGACTTCTTGGAATCAGAAGCCCCCTTAATTCTTTCTGAAGCTTTTGTGTTGACCAATCTCTATTTGTCCAATGCTATCATTTGACTTAATGAGCTAGTTATCTAAATGACTGAGAAATTAATTAAACTCGCAAAACCAATTACTTTTAAAATTTTAAATAAATTAGTTCGAAAGTAATTGAAAAATTACCAATCCAGATTAGAGCGTAATTCGATTTTCAACAAATTAGAAACGGGATAACAGGATTATAGGACCTCACATTATTTAACCAATAATAATTAAATAGTACTCAATAATAACAGGACGCATAAGCGAACTAAGTTCGAGCAAATTGAAAGCAAGCAGAACGATCCAAAATATTCGATTTAACCAGGTTAAATGTTGATGAAATTCAGACTTCAGGGATCCAAAAGTAATTTTTCAGAAAATTAGGGCTCAAAGGCATTGTAGTTTGGACAGGCGTGCGCTCGTGGCAGTGGGCCTACGATGGGCTCGGCGCATGTGGGCTGGTGCGGCCCAGCAGGTACAGCTCAGGTAGGCTGGTGCTTGCGCCGGACAGGCGGGCGGGCGGCGCACTGGCAATCAAGCGCGATGCAGGCGGGCATGGGAGGGTGCGACGCGCGGTTTGGTGTAGCGCGCGTAGCCGAGCGCAGTACAGGAGAAGGCGGCGAGAGAGTAGTCGCGCCGGTGTGTACGGGGGTGCGGACGCGTCGAGAGGTGCAAGCACGCCTGATGGATCAGACGCTGGTGCGTAGGCTGTGTAGGCGCTGTCGCGTCGAACTGAGTCATTGTGTGCACGTCAGCGTAGTCGGTGCGAGCATGTTGTCAGCGATGTGGGGGCGCGACAATGCGACCACGTCGGACCAAAGTCGGCGAACTGGACGCAGAAGCACAGGCTAGCAGGTAGAGTGAACGGGGACGAGACAAGGTGAATGCTAAGGGGTGCAAGATGAATGAAATTAAACCCAGAAAAGAGGAGTTGGAGAGTGGGGAGTTTAGGGATTTTCACCCAAGGCCAAAGCTCTTCCCTATCTGGGATGTCGATTCATTCCAGAATCAAATAATCACAAGGAAAAAATAAATCAAGTTCATTCAACATTTGGGGAATAAGAATAACGGGGAGGACAAACTAACTCAATAAAGAAAAATACATAATGTAATAATTTTCTTACACAAATAAGAAAATAGCAGATAATATGCCTAAAATAACAATCACAAAAATAAAAATAACTAATATAAAATAAATGGGGAAAACAAAATCAGCTCAAAATGTTATCTCCAATTAATTAGAATGAATGAAGATTTTCAGTCCATCAAGTCACCAATCTGCAGGAGTGTGGCTAGATCTCGGCTGTCGACCTTATTGGTCGACGATAAATTCTGTCAGGAATGAATCGACGGTTGCTCGTGGTGTCACCACCAACTCTCCTTGGGTGGAAAAGACTCGACTCTGTCGAGTCGGGGTTCTCTTTGTTGTGATATCTCTCTAGCAAATCTGGATCAAGTCTTTGCAGCTTATTTCTAGTAATTCATGAATCCTGAAACCGAGGTAAACCCTTCCGACGAACCAAATAATGTTGGTAACCTTGATTCCTTATGGAAATTATTTGCTCATCAAGGATTTGCTCTATTTGTTTTTGTTTATAAGTGAATTTGGCTGATGGATTCTCGGGTAAGGGTTTACTCTCAATGGGTAATGAAGGCTCAAACAAATTACTGGGTATTACTGTTGACTCCTTGTATGCCACCAAGTTCGAGATATTAAAGTTTGAACTGATACCATACTCGTGGTAAATCAACAACATACGCATCGAACCAATTTTCTTTAAACTTTTTAAGGGACCAGCTCTGCGAGCTTGTAATTTCTTAATAGTTTGAGATGGGAACCTCTTGGGTTGAACCTGAATCATTACATAATTTCTTTATGAAAATTCATGTATTTTTTGTGACAATCTGCTATTTTTTTATAAGTGTCATTGCTGACACTTATTTATTTTTTGCTAATCTTTTTATGCAGTTTTCTAACATGATGTGCAAATGATTCGGCAGATTCAGACATTCTAACATGCATAGGTAATAGAATGAGATTTACAGGAACTATAGGCTTATAACCATACACAATTTCGAATGAACTTATACTTACAGACTTATTAACAGAATTATTGTATGCAAACTCAGCATAAGGTAAAACAAAGTCCAAATTTCTTTCATTTTCTCTAACTAAGCAACGTAGCAAGTTTTCTAAGTTTCTATTAATTACTTCTGTTTGTTCATCAGTTTGAGTGTGAAAGGCTGTGAAAAATTTAAGTTTTGTGCTGAGCAGGTGCTACAAGATTTTTTAGAAATAACTGGTGAACTTAATGTCTCGATCAGACACTATTAACTTTAGAAACCCATGCAGTCTAACTACCTCATCGAAAAATAAATGGGCGATCCTAGAGGCATTTGATGTTTTAGAATAAAGGAGAAAATGTGTCATCTTAGAAAATTGATCAACCACGACACAGATGGAATTGTGCTTATCAGCAGTCTTAGGTAATCTTAGAACAAAATTTATGCTAAGATATTGCCAAGGACGATCAGGTACAGGTAGAGGCGTATAAAGTTCAGTGTTTTGTTTTGTTGTTTCACAACAGTACAGGTTCGACACTGACCAATTATACGCGTGACATCCCTCTTGAGGCTTGACCAATTATACGCAACAGTATAGGTTTTGTTTTTGTTTTTGTTGTTTCTCTACAGCCTCAATTGTTTTATTTCGGCCAAAGTGATCGGCTAATCTATTTGTGTGTAACTCTCAAATAAGGAAGTTTTTAACTGATGTTTGTGGGTGGTAGTGTCTACGATCACGAAAAATGTAGTCATCCTGAATTAAAAGTCAGCGAACTCCCTAGATTGTCCTTCCTTCACGACGGCATTGATGACTTTAAAGTTAGGACAATCCTCGTAAGATTCAATGAGTTTGTCAAATCTCACGACCTTGACACTTATAGTGGATTGGAGTGAGACTCGTCGACTCAAAGCGTCCGCGACTTTATTTTCGATTCCTACTTTATATTTAAGTACAAAGGTGTACTCTTGCAGGAATTTGACCCACTTCGCGTGCCTTGAATTCAACATTTTTTGTAAATTTAGGTATTTTAGGGCTTCATGATTAGAGAATAGAACAATTTTTGAGGCAAGAGATAATGTCACTAATACCTCAAGACTTGCACTACAACATAGAATTTTTTATCGTAAGTGGAGTACTTTGCTTAGCATCATTCAATTTCTCACTAAAAAAAACAATATGGTGGTTTTTTTGGGATAATACATCACCTATGCCAACTCCTGAATTGTCGCATGAGACGTAAAAAACCTTCGAAAAGTCTGGAAGTTTCAAAACAGGAGCTTTAGTCATCTTATCCTTTATTTCTTCGAAGGCTTTAGCAGCAACCTTTTTCCATTCAAATGATCCTTTTCGAATACAGTCGATAATCAGAACTACGATGTTGCTAAATTCATAGATAAATCTACTATAGGAAGTCACCAGTCCATGAAGGCTGCGTACGTTATGAATGCTCTAAGAAACTGATCAACTAGCTATAACACTTACCTTTTTAGGATCAGTTGATACTCCCTCAGATGATACTATGAAGTCCAGAAAGATAACTCGATCAGTCATAAATATGTATTTCTTTAAATTCGCATATAAGTTATCTTTCTTAAGAGCTTGAAAGATTTGAGATAAGTGTATAACATATTTTTGCCTAGTCCTGCTATAGAGTAAGATATCGTTGAAATAGACCACGATAAAGATACCAATAAATGGTTGCAGGACTTGGGTCATCAGCCTTATGAAAGTGTTAGGAGCATTAGATAACCCAAAGGGTATCACCAACCACTTATATAAGCCATCCTTCATCTTGAAGGCTGCCTTCCATTAATTCCTGAGATAAATTTGAACTTGATGATAGCTGCTCTTAAGATCGATTTTAGAGAAAATAGTAGCTTCAACTATCATATCAAACATATCATTCAGGCGAGGGATGAGAAAGCGATACTTGATCATGATTTTATTAATGGCGCGACTATCTACACATTCTCCATGATCCGTCTTTCTTCGGACTTAAAAGGGCTGGGACAGTGTAAGATCTAAGACTTTCTCGGTTGTATCCCTTCTAGAGCAGTTCATCTACTTGTTTTTTTAACTCCGTATGTTCAGTGGGATTCAAGCAATAGTGTGAAAGATTTGGTAGCATTGCTCCAGGCATGAGATCGATCGCGTGCTAGATATCACGCATCGGGGGTAAGCAGTCAGGAAGGTCTTCCGGGAACGCTTTAGCAAATTCCTTAAGTATAGGAATTGCTTCTGGTGGGGTTCAAGTGGATCACTCTTCTTCACTTTCTTAACAGCAACAACCCAAATTAAGGAAGCTTCATCCACTTACTTCTCGAACTTTCGAGCGCTAATCAAGTGAGGGTCTTTCTTCTTTGAGGTCTCTTTCTTGCTAATGGCCTTAAGAGGGGAAGGACGTATCACGATTTTGACACCTTTATAGGTAAACACACAGGAATTGGAGTCATCAAAGCGTGACATTCAAATCATATAATCAAGGTCTACTTAAGATGATGTTACCAACTTCCATTGGTAAAACATCACACCAAATGTTATCCTGATAGGAGTTAAATTGAATTGGGACTAGGCATCGCTATATAACCTCTAGGGAAGAGGCATTAATCCAGGATACTTTATATAGATTGGGATGACTCTCAGGAATTAAACCAACCTTAGACACAGTCATTGAGACGATCACATTCACACAACTTACACTATCAATGATAATCTTACACACATTTTCGTTAATTTTTATGTAAGTGTGAAAGATGGAAGTTCTGGTCTCCATCTCTGACGTCAGACCAATGATGACTGCTAGGTTGGCGTGTCATGACTTCGGTTGTACGAATTGAACTGACCAAACAGGGGGGGCCATGCTTCTTAAAAGCGGCATGAGGCTTTGTACTTCATGTCATGTGTGTGCAGTTCGCCGTGAGTTCTTCGGCACAAGTTCTTGGACAACAGCCTTTCGTTTCGTGGTTTCTTTTCGACTTTCGTTCGTCATTGAGCTCCTCTGACGCTGATGCCATGTAGGCCTCCACGTGTACGCTCCAAATGTGCCGGCGTGGATCCAGATGTAACAACAGTCTTGTCTTTGTCAGTGGCAAGAGCGGTTAGTGGCTGGTGAGTCATCAACTGGCTTGGTCCCCGAAGGTGTGAACCTTGTGGGAGTTACAATTGAGCGCGGATCAACTTTACTTAGTATGATTGGCCTTTGATACCTCTCTAGATTTTGGACAACTTGATAAGCTTGCTCAAGGGTTGGGATTTGTCTCATGATAATTTCACGCTATTAATCGTCCTGAAGTTCAGATCAAAATCTAGAAAACGTGATTTCTGGATCTTCGTGAACACCACATCACATAAGAAATTCATTGAACTTTGCAACGTATTCAACCATTGTCTTATTGCCTTGAGTCAGCCTTTGCAATTGATCTAATAGGTAATTCTGAGATGAGACGAGAACATATTTCTCTGTAAGTTTTGCTTTAAGCTCATCTCACGATCCAATAAGTTCTTGTCGATCGTGTTGCAAGATTTGCTCAACATTATTTATGTAGAGCTTGGCTTGCATAATAAGCTTAATCTTCGCGAATCTAACATTTCGATTTTCCGACATGTACCATTCATAATAATGATTTATATCAGCTTCCCAATCAAAGTAAGCCTTTGGGTCCACATGACCATAAAAAATAGGGGCCTCTACTTTCACGTCACGCGAGTTATTTTTTTCTGGCTCACGTGACTCGCATCTAATAACCCATAGGGTTATATTATGTTCTCCTAGGTTCATAATTTTGCGTAAGTTTGATTTCACTTTCTTGATTATTTTGGCTCTCAAGTCGGTTTATTCTACTGTCCATACAGTCTAATCTAGTTATAATCTCAGCTAACTCTCTTTGGAGCTCGGGATCTATGCTACCAGTTGGTTTGGGGTCAGAAATGGAATACTTAGAACTAGAACGAGTGCGCATGCAATAAAAATAAATATGATCTAATTTATGCAGATGCAAATATAATTTTCCAAAAAATGAGGGCTTAAAGGCGTTGCGGTTCGGACAGACGGGCGCTCGTGGCAGCGGGCCTACGATGGGCTTGGCGCACGTGGGCGGGGGCGCGGCGCCGTCAAGTGCAGCTTGTGTAGGCTAGTGGTGGCGCCAGACAGGCAGGCGGCGGGCGGCGGGCGGCGCATTGGTAATCGGGGGAGACACAGGTGGGCACGGGCGGGTGCGACGTGCGGGTAGGTGCAACACGCGTAGCAGGGCGCGCTATAGGCGAAGGCGACGCGAAAGCAGTCGCATGGGCGTGTATGGCAGGTGCGGACGTTCCAAGAGGTGCAAGCAGGCCTGATCGATCAGACACTAGCGCGTGGGCTGTGCAGGCGCTGTCGCGTCGGATGGAGTCGATGTGTGCATGTCGGCGTAGTCGGCGCGAGCGTGTTGTCAGCGATGTGGGGGCGCGACAGCGTGACCACGTCAGACCGGAGTCGGGGAATTGGACGTAGGAGTGCAGGCTAGCAGGTGGAGTGAACGAGGACGAGTTAAGGTAAATGCTAAGAGGTGCAAGATGAATGGAATTAAACCTAGAAGAGAGGAGTTGGAGAGGGTGGAGTTTAAGGATTCTCACTCAAGGCCCAAGCCCTTTCCTATTCAGGATATCGATTCATTCCAAAATCAAATAATTCTAAGGGAAAAAACAAATCAAGTTCATTCAACATTAGAGAAATAAGAATAACAGGGAGGCCATATAAACTAACTCAATAAAGAAAAATATATAATGTAATAATTTCTTCACACAAATGAGGAAATACCGAGAACATGTTTAAAATAACAATCACAGAAATAGAAATAACTAATACAGGATAAATGTGGGAAATAAAATCAGCTCAAAATAAAATTTTCAATCAATCAGAATGAATGAAGATTTTCAATCTACCAAGTCAGCAATCTGCAGCATCCATCTTTCCAAATTTGTCCTGATAGTCGATCCACATCGAAGCAGTGTGGCTAGATCTCGGCTGTCAACAATAAACTCTATCAGGAATAAATTGACGGTCGATCATGGTGTTTCCACCAAGCACCTTGTAGTCAATTGATCAATTTGCTAAACCGCTATTGCACTTAATGCTGTCGGCAACAGTTTGTCAAGCAGCACCTTGTCACTCTATTCTTCAGCCAGTCTCTCTTGTCAAAGCAGGAGTAACCAGAAGCATATAACAAAGAAGATTTTGAGTTTTATTTAACATAAATATCTAATTATTAGAAATTCAGACTTAATTTTCATTGGCATTTAACTACTTTAACTATTCTCCAATTGGTAGCCACTGAAGTTTGTTAGTTATTGATTTTATTGAGATTGTATAATTGACATCATAATGTTAGTAATTTTAGCTGTTAGTTCATAAACATAATAACGCTCTTTTTTTGTGAGCTATCCCAGTTATATAACATTCAAGTGAATTATGTCAAGGCTAAACCTTACAAATATCAAATGTGAATTGGCTAGATATTAATTTAATTCCCAACAGAACGACCTTCAACTGCAGTGTTTATTTCTCTTGGTAAAAGTTGTATGTATGCAATATAATACTTAAAATCATACGAATGATCTTTCTTTGGTGGTTTCCAATCGTGTAAGTAGAACATTAATGTTTCAATAAGACCTACCTACCATTTTAGTTTTGTCTTGTTTCTGCAGAGCATCGACATTTCTCGGTGTGAAAAGGTTTCATGGTCTGGCATAGCTTCAGTAATTGAAGGACACAGAAACCTCCAGACTATTAATATGGGTGACTGCTATACTGTAAGTTATCTGGTAGCAGCTTGGAGACTCATTCCTTTATTTTATTTTATATCTTTTATTAGCAATTCGTTTACCTGGAAACTCTAGGTACTGTCCGCGCCCTTCCTTTCACAGCTTAGTCTCATCAAGCCAACTTTGAAGATGTTGAAACTTGATGGTCTTGAAGTATCAGATGCCAGCCTCGACAGCATAGGAGCTAATAGCATTAACCTGGTAGAAATCGGGCTTAGCAAATGCCGTGGAGTGAGAGATGAGGGCATCCTCAAGCTTCTGTCGTGCTGTACTAGTCTTAGAACCATTGACCTTACCTGCTGCCATCTTCTCACAGACCATGCTTTGTTTGCAATTGCAAATCACTGCACAAGGCTTTCCTGTCTTAGGTTGGAGGCTTGCTCGCTGATGACTGCAAATGGATTTGAACAGATTGTCAAGAGTTGCTCAGAACTGAAAGAGATAGATCTCACTGATTGTGATGTAACTGATACTAGTATGTGATATAACTGATACTAGTAATGAGAATCTCTTTTGAATTCTCTACTTGATCAACATTTTTATTCTTTTTGCAGCATTGCAGTGCTTGTCAAAATGTTCGGAGCTGCTGGTGTTGAAATTGGGACTTTGCCCAAAAATCACTGGAAAAGGTCTAGCTTATGTTGGATCAAATTGTAGGAAGCTCCAGGAGCTTGATCTTTATCGGTAATTATCAAGATCTTTTGTGGATGCATTTACTCTCTGAAGATCGTCTTTTACTGAATTTTCAGCCTTCTGCAGATGCGTGGAAGTCGATGATGATGGCATGTCTTTTATTGCTGATGGCTGTAAGAAGCTAAAGAAGCTGAACCTTTGTTACTGCATTCAAATCACTGACCAAGGGCTTAAGCATTTGGGCTGTTTGGAAGAGATTTTTGATCTCGAGTTGAGGGGCCTTGAGAAGATCACTGCTGCAGGAATAACTGCTGTCTCCATGGGCTGCAAAAGCCTGGTCGAACTGGACTTGAAGCGCTGCTCCTCATTGGATGATAGTGCGCTGTTTGCTCTTGCTCAGTACTCGCAGCATCTTCGGCAGGCAAGTCAACTTTCTTCTTGAAGCAATTTTAATGCAGAAAAAAGCTTCTCCGTTCATTTCTCAATTCTGCAATTTATCACCATAGGTCAACAGTTTTATTACAGCTATTTAGGACTAGCTTTCATATGCTACACATGTAGGGATGGCATTGAACCGAGTTTGATTTTAATAGTTAATACATATTGAATTTTGATTTAATTTTAAGTTATGAACCATTTTTTTATGTTGAACTAAGCATGGATTATACCTGATACACCTAATATAATATATTTTATAGAAGTCTTGAATATACTTATATGAGTGTGCATATAAGTTAACATCAAGTTAAATCAATTTAATTTTGAGCAAGTTGACCTCAAGTCACAAGAAAATGATGAAGATTTTGTGACTTCATGTGATTTACACTTCGACTCAATGGTGTATGTATTCACTCACTTCACAGCCAATTCACTTCTTTCTCTCTTAATTTGGGTTCTCGGATCTCTTTGGCAGATTAATATATCCAACTGCCTAGTTTCTGGGCTGGGTCTATGCAAATTGCTTGGGAGTTTGAGGTGCTTGCAAGATGTGAAGCTGGTGCAGCTTAGCCATGTGAGTGTAGAGGGATTTGAGCTTGCATTGAGGGCTTCCTCGGGTAGATTTAAGAAGGTCAAGTTGGTCAGTGCGTTGAGGCAGCTTCTCTCACCCGGCCTGCTGCAGATGTTGCAAGCCAGAGGTTGCAGGATCAGGTGGATGGACAAGCCTATGGTCTGCCCTTAACTGAAGGGTAAGTCCTTCAAAGTTTTTTATTCAATGTTATTGATTATATTAGGCTTCTTGTTCTTTAAAATGCCAGTTATGAGTTGATGTCCTGTTTAGATAGATAATGAGGGCTGAAATATTTGGATCTTATCTTAAAGTTGCTGAGATGATGAAGATCTCTATTTCACCTTATATTTGTGCTCTGTATAATTTGTTGTGCAAATGTAATTTCTAAGATTTATTTTTTGAGGGATAAGACATTGAATTTCTTTTGAGTTGTCATGACTAATGAATTGACCTTACAATTGAAAAATAGACAAATGAAAGAAAAAAGAGTCAATACGGTGGAACACAGATCAATATTAAATTGGATGGTCAGGATGACGTCATGTGTTGAATTATAATTCAAATTCAAATTTAAATTAATTAGAGCCATCGGAGATTTTCATATTAGTTTTATTTAAATTAATTAGAGCTATCGGAGATTTTCATATTAGTTTTATTTAAATTTGATTTAGAATAGATTTGAGAGATCTGAAAACTCAGTATATTTGGCGCTGATTTTATTTTATTGTAATAGAATTAGTTTCATGTTTATTTTCATTTATTTAATATTTTATTTTCTACATTTAATATTATATTTTCAATTTTTTTTCATTAAATCTCTAGGTCACATTGCATTGTAACAGTAAGTAGTATTTGATGAATGAAATTATGTTTGAGTTTTCTCAAAGCTGAGGTTCGGATTAAGGGGTTGATGTTCTGATGAATGAAAAGATAAAATTAGTTTTTGGTGAGAATCCTCAAATTAACCTAGTTATTCATTTTTTAGAAAAAAATTTCCTCTCTTTCCCCCCGAATCATTTTCGAGCACCTCCAATACTTTGCACACTTGCCCTCCTCTAACACTCGCTGCCTCATTCCCCGTCTCTGACATTCGACAACCTCCGCTGCTTGTTGTCTCGCCGACCTGCATAAAGCAACTCGTCATTTTCCGTGCTGCTTAGCTCGTTACTTCACCTAAAAAATGTCACTCAAGCACGCTGACCCACAAGCAAGCAACGAGAACAGAAAACAAAAGGGATAACAAAATAGATTTATATACAATTCCAAAAGAAAGATACATTCATTAAGCTTGGAACAGTACACGGTTTATACTAACATTCTTCAAGCTTTACAAATTCAAGATAAAGTACAAAAGGATTGCCACTTCACAGTGATTTCGACTACAACAACTGCAGTGAGACTCTCTAAATGTGTTGGTATGCCTTGGCCGTGCGCATGATTCAAGAATCTCATTATATTTACACAATTCAATTCTATGTTATGTGAAATCTAGAAATTCCTTTCGTTTCGTGTTTTTTTTTAACGTCGTATTTGGATGATAACCCCACCATTAACTGCTTCATTTATGAATTGAATAGTAATAGAAATACATGTCCTACCGAGATAGAATTTGTAATTTGCTATCCTCTTGCCTAGCAGGCAAAGATTGACCTCTGTGGAATAAAATGTTTAGAGTCTTTGTAATGCTGATTGGTATTTTTATTACATTAACTAAAGTTATTTCATATAACTATTAGAATTACATTTCTTTTTTTATTTCTTTTCTAATTAATTATAATTAATTAATAACTAATAACTAATTAATTAATATATATACAAACAAATAATAGGATATATAATTATAATATGAGTGAGCATTTCAAAATCCAAATTCATGAATCTTTTTTTTTAATGAAAGGGTTTCATGAATAATCATGAGGAATCCATCAGATCATTAATCACGTGAAAGTAGGATACTCTAAATTCGGGGGTCAAAGAGTTACATAAAACGTTCTTGGTGGAAAAAAAATGTAAGTGAAAGATCCCACCGAATCGAATTTTATCCATGAATCTAAAAAATAGTGAGAATTCTTGATCTCTCTTAATATCTCTCTCAATTCGAAGATCCAGAATTTGAATTGATGTCGTTTCATTGATTTCTCCTTAAGATTTCATTTCAGTTGGCCCAAAAAAATCTATCTAGGCCTTCTGCTGGTGAATGGAAGGACCTTCGATTGGCAAATGCTCAGCTCCATTAATAGAATGACACTCACTACTGGCCTCGGCACATTGTCATAGATTGCTGTATCTGTCCCACCTATCCAACTTAGGATTGAATGATGATGTCAATGGCTCGGGATACAACTAGTTTTATGCCCAAGACTCATTGCTTCATTCAATCTCAGTAGTGGTTAAATGCTGGCCTCAGTATGGCATTCTCCGTCGGCATCACCTTTTACTACACAACTTCATCACACCAACCTTTGTGTCCAGTGCAATTTTTCGATAGTTGGTGATCTTGTGATTCATCTTCATAGCATCTCTCTTTCTTTGCCTTCTCCTTCGCCTTTGTCTGCTTGGCAGATTCTTTCTTCATTTTCTTCACTAACTCTCCATAGGAAACTATCTAGAGAGAGTCAGCCTTGTCTGAACTTAATTGGCATTAGTGGCAGAGTTGGCCTAAACCTTATGAATTGCTCCTTCGTCATAGTTTACTCCACAACGATCTTCTTCTAGGCTGCCTAACAGACCTTCGTCATCTCATTAGCAAGGTTGGTGGACAGTAGGTTCTTGTCTCTCTGAGCTTCAGCATTGGCGTGTTTCATCTGGGCCTTCCCCAGGGCGTCAAATAGCTCCTTTAGATGTACCAAGGTCCACACAGTCTCTCTAGTCATATGCTCCACAGTAGCAACCATTTCTTAGCTTAGCCATTATCGCCTTGATCGATGTGGGGTGGTCCTTGCCTTTGGCGTAGCTCGACTTCTCTAGCATGACTCATGGCTTCACCTTACAAAATTCCAGACAATGCGTTACTTCTAGGTGTGCTCCACCCACTTCTAATTATTTGTTTTAGGTCGTTGCAGATTCTGACGAACCCTTCGACAATGCACTTTATCTTTGGGGCCTCCTCTTTATCCTCTTCCTATAAAGAAGGAGGGTGCATTGTTGGATAAAGACTTCACCATCCTTGCCCTTCAATAGTGCAGGTGAGGATTGTTCCTCCGACTCCACCGCCAAGACATCTCCATAGGAGATGTCTTTGTTGGGAACAAACTCTGCTGACATTAACAGCTGAACTCTACTGTTCTAGTCCACAGAGTTGTTCTTGTCCATCACAGCTGAAGGTCCTATCAATGGAGCGACCTCCTCCTGGCATATAGGACCACAAACATGGCTACGATAATGATCGCATCTTCCTTCTCCGATGAAGTAACTTCCACCGTTGAGGACTTCGACAATGAGTCTTTTATGTGTTGGTTCCTCCCTCCTGGTAATATTGTGATTTTGATGTTTAACAATATGTTTAAGTTAATTTGTACTAATATAATTATTTAGTGTTTTTAATCTCAGGTTTATTAAAGTTGCATCTCAATTGTATACTAAAATTGAGATCTAATAAAATTGGAGAGAAATGTTTGAGCATTGAAGATTAAGTGAAGCAAATTGTATTATTGTCTTTTTTATTCTATTTGAGAGTAGAATTATTGTGAAGTTGATCTTGATTGCTAGAATAGACTGGATATGAGTTTGAACACTTAGAATCTCTGCGAGTTGACTAGATAATCTTAAAAGTTTAAATTCTTCTAAATATGTGGCCTAGTAGTGGTGAGGTTGTTCTAGATGTTTTCTTTTGGTTGTGATAGCTCCAGGGCAGCTTTAGGATAGTTGAAGGGTGACCTTTAGTAGTGAGGTCGATCTTCAGCAGCGACCCTCAACAGAAACTTTAGTCATCTTGGAGGATTTTTTCAGGTCGACTTGGAGGCGACCTCAGTGGTGAGGTCGACCTGTGGTCGACCTTGGAAGTGATCGTTGGCTTATTTTTATATTCCAACGGCTAGATGGGGTCGACCTCCAGGTCTTTTCCAGCTCCTTTTTCTAGCCTTTGGAGCTCTTGTTATATAAGGAGATAGGGGTTGTTGGTGTATTCTTCTTGCCTCATAAAATTCTCTAATTGCTCCCGACATCCACCTTCACTTTCCACCATCCTAAGAGTTGATAAAAAAATTCAAGTTGAGTTTCAATCAAGCTTTAAGGCGATCTAGGTGAATTTGGACTCAAGTGCTCAAACTCTTCATCCACTTTTCTTCTAGCCTTTAAGATTCAATTATAAGAAGGAAGAGTGAGTGATTTTCTTTTTATTGTAATATTTTAGTTCTTCTTTTGTGCCTTCACTTTGTGTGTGAAGAGGGCCTCCAAATAAGGGTTAGAGGAGGTGAGTGAATGAGCCCTCACTTAAAAGTGAGGAGGGCCTCTAGTGAGTGGATAGAGGAGGATTTGTATGGGCTTTTCTACCTAAACTAAGGAGTGTGTTATAGTATATCTTTTCGATCGGGGTTGGGTGGATTGGGCTCTTATTTGAGCCGAACCACGTCATATCGTGTGTTCTTTGTGGTTGTGATATTTTCTTCTTGTCTGTACTTATATTTGCTTCCGCTTGTATTGTGCACTAACTGTTATATCTAGTAAATTAAATTAAATTTTAATTACGTTTATTCACCCCCCTCTAGACGTCATACTTGATCCTACATTTGGTATCAGAGCAAGGACTTCTACATAGGTTTAACGACCCAGAAGTAGTATGACTTCTAGAAATTCAGAAGGCCAATCTATTCATAGGCCACCACTTTTTGATGGATCAGACTTTGCATATTGAAAGATGAGGATGACTGCATTCATTCAAACTGACTTTGATATGATGATTAATTTTAAGAAAGGATATATGCCACCTAAGGATAAGGATGTAATAGAGTTACATGAGGAAAATTGGAGTGAAAATAATAAGAAAAGATATGTCATAGCAAATGTGAAGGTATCACTATTTTACAATGTGCCTTAACCAAAGAAGAGGTCAATAAATTAGGTCCCCAAACTAGTGCTAAAGAAATGTGGGAGAAGTTGGTTGAATTACATGAGGAGACATCTGAAGTCAAGAGAGCAAAGAAAGCTCTCTACAAAAATCAATTTGATAATTTTAAGATGAGAGGAGGTGAATCTGTAGCCCAAATGCATTCTAGATTCAAAGAGATTTATCATGAGCTTGTAGGGCTAGGTGAGATTTTAGAAAGTAGAGAAGTTGTATGTAAGGTATTGGAAGCTTTTCCTAGAACTCAATTATGGATTGACAAAGTTGATGCTATAGGAGTTTCTCAAAACCTTGACACATAAAATTGATGAGTTGTTTAGCCATATGGAACTTCATGAAACTAGGCATGGTGGAAAGAAAGAAGTGAAGAAAGGCATAGCTCTAGTAGCAGAAGAAGAAGTATCCAAGAAACCTTCATCATCACCTTCACCTAAACTCTCCAAGAAAACCCAGATTGAGATATCTTCTTCTAGTGATAGTGATGGGGATAGTGATCCAGAAGCCAGAATTGTAGCCCATATGGTTAAAAGAATGATGAGGAGAGGAAAGAAATTTAGTAAAGATGATATGAAGAAAATAATTCGGGGGTCTAGTAGGGATAGAAATAGGAAAAATGTTAAGGATTATGAGGGAAATAATCATAATAAGAATTAGAGACAAAATATTATATGCTTTGATTGTAAAAAGCCAGGTCACTTTCGAGATGAATGCCCAAATATCCAAAAAGAGCATGAAGACAAGGATAAAGCCAAGAAGAAAAAGAAGGTATTGGCTGCCACTTGGGATGAATCGGATTCATCATCTTCATCTAACAGTGATGCTACCAAAAAGCATGTAGCACATTTTGCATTAATGGCCAAAACACATGATGAAAGCGATTCAGAAAAAGATCTTGAGATAAGTGATTTTTTATTTGATGATATGCAAGATTTTATTTGTGAATTAATTGATGAGTTAAAGCATCCAAGTCTAAGGTTAAAGGGCTCCATAATGAGTTAAACTTTCTTAAACTTGAGATAGAATTTTTAATTAACACTTTATCTTCTATGATCTCTCAAGTGACTTTAGATGAAAAATCATGTGATTTTTCTCAAGTTAAAAAACTTGAGAAAGAAAATGATGATTTAAAATCTAAAGTTAAAAGCCTTAGAGGAGATCTTGAAGTATTCACTAAGGGGTCCAAGTATCTAAATATGATGCTTGAAAACCAAAAAGTAATATACAATAATGCCGAAATTGGATACGATTCCACTCATAAGGAGAAGGCTTATACCTCTTTGATTGTGAGAAGCGGAATTAAATCTCACATTAGAAAATTCTTAGGGCCTTTCATGTCTTTGAACCTATCTAGAGGACGTGCTCACAAGAAAGGATTAAAAGCATGGGTACCTAACAATTTAGTGCCTAACTCCATTGGACCCAATTGTTTTTGGGTACCAAAATCTTTAGTTTTTGTTTGTAAATAGGTGTGCTTGAGGAGTAGGATCGCCGACAACCTATGGTATCTTGATAGTGGTTGTTCATGTCATATGACCAGTGATGCCTCCAAATTCTCCTCCATCAAATTTAAGAATAAAGATAAGGTATTTTTTTGTAATAATAGTGAAGGATCTATAGTAGGTTATGGCTCAATTCTTGTAGAACCTAATTTATTTTTATCAAAGGTACTATTAGTTGAAGGTTTGAAACATAACCTCCTTAGTGTAAGCCAATTATGCGATAATGGCTATTTAGTAGAATTTCATTCTACTAAATGCATTATCAAACACATTGAGTCTGACTCCACCATTTTAGTTGGTAGTAGAGATGAAAATATGTACACAATTGACTTACCCATTGCTACTAACAATTCTGTTAAGTGTTTGATGTCAAAGAAAGAAGAAACTTGGTTATGGCATAGGAGAATGACACACTCTAATATGAAGTTTTTCTCCAAGCTCTTAAAATATGATCATGTAGATGGACTTCCTAAAGTGAAATATGAAAAGAACAAATTATGTGATGCATGCCAAGAAGATAAGCAAACTAGATGCTCACATAAGGCCAAAGAGTTGGTAAGTTCTTCTCAATCTCTTGAATTACTTCATTTAGATTTATTAGATTCGCACGAAGTAGTGTCCATTGGCGGTAGTAGGTATGTTTTAGTTATTGTTGATGATTATAGTAGGTTTAGTTGGACGCTATTCCTTGGACATAAAAATGATACTCTTGAAAGATTCATTATTTTTTGTAAAAGATTTGAAAATAAAAAAAGTGTTAAAGTCAATCGGATTCGTAGTGATCACGGTGGTGAATTTGACAACTTTAATTTTCAAATTTTTTGCAAAGCTAATGGATATTTGTATGAATTTTTTAATCCTAAAATACCTCAACAAAATGGGGTTGTGGAAAGAAAAAATAGAGCTCTTCAAGAGGCAGCACGTGCCATGACTAATGAATATTCGTTGCCTAAATACTTTTGGGCCGAAGCCATTAGTACGGCATGTTATGTCCAAAATCGAGTGTACCTTAGATCTTTTTTGATGAAAACTCTATATGAACTTTGGAATGGAAAGAAACCTAAGATCCACTACTTCAGAGTATTTGGATGTAAGGTTAATTCTCTAAATACCAAAGATCATTTGAGCAAGTTTTCACCAAAAGCAGATGAAGAAATTTTTGTTGGATATTTCCTCACTAGTAAAGCTTATCGTGTCTATAATAAGTGGACACTAAAAATTGAGGAAACATTCAATGTCACATTCGATGAATCTAACTTTGGTTATCCAAGATATTCCCCTATAGATGATGACATTGAGGAGGAGGTAGCCAAGAAGCTAAATCAAGTCCAAATTCATAGGCATGTGGATGAACTAAAAAATCAAATTTAACAAAAAGGTGAAACAAACTCATCCTACACCTATGCTCCACCTCCACCTCAAGCTTAGAATGTACTTTCTAAACACCATTTAGATCAAGTTTTAGGTGACCCATCTCATGGTGTGAGAACTAGGTCATCTTTTAGGCAATTAGATAGTAATTTTGCATTAATTTCTCAAATTGTGCCTAAAAGTATCGATGAAGCATTGGGCGATCCAAATTGGATTATTGTCATGCAAGCGGAACTTGCTCAATTTGAACGCAATCAAGTTTGGGAATTAGTTCCAAAATCGAATGATTACCCAATTATTGGTACTCGTTGGGTTTATAGGAATAAATTAGATGAAAATGGGGTCATAGTTAAAAATAAGGCTAGACTAGTGGCCCAAGGTTTCAACCAAGTTGAAGGTCTTGGCTATGATGAGACGTATGCTCCCGTAGCTCGTCTCGAGTCGATTCGCATTCTTCTGGGATTTGCCGCACATCGTGGTTTTAAATTATATCAAATGGATGTAAAAAGTGTCTTTTTGATTGGTTTTATTAAAGAACTTATTTTTGTTAAACAGCCACCAGGTTTTGAGAATATTAATTTTCCTGGTCATGTTTTCAAACTAAAGAAAACACTTTATGGATTAAAACACGCTCCTAGAGCTTGGTATGAGAGGCTTTCGACTTTTTTGGTATCTAGAGGCTTTAATCGTGGTACAATAGACCCCACATTATTTAATAAAAATATAGATAATGATATTTTTATTGCACAAGTTTATGTAGATGATATAATTTTTGGTTTCACTAACAAGGTTTTCTTGAATGAGTTTACCACTCTCATGGAAAGTGAGTTTGAAAAGAGTCTTGTAGGTGAGCTTACATTCTTCTTGGGATTACAAGTCAAGCAAACTAAAAAGAGTATCTACATCTCCCAAGAAAAATATACCAAAGAACTAGTGAAGAAATTTAGCATGAAAAAATCAAAGGAGATAGCTACTCCAATGGCAACAAATATAAAGCTTGACAGCGATGAAGGAGATAAGTGCGTTGACCAAAAATTATATAGAAGCATGATAGGGAGTTTGCTCTATTTGACTGCTAGTAGACCCTATATTATGTTTTCTGTTTGTCTATGTGCTAGGTTTCAATCAAATCCAAAAGAGTCGCATTTAGTTGTCGTTAAGTGAATTTTGAGATATCTTAAGAGTACACTTAATGTAGGCTTATGATATGCTATAACAAGCACATTTGATTTGATTGGATATGCTGACTCAGATTACGCATGATTTAAATTAGATAGAAAAAATACTAGCGGAGGTTGTCAATTTCTTAGTTCCTCCCTTGTAAGTTAGTATAGTAGGAAATAAATTGTGTGGCACTGTCATCTACTGAGGCTGAATATGTTGCAGCTGGTAGTTGCATAGCCCAACTCTTATGGATGATGCACACCTTTGAGGACTATGGCTTGAACTATAAGAAAGTGTTAGTTCTATGTGATAATATTAGTACAATAAACTTGACCAAAAATCTCATAAATCACTCTAGAACCAAGCACATTGAAGTGAAACATCACTTCATTAGAGATCATGTAGCTAGAGGTGATATAGTATTAGAACATGTTGGATTTAAAGCTAATTTTTAGCTGATATCTTCACCAAACTTTTTCCGGAAAATAAATTTACAAATTTAAGGAGAAAATTGGGAATATGCACAATAGGACACTAGTTTGATCACTTAAACTAACCTATGTCAAACCATAGCAATTGTTGAGCCCTACACATGCTTTATATACACAAAATGCCTGATCATGGATTGCTTCATATACCTTTAAATAATATTATAAAGTTGTGTGTAATTCATGTTATTTTTATCATTATATTTAATGCAACTCAATTATTATTTAGTTTGTACTGCAAATAGCTAAATTGCTTTAACACCAGATGCTTAGAATCTTTAGCGTCTGCCAACTTTGATACCAAAAAATCACATAAACATGTTTGTTTTGATTCATATATGTCCATAACAATCAAATAAAATCTTTTCTTTCTTTTTCGAAAATTAAGGGGTTAGATGACTTGATTAAAATTAAGATTTTTTGAGCAAATCAACCTATATGGTTGCCCAATCTCCGCCGTGCCCTAGACCGCTGCCGAACCTGCGCAATCCACCGCAGACTACCGCCACACCTCCGGAGATCGTGACACCGTCCGTAACAAAGTTGGTGAGCTTCATCGCTGCCATTCTCTTGTTTTTCGGTCGCTTTTTCCGCTCCAAATCTGGCAGCCACCACCTTATCGCCGACGATTTTGCTTGGTTGCAGACGACTGCATCGACACTGCTGATTGGATCATCACCGACCACTGAGCCCTTTCACCTCTGTTCTCCCCGCAACAGTACAGATCCATCATTTGGAGATTCTCACCTTCTACGTCTCTTTGAAGGTCGATTTCCCTTCTTCACTTGCTATCTCTTTTAGTTTATGTCTTAGAATCTCATCACAATGGTGTCACCAAAAAGAGTCTTCAAACGACTCAAAAGAGGCCTTAGAGTACCATCCTCAAACCAGACCTTGGAACCCGCCTCCCCATCAACTCCACCCTCACCTCTACCTGATCTTTCACTGATTCAGCCTCCACCTCAGCCCATTCCAAACCAACCCCAACATATCACTCAATCTATTCCTCAGCCTAGGGAAGCTGAAGATTATGATTGCTATCAGTTCTTCTCTAAAATTAAAGAAGTAAACTTTCGTCGAAATTTCTATGAGCCGATGAAAGTTTACTATTTTGATTTGAGCTTTTTTGAGGGCAATTGCAGTTTGTGCATCACTACAGGTGGCGCAAATTCGCCACTTGTAGATCAAATTTTAATATTAATCTCTGCAGTCTCTTTTTCATAACCTGGAGGTCACCCCTGACTACTCATATTCAGGGAAAAACTATTGAAATCAGTTTCTCAGGCATCGAGGACGTTGACTCCTATTTTTTCTCCTTCCTTGACTATATTTCTGATGAGACTGTGACAAATCTTGTAGAGGATATGTTCATGTACTTTTTTCATCAGGCTCCAGACTATGGGTCCCATACTATACTCAGCAAATTCCTTCGACCTGAGCATATCCTTCTCTGCCATTTTACTCTTGACTGCGTCATTCCTATAGCCTCTAGGAACCGCACTCAAGTTCGCACTGGCCACCTATTTTTGATGTATGACATGGTTCACCATCGTCCCCTGAACCTTGGTTTTATTATCTTCTTTTGGATTCGTAGTAGACATGTACCCCTTCACAGTGATAGAGTATTCATGCCATATTGTCATTTTATCACTATTTATTTAGAATTCTTAGGAATAGATATCTCCAAATGTGTTATTAAAAAATTAGAAAAATCAATCAAAGTAGGTAGAGGCAATATGATCCAAGTTGGATTAAATGTAAATGTCTCTCTACTTACTTGGGCTGACGAAAAAGGACCTAAGGGTGCACCTCAAGACGAGCTTGAGGCTGATGCTGAAGAGGCTGATATAGATAGACCAAGTCCTTCTCATGCTCCACATCATTATCAGCCTACTTATTCCCACTCAGACACCCTGATTGCTATTCATGAGCTTCAGTCTCAGTTTGGGGAGTTCAGAATTGAGGTGCACGATCACATGCACTCTATGGAGACTAGACTGATGGCAGGCATGCAGAGGATGACAGATCACTTTTCTCAACAGTTTGGATGGCCTCTATTTCAGGTCTTTCCCCCGCCAGAGCACCATTATTTTCTCCCAGGAGCACCGCACGATCATGAGCATGATGGTGAGCAGTGATTGACTTGCTCTATTTCTTATTGATATTATCTTCTGTATATCATATTACACTTTTGAACTTTAGTTTTGTTGTTCTATTTCTCTTATATCATCTTGTGTGAACTTATTTTCCTCTGTGATCTTAGTATGAATGTTTCGTTTTATTTTTTGGCCCACTTGAGGTCTTGCAGACACCACCTGCCCCTATCAGTAGATCTCCTTTTTATGCCATTTTATTTCTCTTTCTTTTCTTTTTGATGATTGGCAAAGGGGGAGAAGATATACGTTTAAGTTATAGAAGTTATTAATTTTCTTTAAACTTTTAAAATTATAAAATTTTTTGGAATGATATGAAAATGTTTAGCCTTTGATATATTCATGTGTAGATGCTCTGCGACTTGTATATTCAGGCTCTGTGATGTATATGTAAATATTTAGTCTTTGATGTATGAATGTGTATCTTGTTTATGAGCATTATTACTGTGTATATCTCTTATATTGTATCTTACTCGTTTTGTTATTTTTTTTAAGTCCATTTTCTAAGGAAAATTCTGCCAAATTTTTTTTGAAAATTATTGAGCTAAACTTCACTCAAAAGGAGTATTAATCAATATCTATTTTGAGGGGGAGTTTCTTTTTGCAATATTATTCTTTTATATGATATATTTTTCTTTAACTTAAACAAATTGCCAAACATCAAAAAGGGGGAGATTGTTGGTTCCTCCCTTGTGGTAATTTTGTGATTTTGATATGTTTAAGTTAATTTGTACTAACATAGTTGTTTAGTATTTTTAATCTCAGGTTTATTAAAGTTGCATCTCAATTGTATACTAAAATTGAGATTTAATAAAGTTGGAGAGAAATGTTTGAGCATTGAAGATTAAGTGAAGTAAATTGTATTATTGTCCTTTTTATTCTATTTTAGAGTAGAATTATTGTGAGGTTGATCTTGATTGCTAGAATAGCCTGGATATGAGTTTGAATACTTAGAATCTCTGCGAGTTAACTAGATAATCTTAAAAGTTTAAATTCTCCTAATTATGTGGCCTAATAGTGGTGAGGTTGTTTTAGATATTTTCTTTTGGTTGTGATAGCTCTAGGGCAGCTTTGGGATAGTTGAAGGGTGATCTTCAGTAGTGAGGTCGACCTCGAGGTTTTCTGACCTTGGTTGTGATATTTGTAATTCACCTTATATTGGTTTTCTGACCAAACTCTTTGTCCTTAGTGGAACCACTCTCACCGACTCCCCCGTGGACATAGGGGAATTCTTTCCTGAACCACCTTAAATTCCCGTGTATTTTTCTGGATAATTGCTATTTCTCTGACACTGAAATTCTGAGCTAGAAACGTTGCGTAGCGCTGATTCTCAAACTCCCATCTCTCCATCAACAATACATATACAGGAAATTTACAAAATCATGCATATAATCAAGGTTTTAAAAACCGGACTGGACCGGCCGGTTCAACCGGTCGAACCGTGAACCGGTCAGCCAACCGGTCCGGTTTAATTTTACAATCGGATCCGCTTAAAACCGGTCAGAACCGGTCTAAACTGCGGTTCAACCGGCCAACCGGTGAACCGGTACGGTTGAACCGGTTGAGTTTAAAATAAAAAAAAAATTTCCCAAACTCTGAGTCCCTAACTCAGCCTCCGTTCCGCGGCCTCTTCTCGCGCGACAGTCACGAACTCGCGATTTCTCTTACCTCGCACTCTCCTCTCTAGCCCCCATCCTTTCGAAATGATTTAGTATTTTAGTATTTTAGTGATATAAAATGATGAAATGATTTAGTATTTTACTATCGATAAAGCATACATTTGTTCAGATCTTTTAATGATGTCCTAAATGTTATACTCAATTTGTGATTTGCGAATATTTTGTTGGGTTATTGTTATTTCGATTTGCTTGGAATTATTTTTTGGATTATTGACATAAGATATTATTTATTAAATTTAATTATTAAATATTCATTTTATGTCTAATTATTGTATTGATGTGTGAATAATATATATCTTAATTATATTTATATTATATTTCATTAGTTTTTTTAATTTTTACTTCATCCCAGTTCGACCCCGGTTTGACCTCGGTTCGATCATTGAACCTTGAACTTTTCAGTCTACCGGTTCTGAAGCCGGTTCGGTTTTCAAAATCATGCATATGATTAAGCATGAACATTCATGTTAATTTGGTTGAATGTGCATTCAACTCAAGTAGAATCACATCAAATAACTTCAAATCATATTATTTTTCCAATAACCATGTTTGTTATACCAGGAAGACAAGCCAAAAATGCATCTCATTTTCACATAAATGAAGACATAACTTTTAAAGAGGAATACCTACCACCCAATAATGGAATTTTAGTGTTAGGACCAGCTGATAGTCTCTTAATACAATCGAAGTTGTCATCTGTTATTATTTCGATATTATATCATATTATTTAAATATCATTCAATTTTTAATAACATCTAAATGATATTTTAAAGTAATAATTTAATTATTTTTAATTTTATTATCTACAAATATCATTAATCTAAATAATAAAA
>JAEMOT010003482.1:429055-449733 GCA_019297695.1 Apostasia ramifera
AGACATGCAGTTAAATATCAATCAATCAAAATACAATAACGATAACTAAGCCTTAATCCCACTAGGTGGGATCGGCTACATGAATCTTTGTTTTCATTGCGCTCTATCAGTTATCAAATTCTTATCTAAGTCTAAGTAACTTATAAGATCACTCCTTATACTTTCTTGCTATGTCTTCTTTGTGTTGGTTCCTCCCTTGTGGTAATATTGTGATTTCGATGTTTAACAATATGTTTAAATTAATTTATACTAACATAATTATTTAGTGTTCTTAATCTCAGGTTTATTAAAGTTGCATCTCAATTGTATACTAAAATTGAGATCTAATAAAGTTGGTGAGAAAGATTTGAGCATTGAAGATTAAGTTAAGCAAATTGTATTATTGTCCTTTTTATTCTATTTGAGAAGAATTATTGTGAGGTTGATCTTGATTGCTAGAATAGCCTGGATATGAGTTTGAGCACTTAGAATCTCTGCGATTTAACTAGATAATCTTAAAAGTTTAAATTTTCCTAATTATGTGGCCTAGTAGTGGTGAAATTGTTCTAGATATTTTCTTTTGGTTGTGATAGCTCCAGGGCTGCTTTGGGATAGTTGAAGGGTGACCTTCAGTAGTGAGGTCGACCTGAGTCGACCTGAGGTCGACCTTCAGCAGCGACCCTCAACAGAAACTTTAGTCATCTTGGAGTTTTTTTTCTAGGTCGACCCGATGTCGACCTTCAGCAGTGACCCTCAACAGAAACTTTGGTCATCTCGGAGGATGTTTTCAGGTCGACCTGGAGGCGACCTCAGTGGTGAGGTCGACCGTGGAAGTGACCGTTGGCCTATTTTTATCTTCCAACGGCTAGCTGGAAGTCGACCTGAGGTCGACCTCCAGGTCTTTTCCAGCTCCTTTTTCTAATCGTTAGAGCTCTTATTATATAAGGAGATAGGGGTTGTTGGTGTATTCCTTTTGGCTCATAAAATTCTCTAATTGCTTTCAATATTCACCTTCACTCTCCACCATCCTAAGAGTTGATAAAAACATTCAAGTTGAGTTTCAATCAAGCTTCAAGGCGATCTAGGTGAACTTGGACTCAAGTGGTCAAACTCTTCATCCACTCTTCTTTTAGCTCTCAAGATTCAATCATAAGAAGGAAGAGTGAGTGATTTTCTTTTTATTGTAATATTTTAGTTCTTTTTTTGTGCCTTCACTTTGTGTGTGAAGAGGGCCTTCAAATAAGAGTTGGAGGAGGTGAGTGAGTGAGCCCTCACTTAAAAGTGAGGAGGGCCTCTAGTGAGTGGATAGAAGAGTATTTGTATGGGCTTCTCCATCTAAACGAAGGAGTGTATTACAATGATATCTTTCCGATCGGAGTTGGGTGGATTAAGCTTTTATTTGAGCCGAACCACGTTATATCGTGTGGTCTTTGTGGATGTGATATTTTTTTCTTGTCTGCACTTATATTTGCTTCCGCTTGTATTTTGCACTAACTGTTATATCTAGTAAATTAAATTAAATTTTAATTACGTGATCTATTCACCCCTCTCTAGACGTCATACTTGATTCTACATTATGTTGATGGCCGTCTATCTTAGCAGGTCGCTTACTTGTCGCAGTAGTGCAGTGCTTGTTCTAGCAGCAACATTGCCACCACCTTTGGTGATCGACATCGATGTTGATGTTGAGGTTGTCGTCGAAGTCTGCGTCTCCTTTGGTGTTTCTTCTTTCTAAATGGAAGGCTCCTCCAACTTTGCCTTCTTCAGCTCCTGTTTAACTGTTGGCAATGACGACTCTTTCTTTTAAATCAAGAGAGAAACTTTGTTATTGCTAGATTCCTCTTCAACAGTATCTCTCCAAAACCCTCAAAACAATTGCTCGACAGCTCAAGGGTCACGAAGGTACAAAGTAACCCCTTTACGGTGTCGTTGCTTCATATACTTCTCTCTACCAACGTGTCATGCATCCACTAGCTGATTGCCTGACGCACATTAATGATCGCACCAAGCAATCAAGGGGGTTGATGTTTGTGTTGGAAAAATAGAATCATCCCACCCGTCCACGTGGTGCTAGCAGAGACCAACATGTCATCTCCAAGCCAAGTTAGTTTAACCATGGATGACAGCTTAACGGCTAGGGAATGGTTCGTTTCCCATTTCAACCATTTCAGAAGCCTTCAGCCAATAGCGGCAGCCAAGCCTTGGACTATGCTTCGTGCTCACTCCTTCAATTCTAGTGGGACTTTGCTAGTTTTTCGGTCCCAGGATAGTACAATCGTTGACATCTCCTGCTACAGCTACTCCACCGTGTCGATCTGCCACATTTGTCTTCCCGTATTTTGGGAAAGTAGCGTGTAGGATTGACACCAGGTCAGCTTTTTCTACCTATCATACGCAAAGACACCCTTTTTGCTATCGGACCAACCATCCAATCTCTTCTTTGGCCTATGGATTGTTGTGCCAGTCTTTTCGCCAAACATCTATATTACGGCTCCATATGGCGAGACTTAGACTGCTCTAGTGTACAACTCATCTAATGTGCCTCAGATAGGAGGACATTCTCCACTCTCTCTTGATCCTCCTACTATGACTATAAATATCAGCACAGCTTGTGGGAGAAGATTTGGAACTTGTACACTCTTTATCTCTTTCTTTTTCCACTATCTTGTACTCACTTTGAAAAAGGACCTCCTCTCCCAAATAGTAATATCTTGGAATGACTTTGTCGATATAGAAGGATATCTCCAAACCTCTTAAATCTTTGAGTTCTTTACTTTCCTGCGTGCTCTATCTCTCTCCCCCTCACCGTCGCCTAAAGAAATTTTGCGCGCCATTTACTAACAGAGCTTTCTCCTCTCATACATTAATAGGTTTCTTTACGGCTATTTCTAACCATTAGATGGATCTTTGCAGGAGTTGTATAGTGGCGCAAGGCTAAAATATCTACAGATGATACTTCTAACCTTTGTGTAATATAGTGGATGGTTCTGGACTATCGTACCCTCACGAGTAGACGTAGTTATTGCTTAGGCCTTTCTTTTTTCCTGTGTAATTATCTATAATTATTAGGATGTCTATCAACTAAAAAGCAACCATATTTTTCTCCAACTTGGAAGTTTCCAGCGAAAATAATTTTTCATATTATCGGTTAAATTTGGAAATTGTGTTGTCAAAAATTTTTTTTTGTGAAGTTGAAAAGTTTAATGTTAAAGTTCATCTAAAAGAATACAAAGCTTACAGTGGTTCGTATTTTTATATCACTAATGCATGCATGTGATCCATATTTCATTTTGCAGATTTATTTTATATTGAATTACAATGGCAGTTAAGGTATATATATTTATATATATATATATATATATATATATATATGATCTGTAAAGAAAAAATATATAAATAAAATAAATATTATAAAAATGAGAATATTAAAGTAAATGTGTGGATATACACGAAAAAATAAAATGAGAAGTATATTTGAAAGAAAGTTGATGAGGATAAACTTAGAGAAAATCGGCTTAGATGATTTGGACATATAAATTATAAGCTGATTGAAGATCCAATTAGAAAAATCGAGTTATTGGATATTGCCTATGTACAAAAAAGAAGAGCGAGATTAAAGAAGATATAACAAGAAACTATAAGGAGTGATTTTAGTTACTTAGACTTAGATAAGAATTTGGTAATTGATACAGCGCAATGAAAACAAAGAATCATTTATATAGTCGACTTCACCTATTGGATTAAGGCTTAGTTATTGTTGTTGTTGTTACACACTTAAATTTTACTTATTACATGTAAAAATTAGATATTTATATTTACCACTCAACAGTTTTTTTTTTTTTTTGATCGTTGGTCACCCAAACGTTGAATCGTCATTTGATAAATGTGATTTTAAAAGTGATTTTATAAAATAATTAGTTGCAAAATTGGGACGTTTCTGTAATTTTACCATCCTCCTGCGGCGAGTTTCAGGTCGCATAGACTGCTAGTTGTTGACAATGGGAAACTCGTACGTCGTGCCGCATAGAGTTTTTTGTGCGACATATCGGCGGCTGTTTTCGCAAAAAATTGGCTGAAATCCCGGAATTATAGCTCAGGGATTTTTGACAGTCGCATAACGTTGGATATGCGAAACGTCGCATATAAGATTCAAAATCCCGACATAGGTGCGGGCAGTCTCGCAAGATCCAAACGTGCTTCCACACGAAATTGAAATTAAATTTTAATACAATTTTAATGCAGGTAATATCATATTTAAATATAATTTTAAAATATAATATTTGCACATATCTACAACAATATAATCATATTTGAATATATTTTTACTTTAACGTACATAAATTTCTAAACTATATTTTAATAAGTTATAAATTTATTAATTCAACTATATTAATTGTCTCTAAATAGGATTTTAGTTATAAAATTTTAAATTGAGCCACATATATAAATTTTATTTTAATACGATATGAATATGAATTGAATTTAAATATGATTTTAGTTATTTAAATTCTATTTAAATAGAATTTTATCTATACAATTCTTGTTCAAATACAAATTTCAATTATATGATTTCAAGTACAATTTGTATTCAAATAAGTTTTTAGTAGATTATAAATTTTATAATTTTTATTTATCAAATAAATTGAGAATTACTCAAAATTTTGATGTCTCAATTATCGTAATTTGATTCAACAATATTTATGAGTAATTTCACTTTCTAATTAATTTTAATATTTTTTAGGTAATTAACTATTTTAAAAAGTTTAATTATAATTATAATTAATTTTATTTTTGAATAAGTTATGTATATTAACTTTCATACATTATAGTTTCTCTTAAGCTCAGTATTTTATTTTTAGAACAAATTTAATTAAAAATTAAATTTAATAGATGAAGTTAATAAAGTGATAACTCAAATTTAAGAAATTAACTAGATTTGGAGCAATTCGAGTTTACCCGAGCTATAGAATAATAATTAGTTACAAAATAATGACTGACAAAATAATTATTAGTTACCAAATTTTAAGTTTTATGTGAATATTCATTGATAAATGTGATTTTAAGTGCTTTTATAAAATAATTAGTGTACAAAATTTGGACCTTTATGTAATTCTACAATCCTGGTAGGGGGCAGCGAAGGGTTTCAGGTCGCATAGAAAGGTAGCTGTGTAACCTGTACATCGTTCCGCATAGCCTTTTCTCTGCGACATGTTGGAACCCATTTTTCTGAAAAATCGCGAAAATCCCTGAACTATAACTCAGGGGTTTTGACAGTCGTATAACATTAAATATGCGAAAGATCGCATACACGACTGAAACCCCAATAACGTGCGGACAATCTGAAAAGAGTCATCCAAAAGAAAAATTCACAAGAGAGCCTACTGTGCAAAATTCAAATTTTATTTTAATATATTTTTAACTTCAACAGTAATAAAGTTAAAATTATATTTGAATATAATTTTAATTCTAAGAATTTATATTGTCAAATATTAATTTAATACCATACACATCTGCAATAATATAATCATATCTGAATATATTTTTGCTTTAATGTACATACATAATTTTTTAAATTATATTTTAGAAATTCTATCATAATATAATTTAAGTTATGATTTTAATAATTTCACTATATAAATTATTTCTAAATGTGATTATAAATTGAATATGAATATAATTTAAATATAAATTATACTTTCTCTCAACTAATTTGAAATTTGATCGTGACATTCTTATAATCAAAACAACCTTTTTATATCTCCATATTAAAAGAGCACCAATTAGTGTTTTATTTTACCTCTTAGTTATTATTTCTAGATCAAATTTAATTAAAAATTAAATTAAATTGATGAAGTTAATAAAGTGATTATTCAAATTTAAGAACTTAACTCGATTTGAATCAATTCTAGTTTACACAATCAATAGAATAATAATTAGTTGCAAAATAATTACTGACAAAATAATTATTAGTTACAAAATTTTAAGTTTTATGTGAATATTTATTGATAAATGTGATTTTATGTGCTTTTGTAAAATAATTGGTGAACAAAATTTGGACCTTTATGTAATTCTACAATCCTGGTAGACGGCAGCGAAGGGTTTCAGGTCGCATAGAAAGGTAGTTGTAAAATATTGGTTAACCTGTACATCGTTCCGCATAGCAGTTTCTCTGCGACATCTTGGAAGCAAGTTTTCTCAAAATTGGCAAAAAATTCCTGAACTATAACTCAGGTGTTTTGACAGTCGTACAACATTAAATATGCGAAAGATTGCATACAAGATTAAAACCCCGATAACTTGCGGGCATTCCTGTCCGAACTTCAACAGTGATACAATTACAATTATATTTAAATATAATTTTAATTCTAAGAATTTTCATTGTCAAATATTATTTAAATATTATTTTAATACCATGCATGTCTACAATAATATAATTATATTTGAATATTAATTTGCTTTAATGTGCATACATAGCTTTCTAAATTATATTTTAAAAATTGCATCATAATACAATTTCAATTATGATTTTATTAGTTTTACTATATAAATTATTTCTAAATATGATTATGGCTGTAGTATTTCAAATTATACTATATCTAGATATATAAGTTGAATTTGAATATAATTTAAATATAAATTATATTCACATATTTTTTTCATTATTCAAATTATATTTAAATAAAATTTCACTTATATAAAACATATTCAAATACAATTCTTGACTATACGATTTCAAAAATATAAATTATATTCAATTTTTTTTAATAAATTATAATTTGTATAATGTTTTTAACTTATAAAATGAACTCGAAATTACTTGAAATCTTGAAGCATTAATCATCATAATTTAATTCAATAATACTTAAAATAATTTTATTTTTGAGTTAATTTAATTAATATATCCAATTATTTTTCTTCTTATTTTTGTTTAGCCAAGTACTTTATGCATAGCAACTTTAAATTGTGAAATGAAATGATTTCTAAATTAATATTCATCCAAATAAAAAAATTTAAAGTAAATTCAAAACTAGTTTCAAGCTGCTTTTCATCCAAACAGAATTTAAGTTTAAAACTGCTTCATTTATTTGAAACCGCTTCAAACTTTGAATCTGATTCTACTTATTTTGAACTCGAATCCACTGTCAAACGGATCCTTTAAAAGTTCAACTAATATTGAGCTTCATCAAGACACAAATTTTCAATCAATATAAAACTTGATCTTTAAGACCTTAAACTATGCTTTTAGGGTTCAGGCACACCATCCTTCAATAGGCAGAGCTAGAGCTGTCATGTTTTACTACAGCAAATGAACTCAACAATACAAGAAGTTAGAACGCCAACCTCATCATGTTTAGCTGATAGATAAAACCATTTTCATATTGAGCATTTATTTAGGCCAATGCTCACAGCTTCCCTTAGCTTTTTGACTGCAATCTCCCTCTGACTGCTTCGATGAGCACTCCTAAATAAGAATTGGATTCAGATAATTCTCTGCATTAGTACTAGCAGAAATACATACTGACCTTTCAGCAAATTTAGCTTTCTTTCAAGCTCCACTATGAGACTATTCAGGCGCTTAACGTGAGGCTGGAGCTTGCAGGCAGCGTCAAGGCATGCTTGAATTGCACAAAATCTCCTTAAGCCAAAGAATATCAGTGAAATAAAAGCCAAAGAATTTATCTATTAAAATTAAATACTGCAATGAAGCAGAATTTAGTATGGCTTCATTCCTTTTTGTGATGATTACATATATAACACAAAATGACCACTATAGATTCAGCGCTCATGTTTTGTTATTTATACGATATCACATAGATAATATCCCTTTCAAATTTTAATCACTCTAGAAAAAGCGAGGAAAACTGCATCAAAAGCCAAACTTATAAGTTAAAACACAAGTATGACAAAATTGCATTTGTATGAAATGGAATAAACTATATTAAGATGGAACAAATTAGAACAATTGATGGAATACTTTATTATCTTTATTAGAAGTTAGCTAACGTGTTAATTCTATGGTAAAACATTTCTTTGTGTTATAAGTACATTCTTATACTATCAAATTTTTGTATTGTGACAGTAACTAGTGAAATTTTTAATGGCCAACTTAACATAAAAAGAAACCTTAATAATTCTTGTAAAACTATCTCCACAACTTGCGAAGTATTGATAAAGTACAAGCAACAAATGCTTAAACCAAGCAATGCTTTAGAGAGTAGAAAGAACATGTTTAAGAATCTCGTGATCTGGAATCCCTTGATTTAGCAGTTGAATTTGCTTCAGCAGAATATCTATGGCACCAACTGACACTAGAGGTTCACAACATTTCTCTAAAAACTCAATTGTTTTATCTACAACAAATTGGTAAAATAGTGCCTAGATGTCAAAAAAAAGTCAAAGCAGAATTTAAATATATTCTTCAAGGAAATGTTTAAAATGTTGATATGCCAAGCAGTAGGGAATGAATTGCAATATGGAGCAACAAAAGTTTACCCAGAGTTGCACAAGTATGCCGAATGTTGCTCATAACACTTTATTCAAGCAACTCCGAAAGTGCGGCAAACTAATCTGTTAATTAGTCACATTTCTTTAGCCACATTAACAGTAGAATGCATCATTCTATGTCGAAGGTCAAGTAATTATGGTTTGAAATCTTTCCTGTCCAAATAGCCCCTTCCAATATGAGTAGAAAAAGAAAAAAGCACAAAATTTCAAAATAGAGAAGCAAAAAATGATTTAGTTGAAGTTTAGAGATGATTTTGCTTTCTTGAACAAGAAGAAGAATTCAAGAAGGTCCCACATAAGCAGAACACAACATAATGCAGAATAGAACCACTTCTTGGTAAATCGAACAAAAAGATTTTCAAGTTACTGTCAAGAAGGATTTTAATGTAGAACAAGGAAAGGGTAAAAGGAAGAATACTAGAAGAAAAAGAAGTAGATTGAAAGAGGAAGAGAGAGGGAGAGACTAAAGAGGGATTTTACTTAATTTACTCAAAGAAAATTACAAACATCTAAAGGTTATGTAGAGTTTCGACTCTAATTAGATAAAAATAAAATCTATGCAGCCTAATAAAAGAGAGAAAATAAAGCTAATAAAAATAGAAAACTTATGATGATCATTAATACTAGTAACAAAAATTAATTCACCTTGAGTCTTATGAATCAAATTTACAGCTTCCGTTCCATCGTTATATGACTTAGTAATGTCACTGTACTAGCCTTAGTTTTGTTTTATTAATACATAAACTTCGACTGATCTTCAAAACAAAGGTGTGATAGAAATTAAGTGGATCACCATCATTTGCCTCTGTTTGAAGAAAACCCAACTTTGTCATGGTTGATTTGCAAAACAAATTAAGGGCATTAGGGAACAATATATTGCACACATCATCGATGATCCAAGTTGCATTTGAGGTTGGATGATTTTTCCATTGACCAAGATAAAAGATGAATTCCACCATCAATAGTGCTGATAATCACTTCATAAAAAATAACATCAACCTCATGTGCATAAAGACTGAATGGAGGAGCCATCAGCACAAGGGTTTTTGCACTAGTAAGGCTGAACAAAGAGTGAAGGTCAAAGATACCTTAATATTATATTTGATCTACATTCCAAGCAAAATGGTATAAATTGATGGACATAGACATGTAAACTTCAGAGACAATGAATACATTAGGTCAAAGTTTTTGAAGTATCACGGATGGTTCAATAGCTCTTGCATTAAATTTCAAGGAATTTTGTGTTGGCGGTCAAGAAGGATACATACCATAAAAAATAAATAATATTAAAATTTACAGACATACAATGAACATCAATAATAAGTGTACAATTAGCAATATTTGTGGCAAGCTTCTATCTTTATTACAATGTATATCATGAACATGTTAGAAAATGAAGCAACAAAATCAAAATTGCAAGGGTGAGCAGGTGACGGAACAAGGTCCAAATGAGTGCGTGGTTAATAGCCATAATGCATTCAAAAGGACCAACGTTTGTTGTTTTATTGACTGAGTTGTTATAAGCAATTTCAACAACAAATGCAACAATATCACAATCCCAAGGTTTTCACTTACAATGCATCTTAACAAATCACTGAGACTTCTATTAACTACCTCAATTTAAACATCGACCTTTGGATGACATGGAAAAGAAAATAACAATTTTGTATCACGTAATTTCCAAATCGTTTTGAAAGAACACAAATTTAATCAAAAAATATCAAATTTAGGAAACTCATGGATTTCAACAAATAATTTACCTATATGAGATAACAACAACCAATCCTTTATTTCACTAGATTGAGTCAGCAACATGAATCATTTGTTTCCACTACACTCTATTAAATAAGAGATCTTCATTTATTTCTAAGTATATAAGGTCATTCCTTATAATTTCTTATCGTATCTTTTTTAGTTTTCCTCTCCCTCTTTTTATATAGGAAAAGTTAAATAACTCAACTTTCCTTATTGAAGTTTCTATCGACCTATGACATATATGTCCAACCTACTCATTTGCTTTCTAAGCCAACATTCAACACCATATAATATCGCTAGTGATGCATATATAAGATGCATCACACTATTTATGAAAATCAATCGTGGCTTATAATATTATAAAAGCAAAATTTGGTGGGAGGAGAATTCTCCCTTCCCAAACATCATCAAAACAACAAAAAGAAGCTATAAAGTTAGTCGTTCTATTGTGGATCTATATGCATGTGTGACTCTAGATGCCTTAAAGACACAAAAATATCAAAAAAATCGGATTATGCCCCCTCTAGTTGGCCTGAGGTTGCTCTAATCACCAAGGTTGAGTCTCCCTCCAGCCATATCCCTTCCACTCTATTCGCCCAGGATAGATCAGCTTTCGATGTTTGGAGGAGCGGAGGGGCCGAATGCTGACAGAAATTGAAGATGAGAGGCATGGGTGGAGAAGGATGGTATACGTGGCAAGAGATTAGCTGAGGCGGGATTGAGGTCGCTTACTGTGAACGAGAGGAAGATCTTGCGGCGGCGAGGAACTTCGCATCGTTTTCTCTGCTCAAACCGAACGAGATTAACATCGAAGGAAAATTTCAAAACCCTAAACGAATGCCATCCCCTCAATAATTGATAATAAATTAATAATTTATAATTTATAATCCTAATTCACTAAATTATTAACTAAATTAATATTTAATTCACTAATAATTTAATAAATTAAAATTTTAAATAATAATTAATCAATTATTAGGATTGTATAATAGAAAAATAATTTTCTCAAAAAAATTTTATAATGAAAGGATGAGTAATTATATATAAAAAGATAAAAGAAGAAATTCATATATGAGAAGATTATAGTAGCTACAATTAATGATAAGATCAGTGAGAGTCGACTTAGATAGTTCGAATATGAGCTAATACAAGCTCTGATCAATAGAGAGTTAAATAATTAGATTTTGTTTATGTAAAAAATAAAAAATAAAAAGAAATGATAAGAATATTGAGTAATGATCTTATATATTTATAATTAAATAAAAAATTATTTGATACATTATAATAAAAATGAAGAATTCATATAATCTATCTGATCTATTATGATAAGGTTTGCAGTTGTTGTTATTACTACATATTATTAGCACAAAAAATTAAAGAATGGTAATAAATTAGATAATTTTTATATAATGATGTCATAAGGTTTTATGGTTCAATTGTAGTCGAATCGGGATGTAACTAATATGATTTAATAATTTAATAAATATTAAAATAAAATATTAATTTCACAGTAAAAATTAAAAACTCAAATTTAATGATATTATTTTTTTAAAAAAACTCATTAAATAATAAAAATGATAAAATTATTCTTATAAATAATAAAAAATTAAATAATTATGTTTAGGAAATTATTTCTAATAAATAATAAACAATGGGCCTATTTTTATAAAACTTAATTAAAAAGATATAAAATGAAAAAAGAAGCCTTTATAAGTGAGGTATTGCTAAAATGAGATATTAAATTTTCTTTACATTACTCTATTGTTAGAGCTCCTCAAGAAGAACTTGAGAATTAGTCAGTTCAACCACAATGATCAATTAATTTTTCGATTTAACTCCGGCTCAATCTCGGTTCGATGCAGAGTCAATTTTAAGACTCGATTAGATCAGTTGAACTACGTGTTCACAATTGAACCAGCCGATCAAATTAGGTGTGAGACAGACAAAAGCACATGGTCCATCTGTAGGGAAGAAGGACCAGTAGATTAAATGCTATCAGTGAAAATCTATACACAAATTTCTTATGGTATGAGTAAAATTGTGAATATTAATTTATAAAAAAAAAAAATTGTGAAAATTACAAGCTTCCCTCACCCCAATCATTTATTGATGAAATCAACCACCACCCACAACTTAACCCAAGAATAGTAGCACTTGCAATCAAATGTTTAACGAAAAACTTATTTTAATATTAAAAAATATATAAAATATAAAATAAAATTATTTTTTATATTAAAATTTTATGTTAAAAGTGAAATAAAATTATTAATACTCCACATAAAAAATACATATACATGATATGAAAAGTGAATTCTACATTACATAATTGGAACTACTTCACAATAATTATATGTGTATTTTAAAAAAATCTAATCTAAAAAAACAATGACACGTGTATGGCCAAAATATTTTAGTTAATTTATATAAAAAAAATATGTTTTTAATTACAAAGCCCTTAATTAAAAATTATTTCAATCATATAAAATCACATAATAAAAATTAATAAAATTTGATTTATTTACTAATTATAAGTAACAAGGTGTTTGATTTGATATTATTTTAATATTACGTAAGTAAAATAATTATTTAATTTAATAATATTTTGTTATTTAAAAAAAATAGTTAAATGATAACATATTTAAAGAATATAAATATAGTAAATTAAATAGTTATTAAATAATTTTGATAAATTATTGGAGTTAAATTCGAAATTCAATCGGTTAGAATGAATTAGTGAGAGTCAGTATATTTGCGTAATGAAAGCTAAACCCGAAACCAAGCTTCCTCGAATGGAGAGGAAAGGAAGACTCAGAGAAACAGACGGATTTTGGATAGGGAGGGAAGCAAACCACAGCCAAGCGAAACTCCAAGCGAAGGAGGCCAACATCTGCACCGAAAGCCTGAGGAAAGAGAAGGGCCATGCGGGGAACCGTACAGCCTCTCCGGTGCGACGGCGGTGGGGGAGACGGAGAGGGAGACTTCGAGGCTGAGGACTTCTTCTGGTGGCGGTCGCTGCCGGAGTTCGATGGCACCGGCGTGGGTACGCCCAAGGCCGGGAAGGTGAAGGCGGCGACGGCGAGGAAGAGGGTTGTGAGGGAGATGGAGAGGCTGGCGGCCGCGGCGGCGGAATCGCTAGACGAGGTCCGGCACCGGCTGCTCACTTACAGGCCAGGAGATCTCTGGGTTCCGGCAGGGGGGTTGGCGAAGCAGGACACCGATATACCGCGGGTTATCACGTTGCTCTTGCTTGGGTTCACCGGAGTCGGGAAGAGCTCGCTGGTTAATCTCATGTACTCGGTCCTCGGGAGATCCTGCTTCGTTCCATTTGCTCAGTCTTCGTCACAAGCTGGTTCTTCTTCTTGCTCATCTTTGTTCTAACTTTTCATTTTCTTGATCTAAAGAAAGAGTTCCGTTTGCTTCATGAGATTCCACACTCTGTTTTCTCGATTTTGTTTGTTTTCTCTGGAGTTTCTGCATAAAGCTTGTTCCTTTTGGACTAGATCTTAGGATGTGTGTAATTTCCTCTGTTTTTATTGTTTCTGCATAAAGCTTGCTCCTTTTGGACCAGAACTTAAGAATGCGTGCAATTTCCTCAGTTTTTATTGTTCTGTTGATGATCTTTGTAGATAAATCTTAATTTGTTTTATATTTTTTGGCATTTGATTTGATTCCATCGTTCTCCCAAATCGTTGATGAAGTTCTGTTTCTATATATCCCTTCTCCTTTCGAACCATTTTCTTTGTTGAATTGCGTTCTCTGTGTTTTGCGGATTGCGGCTAAGCTTCCTGATCTTCGCTCTTCTTCATCACCCATGATTTCAGACAAAGACGGGCACGCACTCTGCTTGGAGGAGCACAACGTTCTCCGCTCCATGAAGAACGGCTTCTGCGTCTTCGACTCCCCCGGCCTCGACTACGACCGCATCTCCGACGGCCTAGACGAAGTTTCCGAGTGGATGGAGCAAGGCGTTCGCCACCGCCAACCTTGCCGCGGTTACTCATCCTCCTCCTCCTCCTCCCCTTCCACCTCCTACTCCACAGCCCCCGCATCGGCTACTGCAAACCGCTTCATGCATCGGCGAGTCAATTGTGCCATCGTCGTTGCCAGCCTCTCGGAGCTCCACAAATCGCTCATCTCCGGCCACCTCCAGCCTCTCGATGCCACCCGCCAGCTCTTCCACCATCCCTCCATAAGAGAAACTTGCAGTGAGTCTCTTTCACGCATTTCATCAAACAGCTTGATGGCTAAGTCTTCTTCTTTTTCTTCTTCCACAGATGACGGACCCATCCTCGTTCTCACGCACGGCGACGAGCTGACGGCGGAAGAGAGGATCAAGACGAGGGTGACGGTGTGCGAATACCTCGGGCTGCCGGAGACCGCCGGAGTCTACGATGTTCCGACCGTGAACGAGTTCAGCGGTTGGTATGCGAATGAGTTCGATCCAGTGACGGGGTATGCGGTGGCGGAGATGGTTTACCGCGCGCTGGTGGTGGCCGACCGGAGCCATCCTCCGAAGTCGGGGATGAAGGAGTGCTTGCTGGCGGTGATCTCATGGGTCATGTGCACCCTGGCAGCGTTCTTCGCCTTCCTGAGCTGCTGCTGCAGCAAGCTCGCCAAGATGAACAGAGATCATCAGAAGACGAGATGATGATTTCGAATTGGTAAATCAATTAGGCTGTAGATAAGGAAAAATTATTGGGTGCGCCGCGCGCACCGTTCGGACGCCCAATTAGAGGGCGCCACATGTGCCCGGACCCAGCTGTATGACACACGTGACGCCCTCTGATTGGGTTCCAGACGGTGCGCCGTCCGAACCCAATAACTTCTCGTAGATAAGAGGCGGCTAACTCTTATGGTAATTCTTCAGGAATTTTTTTTAGATAGTCATTCATTTCATGCTAATTTGTTGGTGTAGCTTAGTTGGAGCGATCTAGGCTCAACTTAAAATTAAATATTTTAATTTTGAGTCGTGTTTGGTTCAAACTAATAAAATTTTATTCAATTTTTAGTTAATTTTGTAGTTAAATCGGCTTAATAATGTCATTTTTTAAATTACAATATTCATTATAAGTTCATCGTATATTATGTATATTTATTTTCTATTCTTTTTTATGCTTGGTGTCACAACATATTCATATAAATTAGGGCCATTACCGATCCGATTTCGAGCCGAGCCAACACCGGCTCAAAATCGGATTGATCACATTTCGATCGACTCGAAGTCGATTGGGCTCGACTTCGAGCCGGCTTGAGTCGATTCCAATCGACTTCGAGACGATTTCGGTTCGAAAATGAATCAAATTTCAATTTTTTTTGAGCCAATCTTAAGTCGGGTAAGCTCAATTCGATCCGGCTCGAGATTGGCTCAGTTTATAATATATATATATATATTATAATATAAAATATATTTTAATTCGAGCCAATTTCGAGTTGGATCGAGCCGAGTCTACCCTGACTCAAAATCGGCTCGAAATTATTACCGAGCCAAACTTTTGACTCGTTAGTCGGGTCATTTAGATCAACTCGATTTTAATTCGATCTAAAATCGATTCAATTTTCGATCTTCGATCCGTATTAACACCATTAGTAAAAACTGACATGAACAGTTTCTTCTCCACCCTCTTTAATGCAAACTCAACCTAAAACTTTCGAATTCTTCAACCCAAATTTCAAAATTTCGGGTATCATTGAGATCGATTGTCAAGTTTCATGACAGCTGATTAGAGATAAGAGATCATCTACAAAAGGAACTAAGTGCATCAGGAACGAAAGCCCGATCTTAGCTTTGCCTTAAAACTCAGATTATTCAATGTATGAAAGACATGTCTCCAAAATTTTACCTGACGATATGTCTGAAGAACGGAAGTGGAAGCAGAATGAGAACAAAAATGATCAAATTACTCGTTATGCGAAAAGACTGAGGTTTTAAAAATTATATTTAAAAATGCGAAATATAAATTATTACCTTAGCGCTTGAGCTATCAATTATTTTAATGTTAGAGTCATCATAAATCGACCTGCAAAGTAAGGGAAATAACAGTAAGCACTCCTAATGATCTAGAATACTCGTATAGCACATCCAGAACGTATGTAATTTACCAAAAAAAATTGATTTTCTAAATTAGTACTAAATTGATTTTCAAGATCTTATAAGTCCCATTAAAATTTTTATTTTATTTTATATTAAATAAAAAAAATAAAACTTCTATTTCTCTTGAAGTACTAAAGTAATTTCATCTTTGTTTTAGAAGAGACCTAAAGGAAGTATGTCTCAAATAAGTCCTTAAAATCTAAATTATTTCACATAGAACCTTGTCCTCGGCCTCTAATTTCAATTTAATTCATTTGATAATTATATAATTATTAAAATAAAAAAATACCCCTCTACTCTTTTACCTCAGCCCTCGCGCCCGCTACCACGCCACCACCATGCCGCATGGCTACAACCATGAGAGCGCACAAACTACATCGCGGGGCCACCACATGCTGCACACTCGCACCAGTCATGAGAACATGGCCACCGCACGGCCTACAAGCATGCATGGGCCCTGTGACGACTGCTTGTGTGGTCTACGAGCACGCATGGGTCACGGCAACAGCCGCGCTAAGTATTTTAAATTTCAACAACCCGTTTGAAATGCCAAAGTAACCTCAACGACCCAAAGGCAATTTACTCTAAAAAATAATAATTAGATTAAAAGGATAAATGGAAAGCTCTGAAATCATTAATAAAAACACAATGCACAGATACTGCATAATGACAATAATAATATTTCTAACTTCTTGGCTCAGCTACATGGAACACTAGAAATTAACAAATTTGCAGATTTATGACAACAAAAATTACAAACTAAAAACATATATCAAGAATTATCATTAACTGTTACCGATGTTTTGCTTACTGTGTTTATAAACATATTGCAACCATTTACAAAGCCATATAGCATGGCAACTAACAATATAAAGCTACATGAAAATGATTCAGCACATGAGAACTAATGAGCATCTATTCAATAATAAGGGATTCAACTCTGAAAATTTCAGGTGGAAACCTCATAAATGCAAATTATTTATTGCGGAGGTCAACGACATCAAACTTCAAATTAGGGTTCATTAGAACATGCGAGCTGTGCTCATAGATCGGGTTACCATCAACAGGCTCCTCGTGAGGATGAAATCCACGCTCTTGGCAGTTACGAATCACAGAAACACCAGTAGGGTCTGATAAGTGGAAAATACCATGTTTTCTGGAAAACAAGAAAGAAAATGAATCGTTTTAGAAAGCACAAGTGAAAGGTTAATAGTATAATAACGACCATGAAGCTTTAATCCCATTAGATGAAGTTGACTACATAAATCCTTTGTATCCATTATACTCTCTATCAAATAACAATACCTCATTTAGTTCTAAGCATGAAATGTCATTTCTTATGATTTGTTGCCATATCTTTTGTGATTTTCCTTATTCCCCCTTTACATGAGCAAAATCTAATAACCTAACCCCTTACTGGAGCTTCTATCGCCCAACGATTTATATGTTCAAATTATCTATGACGACACTCTGAGCTTATTCTCAATTGAGATTATTCTGACCTTCTCAAAAATATATTCACTTTTAACTTTGTCCTTTCGTGTATACTCATTTATCCATCTTAGTATCCTCATCTTTGAGGTACTTACTTTATTTATATGTTTCTGCTGTATAGGCTAGTATTCAGTGCCATATAAGATTACTGCTATTACTACTATTTTGTTAAATTTACATTTAAGCTATAGTGAGATTTGTTTTTCTATCACACAACATACTAAATATATTTCTTCACTTAATCCTGCTAATAACATCATATATTTCACTATTATTTTGTATGATTGAGCTGATGTATCTAAACCTCTTACTATTCTCGATAACTTGCTCATCACTTGTCATCTCCCCAATATTATTACTTCTATCTTAACTAAGTTTGCATTCTATAAATTCAATTTTAGATTTACTATAATGAAAACCTTTAAATTTTAAGGTATTCTTTCATACCTTGGGATTATATGACACTGCACTCCATATTTTGAATGGTTAACAATATGTTAATAGGAAATTCACTAGGTCTTAAACTGTGAAACAGGAAGAGGACTGTGATGATCTTTGTATTAACGAGCAAGCCAACTAGCCAAGATCCATAAAATCGCACAAATCACCTATAATTAAAATTATTAAAAGACATTATAAAAGATGACTGATGACATTATAGTTCTACAGATGTAAATTAGTAACTCACCTTTCTGTATCAGTTGGTGCCATAACAATTGCAATTGCTTCAGGAAGCATAATCTGTCAAAAAATTTCAAAAACTTGCTGATAGAATGACAGGAAATAAAATGAAAAGGATAAAATCTGTAAGGTCAGTTCTAGTTTTATTTAAAGCAAAAAAAATTAAAAAAGGTTTTACTTGTATACCACTTCCAAAAGGAGTATTTATACACATCACCTAAATTTTAAATATTACTTGTATAGTAGATTTAAAATTCATCATAACATGTATTATCTGTATAATACTTTTCATACCACTTGCTAAAGAGCGGTATACAAAATAAATATAAAGTGTAATTATGAGTTTAAAGAGTGGAATATAACTAATATTTAAAATTTGGGCAGAGAGTGTATAATTTGATGCTTTGACAGTAATATACAAGTAAAAATCCCTAAAGAAAAGGAAACATTTAAGCAATTCCTCAACAAAACTAAGAAAAAAAATCCTATTACTAATAAATCACACTAAGTAATCAGCTCTATTTGGTACCAGCCCTTTTTAGCTCACTACAGCATAAGAAAAAGCTCAACTTGAAATTTACGGTTTAGTTAAGATTTTACAAATTTTGAGGCTTAATTGATCAACAAAAAAGAATCTAAAGGAAAAGCACCTAAAAAAGCAGTATTAGTTAAATTCAAAGTTGACTGTTAGCTGAGGCTGAATCTCAGTCATGCTTGGTACATAAAAATGATGCTTTTGTGCTTACACATACGTAAATCTTAAGTTCCACTACAATGGCTCCAGAACACCAAAAAATCTAAAATTGAACTAGTTAACGATAACGGTTTAATAGGAAAAAAATATAAGAATGAAAACTAGCTGACGTTTGAGATTTTTTTTTTTTTTAAATTGACACATTGAGATTACCAAGTACCAACTTCCAGCAAACTAGTACTCTCCAAGAACACAAGCCATATCAATATAGAAGTGGCCATGCTGCAACTAGCATATCTAGCTATAACTTGGAACGAATCATATAAGGAAACCAGATCGCTTGGATTGTAAAGTCATTCCAAGTGAATGTTTAACTACCCAACATCGATTAATGGTTTTAGATTCCGAGATAAAGTAATGGAGAAGAAATAACAAGTCAAAATCCTATCCTCGGACTCGATGGTGAAATCTAAAGAATGAAAACAGATGTATATTTAAGAAAAAGGTTCTAGAGCTTAGGCAATAGAATATTAACAGGGAAACTGATCTGATGTGGCTGATAGTTGCTAACTGTACCCGTAAGATGGCGAAGAATGTGCTGGAAGAATCCAAAGGAATGATTCCAAATAATAAAGATGCTTGGTGGTGAAAAGATGATGTAGAAGAAAAAATTAAATAGAAGAAGATTTGTTATAGAGATTAGTTTAAAAACAAAAATAAGGATAACAACAACAACAACAACAACAACAACCAAGCCTTAATCCCACTAGGTGGGGTCGGCTACATGAATCCTTTGTTTCCATTGCGCTCTATCAGTTACCAAATTCTTATCTAAGTTTAAGTAATTAAGATCACTCCTTATAGTTTCTTGACATGCCTTCTTTGGTCTCCCTCTTCCTCTTTGTACATAGGCAAAATCCAATAACTCAATTTTTCTAACTAGAGCTTCAATCGGCCTACAATTCAGGTGTCCAAACTATCTAAGTTGACTTTCTCTAAGTTTGTCCTCAATTGGTGCAACACCAACTTTCTTTCGGATATACTCATTTCTCATTCTATCCTTTCGTGTATATCCACACATCCATCTTAACATTCTCATTTCTGCAACATTTATTTTATTTGTATGTTTCTTCTTTGCAGGCCAGCATTCAGCACCATATATCATCGCTGGTCTTATTACAGTTTTATAAAATTTACCCTTAATTTTGGATGAAATTTTTCTATCGCATAACACACCAGAAGCATTTCTTCATTTTACCCAGCCTGCTTGAATCCTGCTAATAACGTCATTATCTATTTCGCCATCATTTTGTATAATTGATCCAAGGTATCTAAAGCGCTCACTCTTCTTGACAATTTGATCACCAATTGTCACATCTCCAATATAAGTATTTCTTTCTTGACTAAATGTGCACTCCATATATTCAGTTTTTGATCTACTGAGATGCAAACCTTTAGATTCTAGAGCATTCCTCCAAA
>JAEMOT010003482.1:451245-517661 GCA_019297695.1 Apostasia ramifera
GTCCATTTAAATCTCCTCCAATAAATAATCTTTCCTCCTGAGGTATCTCTTGTATTAACTCTTCTAAATCATTCCAAAATTTTTCCTTTGTGCTCGCATCTAAGCCAACTTGGGGAGCATACACACTTACAATGTTAATAATCATTCCATTGATTATAATTTTTAAAGCCATAATTCTATCACAATTTCTCTTAACTTCCACTACATGATCCTTCAAGCTCTTATCCAGAATTATACCCACTTCATTCTTATTTTTATTCTTACCAGAGTACCAAAGTTTAAAACCTAGGCCATCAATTTTCTTAGCTTTCTCTCCAACCCATTTTGTTTCCTGCAGGCACAAAATATTAATCTTTCTATGAATCATAATATCCACCAACTTCATTAGCTTGCCCGTCAGGCTGCCTATATTCCAAGTTCCTAATCTAATCCTACTTACTTGAGTTCTACTATGATGGACTAGCTTCTTTACCCGCATCCGTCCATGATGTGGGGACCCTTGCTCATTTTTCACTACACCCGGGCGCCGATGCAGCGGCCCTTGCTCATTTTTCACTGTATTCAGGCAATACAGCGCGTCGCTTCCAGGGAACGCCCTAGCTTTAACGCAATTTTCTAAAGGATTCATGTCATGATTGATTCGACAAGTTTTACGCTGGCTGTCGACTGCCTAACGCAACCCTCCGCGTTTCTCATCCGGGACTTGGGACCCGGCAACGGCGCGTTAAAAACAAAAATAAGGATAAGTGAGAAAAATATAAAGTGGCTCGACGAGAATCTAAGAAAGCAGTAGGCAATGTAAAAAATATGGCTCTTGAGGATTTATCTAAGAAGCTAGACACTAAAGAAGGAGAAAGACAATATAGAATGGCCAAGACAAGGGATAAAAAAATTAAAGATTTAATTCAAGTAAAATATATTAAAGATGAAGATCAAAAAGTACTTTTCATGAAAAAAAATATCAAAGATAAATGGATGAGTTACTTTCAAAAGCGTTTCAATGAAGGATGTGAAATTCAATTGATCTTACGGAATTCAGCACCCCAAAAGAAAGTAAAAATTACTCTTACATCCGACGTATTAGTAAAGCTGAAGTCTGAAAAGCTTCAAAGAAGATGAATCATAAAAAAAACAGTAGGACCAGATAATATCCCAATAGATGTTTGGAAGTGCTTAGGAGATGAAAGAGTTTCTTGGCTTACTAGATTGTTTAATATGATTTTGAAGACTAAAAGGATGCCAAATGAATGGAGAAAGAGTATATTAGTACCTATTTATAAGAATAAAGATGATGTACAGAATTGTGCCAATTATAGAGAGAATGAAATTAATGAGTCATACTTTAAAACTTTGGGAGAGAGTGATCGAACAAAGGTTACGTCATAATACTAAGGTATCAGAGAATCAATTTAGTTTTATGTCAGGTAGATCTACTGTAGAAGCATTCATTTATTAAGAAGTTTAATGGAGAAGTTTATGGAGAGAAAGGAAAACCTACATTTGATTTTTATTGATTTGAAAAAAGCTTATGATAAAGTTTCAAGAGAAGTACTTTGAAGAGTTTTAGAAAAGAAAAGAATTTGCACTACTTATATTCAAGTTATTAAAGACATATATAAAGGAGCTGTTACCTGTGTTCGAACAGACTAAGGATTTTTCTATTACAGTTGGATTACAACAAGGCTCGGCTTTAACTCCGTATCTTTTTGCTTTGATTATGGAAGTCATTACTGGACATATCCACGATGAGGTGCCTTGGTGTATGCTCTTCGCAGATGATATTGTCCTTATTGAGAAAACTAAATAGGGAGCTAAAGTGAAACTTGAGCTTTAGAGGAATGCTCTAGAATCTAAAAATTTTCATCTCAGTAGATCAAAAATTAAATATATGGAGTGCACATTTAGTCAATAAAGAAATACTTATATTGAAAATGTGATAATTGATGATCAAATTGTCAAGAAGAGTGAGCGTTTTAGATACCTTGGATCAATCATATAAAATGATGGTGAAATAGATAATGACGTTATTAGCAGGATTCAAGCAGGATGGCTAAAATGGAGAAATGCTTTTGGTGTATTGTGCGATAGAAAAATCTCATCCAGAATCAAAGGTAAAATTTATAAAATCAAATGTAGTAAGACCAACGATGATATATAGTGCTGAATGCTGGCTTGCAAAGAGAAAACATACAAATAAAATAAATATTGCAGAAATGAGGATGCTAAGGTGAATGTGTGGATATACACGAAAAGATAGAATGAGAAATGAGTGTATCTGAAAGAAAGTTGGTATTGCACCAATTAAAGATAAACTTAGAGAAAGTCGGCTTACATGGTTTGGACATATAAATCGTAAGCCGATTAAAGCTCCAGTTAGAAAAATTGAGTTATTGGATCTTGCTCACGTACAAAAAGGAAGAGGGAGACTAAAAAAGACATGACAAAAAATTATAAGGAGTGATCTTAGTTATTTAGACTAAAATAAGAATTTGGTAATTGATAGAGCGCAATGAAAACAAAAGAATCATGTAGCCGACCCCACCTAGTGGGATTAAGGCTTGGTTGTTGTTCTTGTTGTTGTTGCTGCAGATAGCCTGCTTAAGGGTAGCACATATCCATACAACTATCTACATCAAATACATTGAAAACATAGACGATAACTAGAAGCTACAAACTAAAAGTTCATCTAAGCTGAAGAAACACTGCAAAGACTAACACTTGAAATTGTTGGTTCTTTACATTATGAGAAATCGTTGGTTCTTTCAAGGAAACGATGCAGAATTCAATTCTTCAAAAGTAATAGATGTGACAGAAATGGTAGCTAATTGCAAGGTATAACAAGACATCTTATTGCAGAAGCCTCTCCCTGTTCTAGAAATTTTGTTATTACTAATAAATTTGGAAATTCGAGTCTGAAAAAAATCACATTCATGCCTGGTGATCTGCTTGGGCCATATGATATACACATTCACATCTACCGAATTTGATTACTATGCCCTCTAAGAACAGTGAAAAAAAAAGTAAAGAGCATTTGGATTTATAAAAAAGGAATACCATAAAGTGAAAAAATTCTAGTGTTGTTATTCCCCCTTTGACGGCAAAAGCATCTGACGGCAAGACAAAATGTTGAACAATGCAACAATAGAATAATTCAAAGATAAGTGGCAAGCAGGCACAATCAATGAATCTCATTTCAGGATCAATAAGAAAAGAACTTTGCTACAGCCCAATCAACTGTCTAATAAATTGACCAATAGAGGGCTCAGGGTCCAATCCACTAGATCATCCAGTAAATTATGGGTTTAATCCACTTAGTAATCTGGTGAGTAGACCCCTAATCCCTATTGTTCAATTTCCTGGGTTATACAGCTTATTTTCCATTAGCAACAGCACTTTTATTCCAATTTCACCTGATATGAATAATGAGTGTGAAGATCAACTGATGACATGAAGCAGCTCTGGGTTGGGTGCGTCTGGAAAAAAAAAACAGCCAAAAGCATATCAGGCAAAAGTTCCTGGTTCATGCGTAAAATCAAACAGCAGTCCATCATAAGTAACACTCGACTAATTCTGGTGCAATGAAAAAACAAGCATTGCCACAATGTACAAGTTAAAAATAAAGAGGTAGTGGAACTATCTCTCAGTTAACAACAACTACAATTTGCAAAGTGTTGGCATGCCACTCAGGCAGCGTTTGAGAAAGCTTTCGTATGAGAAAAAGCATTTTTTTCATATTGTTGAAAGTTAAAAGCTAGATCTGACAAAATAGCTTTTGAGGATATTTTAGTTTTTAAAAAGCTAAAAAATAGATGTGAAAGAAAGTTAAAAAAATAACTTTTTGAAAAAATGCTTTTGCTATAATTAATTAAGGATGAAAGTACCTTTAAAATAATTGAATTCTTAGTAATCTTGTCAAAATTATTCATCATATAATAAATATATAATGTTATATATATAAAACATAAATAATATAATTATATTATATTATAATATATAAATATGTAATATAATAAAATTTATATTATATACATTATGATAACATATTTCAAAATAATATGTATAAAACTATCATAATTATGTTATAATTTAATATGTAATAAAGTATAACTTATTTATTAATAATATATATAATTATATATTAATAATATAAAAACAATTTATAACTTATATAATATTTATAAAGTATAAATACAATTACTACATTTAACAACAATAAAATATATTTTATAATATTTATCATATAAAACATAATAGGCATAATAAAATATTAAATTACATATAATTATTTTATTATTTACTAATAAAATATATGTAATAGTAATAATAATCTTATTCATATGTCTACTTTGATCAAAATTATAAAAGTTTTATACAACATAGCAGTTTTTTCTAAATAGTTCAGCTTTTGACAGCAGCTTTTAACATAAGTCTGCCAAACAGATAAAAAACTTTATTCAATATCACTTTTTAATACACTATATAGCACAATACTTTTAATATAACACAATAATGTCAAATGAAGCCACAAACAAAAACAACACACAGTGGTCGTTGCATCAGTTTAGGTTATTCGAAATCTAAGCAGAGGAAAAACATCAACCAAAAACTGAAAGGCTAAGCAACACCTATACAAGCTATATGTCCAACATAATATCCATATACTGCAAAAGTAAATGGATATTTTATGTTTTTAACCAGGTCGTTAGCAAATCTTTAAACATTAACACGCAGCCACAGCTAGTGGTTGATCTAAGTCATCTGTGCACCCGAAGCGGCCACATCTACCGAGCCCTAGTTCTGAGAAGTTATAACGTGGTCCCTGAATTATCTGACTCAGGTATAAACTTCAACAATCTTTAACCTGGTTAAATCGAATACTTCGGATCATTCTGCTCGCTTGCGATTTGCTCGAACTTGTTCTGCCTGTGCACCCTTTCATTATTGAGCGTAATTTAATTATTGTTGGTTGAATATTATGAATTCTCACATTCCTGTTACCCCATTTCTGATTTGTTGAAAACTGAACTGCACCCTAATCTGAATTGATAATTTTTTAATTACCTTCGATCTAATTTATTTAAAATTTTGAAAGTAATTGGTTTTCCGAGTTTAATTAATTTCTCAATCTTTGTAAAATTGAACCCTGAAAATTTTAGTATTAATTTGCGACTATTCTTGTATATATAATTTTGCTGATCTTTAAAATTGCGTCATTACTCATCCGTCCTGCATCACTAAGACAATGTTGGCTAGCCACTTTGGGTACTAGACTTCTCGTATGAAGCCTGCCCCTAGAAGCTTGTTGACCTCTTTTCTATGGCTTGGGCCCATTCGTTGCAGACTGGGTGATTCTTTTGCTTCATTGGTTGTGCATCACCAAAGACATTGACGCAATGGAAGGCGACTTTCTGGGTCAATACCTTTCATATCAAAGGGTTCCCAAGTAAACACAATAGTATATCAGAAAAGAAGTTTTATTACTTGGCCTTGCTGCTCGCCATTATGGGTAGAGAAGACTGTTACAATTCTAGAGCTTTCCCCATTCAAGGTTGCACTGATGGTTCAAAACCTCACCCTCTTGGATCCATTTCATCCACCATGAGTTGGTGGGAGATCTGGAAGCTCAGCAGCGTATCCTTTGGCTCGGCCTAGATAGTGACAACTTTACCCGGCATAGGGAATTTGACGCACAAGTGCGGGGTGATCACCATTCAAAGGCGCCAAGTGTGGTCTGTCTGAGGATGGCATTGTACCCAAACCTTGCCCCAAACACTTAAAACATCACCAGGTGCATGGCGTAGCCATCTCATTGCTGAAGGAGACGGAGAAGGTGACTAGAACTAATGGTTGGACTTGCACGCCAAAGAACCCATGGAGAGCACTGTCGTGCTACACTAGCTTTGTGGGTCGTAGCCCCATCGGAGATAAGTCAACTTGAAGCGTATGTTAGCGGAGCTTCCGGAGTCATCCAGGACCCGCCGGATGTTGCAGTTAATGATTTAGGTTGTGACTATGATACGATCGCCGTGGGAATTGTCATGGTCTTAGAGGTCTTCTCCGAAGAAAGTGCGAGAGATGATGGACTCGACCATGGCGACGACACTTCCCACCTTAACGAGTTGCCTCTGGCCGAGCTTGGGAGAGTAGGTGAAGATGGAGTTGATAATCCTGGCCGCAGGTCGGTTGGCTAGGTGAGGAACGATGTGATTGTGTTATTTTTTTATATATATATATGATCTTAGAGAGAGAAGTCGATGGAGTGAAATAAGTGACATATAATGATATAATAAACAAATTAGAACATATTTCAAAAAATAAACAAATTAATAATGCTTTCTTAATATAATGATATTGTACTAAATTAAAAATTAATACAAAAATATTCATAATAATTAAAATATTAATTTATGAATAATATATATCTAAATTAACGTGGCAATTTAAGGATCTATTTATCCCTCTTTAATATTTTATTTTTATATTCTGAATCATTTTATTATACTATATGTTATTTCATTTACTTATAATCTTTTGAAGTTAAATAATGTAATCTTTATAATATTATAAATTTAAATTATTAAAAAATCATTTTTATTATTCAACGAGTCGCCCACGTAGGGCTTCCCTTTTTTAATAATCAAACTAATCTTATCAAAAGAAAAATCAAATTAATTAAAAAATTCAAATTTTTTTTGAGAATATGTTTAAATTTTAATAATTGTCATTTTTTTAATTATTATTGCAGATTCTTAGCTGTGCGTCAGTGTCAAAGGCTCACACGTTAGGCTATGATATTTTAATATAAAATATATATTTACTTCGATATACAATGGGCGCTAGAAACGATACTCCTGGAGCTTCCCATCATCCATGAGTCGATCCAACAATGCCTTTAAGGTCCTAGATTTGTGGGTAGGATGCTTATAGGTCTGGTGAAACTCGCAATAGAGGTTGGGTCTTCCCCCGGAGGTAGAGGTGGCTTTGCGCCCACCATAAGCATATAGCCCTTTTGCTAAGATGCAGCAAAAACTTTGATCAGTGGCGAACCGAATTGGTGTTGGTGATATTCTCGAGGAGCGCCATCCTGGTAGGGCCTTCCTTGGTGACCGTGCTAATTGTTGGCATTTTGGGATATCTTGGCCTTCTTGAAAAACAATTCATTCTTCGGGTGGGGACAGTCTCCCCCATCCTACTTGTGCTTAGGAGCCTCCATGGTAGGAGAGACGATTGAGGCCCTATCCCCTGCACCAACGTCTTCCAACATCATGAACTTTTTGGCCTTGTTCGCAAGCTCCGAAAAGTTGGGATTGCTCAGCAAGAACGACATGGCCAGGTCACTTCTTTCTTAATATCCCTTCAGAGCAAACATCGGGGTGTATGTCATTGGCCTGGACCACGGTGATGAAGTACCAATGCACGTAGGACTATAGGGGCTCCTTTGGTCTTTGAGTGATCTCAGAGACGACTAGGTAAAAATTGGCCACCCTGATGCAACCAATAAAATGGTTCAGGATTTCTCGTTTGAAGTAATCGAAGGATTGAATGTGCTCCTGACCCCACATACCAATCATAGGCCAACCCCCTGAATGAGTAGGCAATCAAAAAGTAGAGAATGGCAGCCTCCAGTTGAAGGAAGTGAAGGGGCCCTTCGAACAATTGAATGTGTTTGCAGAGGTCCACTATCTCGTCAAAGGTCTTGATCTTTGGCGGGCAAAAGTCAACTTGAATTGGAGAGGCTTTCCTAAGTCTTGATCTTCGGAGAGCATGAGTGAGCGTCTTTCCCAAGTACATGCCATTAGCCAGGTCATTCAATAGAGGCACATCCATACTAGTAGGGGGGGGGTGAGCTGGTAATGGATGTAAAGGGGGAAGTCCTTTGGTCCATAGGGAGTTAGGTCGTAGGGATCTCCCAAGGATGACTCCAAGTGGGCGTCAGAGAATAGGTTGGCAACGTTGTACCCGGAAGTCGGTCTGTGTGCAACCCAACCTAGCTAGGCCTCCAACGGGTCTATGTGGAGGGGGTTCCCCAGCGCGACCGGGGGCCATTGCAAGTGGAGATGTGGAGGCAAGATGGCAGTGGCCGGGGGTTCCTTGAAAAGACTGTGCCCCGATGCCTATTGTGCCTGAGAAGGTCCGGCAAGTGTCGACATCCCTAGCACTGCTTGGACTGAGGTCGGGAATGGTTGGCGTGGAAGATTGGCATCGCTGGCTTGAGCCGACGGAATGACGTGGATAGCTGAAGAAACTGCGGTGCTCGACGATGGTATAAACGGCTGTGCGGCCTAGGAAGGCTTGACCATTACTTAAGGTTTGGCGTGTTGTGAGGTTGTTGTCGCTGGGGTTCAGTGACAATGACAAGTGAAGGATCTGAGATTGATTGGAGTTGGGGGGTCATTCCCCGGTTGCTATAAGCGATGACGATATTGAGGGCTTCCACCAGCTTGGCGAGGTTCACCAAGGAGGTGCGCACTTCATCTGCATATCATGGGATGCAGAGAAGGCCGTGCGAGAGCGAGCATAGGTGCTGGAGCTGGATGCCTCATTCACGGCTAACAAGGATGTTGGGAAGTGCGTTGAGGCTGCGTGCTCGGCCAACCATGCATACAGGTTTCAATGAAAGCACCGAGATATTAACAAAAGATAAGGAGCTTTGCTAGCAGGAGGCATACGACAGTCTCGTAATTATTGGCTCATCTGTTGTAATTATTGTATAATTAAGTATTTTAATGCTTATCATCATATTTAAATTAATTGATAGTTAATGATTTATTGAGTTTGATAAATGTAAGCTTAAAGTTTTATTGTTAAATTGATGCACCACACTATCGTTGAAGTGAAAAAAAACCTAGGAGTGAAATTATGCTTAGCCTATGAAGTGTTGGAGTAATAAAAATTGATGAATAAGCCTTGGAGATTAAGGAAAAGATTTATTGTAGATCTTTTTATAGTTTATTATTTGTATTTTAGTAGAAACATTATAAGATTGTCCTTACAATACCACGAAATAGTCTGAATCATGATATGAGTACTTAGAACATCGTTAGATCTTAGTTGAATTGAGCTTAAATTGATTATAAATGAGTTGAACCAACCTTTGTGAGAATTTGTGGATATAGCTATTGATCGATCGTAATAGTTTGATCAATTGAATTGCATGAACCTAATTGAAATTAGTGTTTTTGGAAAGTTAATAGTTTTGGTCAATTAAAGTTGATAGATCATTAGCATAGTCAATGTTTGGCTGATCAATCTGATGATCGATCAAGAAATCTTCGATCGATCAAACGTGTTTAAAATATGACCGTTGGAGTTCCAATGGCCAATTTTTTGATCAACCAAAGGCCTATTTCCAAACCTAAAAACTAAGAGTTGGAGATTCACATTATATAAAAATGAGAGGGAGGCTAATTGATGAAGGTTTTCCATCATTTTGAACTTATTTAAGTATAAAACGTTTTTCCATCATTTGAACTCATTTAAATGTGATCTAATCCCCTTTAGTGTGAGAGATTAAAAGCTAATTAATAGGCAATTAGTGGGTGATTAAGTAGCGATCAACCTTAAAGGTGCTTATCGTTATGATCCTCTCCAAGCTCTTCGAGGTGCAATCCTAAGGAGAGATGCTAATTTGTTTATAGTCATTGTATATTCTTATATAATTTAGAGTTTTATTATTTCCCTTATTTGATTAGTGAGGAGGACCTCTAATTGAGTGATTAAAGAAGTGCTTGGTAAATCCTTTACATTAAGTGTAAACAAGGCCCTTTGTGTGATAGAAGAGGTGCTTATTGCCCTCACTAGTGAGAGTGAAGAGGGCCTTTAGGCCTCGTTTGGTTCAAAAGTTAAATTTTGGACAAGAGAAAAAAAATTTATCTTATAAATTTAATAAAAAGAATAGTTTAATATTAGAAAGTATGTAAAATGTGAAATAAAGATAATTCTAATATTCGTATTTATATTGGATGTGAAATAAATTTGATTTTTATAGTTGAAATTTATGTTGAGCTGAAAAAAAAGCCCGAACCAAACGAGCCCTTATAGTGAGATAGAAGAAGATTGGATTGTACGATCTTCTCTGCCTTTGACCAATAAGTGTTTCAACATAGTTGGATAATTAAATTGGGTTAGGGTGTAATGTAACATCCCATGATCTAAACATAGAGGCATTGTACACTTTCACTTTAGAGAACTGCATCACTTTAAGTACTTCTCAAGAGGTGTCACCCATTTCAGTACAACTTCAGCTCAAACACGGTTAGCTACAGAGCCCATCATTAGCTTCACGATTTTTCCCCAAAAGTAGTTATGCTATTTACTTATACAGCTCAAGAACTTTCATCCTTTTCTAATGTAGGACGATTCATTCCTATGCCTCTCCACCTAGAAGTCTGCCTGGAACTGTTCCTTATTTGAGTGATTCCGATTTACTAATATGGACATCATACTAGCAATCACATTTTGCCTCCTTCGGTCCCGAGTCGTCACATGTAACGCTTAGGGTTGAGTCGAATTACATTACATCGTCTGCCTCATTTACTTATTTGCCTATATATTCATTGTATAATGTGTATGTGAAAATCCAATTTATTCCTTCCGCTTATTCATTTATCTCATTGCTCACTTTTACTTAAGTTGCCCTATTGAGTTATATTTAAGTTAAATCAAATTATTATTATATAAAGTAAATTAAATTAAAATTTAAATTAGGGTCTATTCAGCTCCTATCTAAACGTATACCTAAATCCTACAAATACTTTTTTCCTCTATTCTTAAGGAAAAATATTGTTACTCCTTTTTCCAAGAGGATGTTATCTTTACTAATCCCTTTATCACGAGAGATATCACACATTTGGCCAACAACAACAACAACAACAACCAAGCCTTGATCCAAACCATATGAAATTGAGAATGAAATTGAAGATGAGGATGGAGAAGATAGTCAAGGAAGGAAAAGGCGACCTGCAAGATTTAGTGTGGTAACTCTCCTCGCCATTCATTGCACCATGACCTGCCGCAACACTAACAACCGCAATGAGTGAAGAGCTTCGCTTTAAGAAATTTGCTCAGGTGGTCTCTCATATCCAATAGCAAATTGACACCTCCAACAACACTAACTCCTTTGTCGAACTAACTTTACAACATGGAGCTACCGAAAATCGGGTCAATACTTGATTCAATTTACTGGCGCTTGAATAGCTTAGAGGAGTGTCATGGATGCATGAAGAATATACTCTCAAGGATGGAGACTTCACAGTATCAATACCACTCCAGTTAAGGTGGCCATGACAGTGCATGTGGCTCCTATTAGTCTACCACAACCCTCTTTTAATGATGCCAACAGACAGAAATATATTCAGGGAAAGCTAACACTTAAGGGGAACGACTAAATTGGCTTACCACCTTTTATGCTACCTTATGTAATGTGATGTAATTATGTTTTATGAGCTTAGCTTATGCATTGTGGTGTTATTATGTTTTATGAACTCATGCCATATGAAGTCATCTAGCTGGACATATGTATAAGAATTGAAATTTAAAGATGTGAAGATTCTATGCATCAGTACTTTCTGTTACAAATTTTTGTGAGAATCTATGCTACATAATGAAATTCTCAATTTGAACTTACATGCATGTTTTGAGGGCGAGCACTAGCCATAACAGTGATCTCTACCCTTTTACCAATTTTTGGATTGCCATCATCAAAAGGGGAAGATAGCCCTAAAAGTCTAATTGGCTATATCATGTTTCGTCATAACAAACCATCAATAGTGTATCAAACATTGTGGTTTAGTGTTATGTTAAACATGTCTCACAATGTAATAAAGAACAAATTTGGACACAAAATGCCTAGGATAAAAAGTATTGCAGACCAACTTACTTGTAAGAACTAAATATAAAATTAGGAGAATCATGTCAGGATATGTAAAGGTAATTTGGCTCTAGAGTGACACAGAACAACCATGGAGGGTGAAATGTGGAGGGAACTGCATAGCTTAAGGTGCTTCTTAAGAGGATTAGCCATCCTAACGCTTCTCCATCTCAACCATGCGTAACTACAAAGTTCTATTATTTGCTTGATGATTTTACTTTAAAATGTGCCTCTACAAGTTGAGATCATAATATTACTTATATAGCCTAGGATCGATCTCCCCTCCCTTTTTTCGATGTAAGACAATTCATTCCTGTATCCCTTTCTACCTAGAAGCTCACCCCTTTCCAATGTGGAAAATTCATTCCTATGCCTTTCTTTGACTTAGAAGCTTGTTAAGAGTCTCTACCTTTTTGTCATCTCGGAAACCTTCTAGGAGTCCTTGCCCTTTTGTCATCTTAGAATGCCTACCAAAAGTCTCTTTACTCTCCGCCATATTTGAACCAAAGTTGCTACATGCTACTTCCCACCTTTCAATCGCAAGTGTCATAAGTATAATGATGATTCACAAATGTTCAAAATGCTTCACATGACATTACAAAAAAAAAATGAAAATTTCATGCATAAAAACATTGAAGAAAAATTTAGTGAATTGATACTTGTATTTTGCTTGTTGAACAACATGAATGCATCCAAGAAACTTACGTGAATCCATCCAAGGGGAAATAATGACCGATCATCTTGAATACTAAATATCTCTTCTTCATCAGTTGTTTGACACTGCAAAATCAATAAAAAAAATTTACAGGAAGCAAAAAAGAAAACCACCTTTAAGACCACTAACAAGCCTCTTAAAATGTACTTAACCATGATAATTAAACATTACAAGAACAAATACTACAGTCTAGCTAAAAGTGGACTAGCTAAATGAATATGCCCAACTACAGAAAATTCATGTCACCATTCAATTTTCCTAGCTACGTGTCATAACCAAAAGTATAACTTGAACCACTACAGCAGACCTATTGCTTCATGAAAAGCCCTGGAGCAGGACAAAGGCTTAAGTATATAGGAGTCCTCCTTACTCTGAATATGCTTCGACTCATTAACTACTAATACCTCAAATATAAAACTGCACATTGGAATATTCAAAGGCAGCTCTTGAAAGATTAGTAACTCCATGACATGTTAAATCATTGTTATTAAGATAGTCAACCAAACTATGCAGATACAAAAGATTACACTTTACCCCCTCTAACCTGTTTTTGGCAACAGTGGGAAAACAAGATCAACATATTTGACCCGTTTTGCCTCAGTGTGCAAGTACTTGGAAAAGGGTCAAGCCCGACCATTGTGCTGCCAAATATCCACATCATCTCGACCATCCACATGGAGGAGATTATTTGGCTAACCCCAAGTTGTCGAATAATTCATAGGAAGGTGAAGTCGACCTGGAGATGAAATGATTGATCGAATTACTCAGCTAAATAGCATACTCGAATAGCTTACCCAAACAGGCTATTTGCATTTGCCTTTTCTCTCTCACTCCCTCCCCTATCTCTCTTTCTAATAGGGCAATTAATACAATTTTAACTAACCATGCCTCCATAATATGATGAGCCTATGGAAGTAAGCCTCAATTAGAGCCGTCTCCTGGTATGGGCTAGCTTGGCATGGAGCCTATACCCAGGAGACCCCTCATTAATGAGGCCATCTACTCCACCAACTCCACCCTTTCTATAAATATCTATAATTAATACAAAGGGAGCACTTTTGAACTCGCTCTCCCTTTCCAAACTTGACAATTCTATCCTTTTACTCAATAGTTACTTGGCTAACTCACTAGACCAAGCCTTTTAGCTCACAAGTTGACTCCGACTAAGCTCAACCACATAGCCTGATTTCCTTGTAGTGGCGAACGACCAGCACATTTCTTAGTCCTTTGCCCCATCCTTAAAGCAAATGCCCCTTCAGCTTTTGGTTCTTCTTAGCTCTCTCTTCAAACATTGTCACATTCATTATTAGTAAAAAAATATTTGCTTTTTATTTATTAATCCTGCTTTATTTCTTAGTTTGGATCTTTACCCAAAATAATTTGGTGCCCTTACATAGGATTAAGTTTCATCCTCTTCTACCATAGCTGAGGAATTGCAACATACTACTAACCCTCATACAGATCCTCAAACTTCTACCAATAATCCTACTCATACTCAAGTGAATACCACTCAACAATATTTCTCAATGTCGACTGCTAATATGATTTAGCTCACATAGTCCACGAACCAGATCATCCAACTTTTGACAAATCAGCACACCCCTACTCACAGTTGCAACTCCCCTAGCCTAATTGGCACCACAACCAGCAACCAAAAAAAGCTACGCTTTGACAAATTCGCCAAAGCAACTATACCACCCCGAACTGACCATGAAGGGTACAACTCCTCAGACTCTACCATGGAGGAGCGACAGGAGATGTACTTCCCCATCTGGCAATCAATCGAATTCTCTATATTCAAAAAAAGGTCACCACTGCACCAATCCCTTACTGCTTCAAACTATTATTGTCCATCTCCTACGGCAAAACCAAACTGGTGCAGCATGACAGGCGTTTTGAGAATGCCCTCTACTCTTACAACACAGCCTATAATACGTACAAGTGTAGACTGTTCGACAATATTCTCTCCGGAGTCAGTCACAAATGGTTCGCCTTTCGGTGAGCTCTATTCAATCTATCCAACAATTCTCTTAGAACGTTTTGGCTCGCTTCTCTGCTAGCAAGCCGAGATTCCAGAGCTACTATGAGGTCCAAAAGGTGAAGCAAGCCCCGAACGAGTCTTTTTGGGCCTTCATTGACCTTTGCTGCTAAATGCAAAATCTCATTAGACGACCGATGACCATTCATTGCCATGCTTTACCAATGCACTCTTTATAATTGAAAACCTCATTCAGTCCTTCAACAGGTGCAACCCAAAGTCCATGTTCGAAGTCCAGTTGCGAGCTAAAAAGGAAATCCACTTAGAGGACGCCTCTACTGTCGCTTCAACTACAACAAACTGCAACACGAAGAGTGAACCTTATCAAGACAACTCAACTTCCTAATAGAAGAAGAAGCGTCCTCGAAAAGAGTTCGAAGTGTCAAACGCTCTTGTCCCCTACAAGAAGCACATGCCTGTCGCCTTTTCTATGCAAATTTTAGAGGAGGTTTCAAGTGAAGAAATCTTCAACACCTCGGTTGAAATCTTCAACACCTTGAAGTCAAATGGTTTTAACAAACCTACTATAGCAGTAGTCCCACCTCAACCAAACCAAGATCTGAACCAGTTTTGCGAGCACCATGACAAGTACGACTACACTTTGGCAAACTATCGTTTACTTTGTGAATTGCTCAGTGCCTCACTCAAAGCGGGTCAACATTCGGAGTATTCACTTCACAAAAGTTGGGAAACCAAGCAATTCCGGCTGATCTAGACCCACTCCTTCAAGGATAACATGTACTTAGTCACCAGAGTTCAATTGCTGGAGACCCCAGCACGAAGAGCTTCAACCTCCTCAAATAGTTCGAGGTGTCGACAAAGATCTTCCTTCAACCTCATCAACTCCTCCAACTACTATCAAAAGGTGGCCGAGCCCTCCACTCGAGTGCTTTCCACATCCAATTCAAAGAAAAATTGATTCAAACGGTTGACTGTCCCCTGCTTTGAACCGGGGGACAAAGTGCTCAAACCACTGCCAAACAAGTAATTTGTCTATCAGTGGTGCATAGTATATATAATTTAGAAAAGTTTTCTTACCATCCTAAAGAAATGCAGGCTCTCCCGGATAAGAGCTGCCAACCTAGCTCCGGTAACATGAGCGCCTCCATCAGATGAACTTGGGCTGGCTATCGTTTAAGAAGTAGGCTCCTCCTTCAAAGACTGCCCCATTTCTTCCAAAAGACAGTCCAAGTCCCCTAGCCGGTCCTTGAGCTCCTTCTCATCATCTATGGTCTTTAGAGCCAAACTCCTTAGCACAAACAGCGCACACTCTTTAGGCTCAATAACGAATGTCTCCGACTCAACCGTTAAAGAGCCCGGGCACCACTAGTTGGCAAAAATTGAAGATTCGATGGTGATTCCGCTCTTTTTCACTAGTACACTATCTTTTGTGGGGCCCTCCTCTTCACCCTAATCCACTCCCTATACCACAACAAGGGAGCAGCAAACCTTGCAAAGAAAAAAGAAATGTCAGAGGAATAACAGTTAGCAAAATGACTACAAATTATTTGGTCGACGCTCTGCTTTGTCCTCAACAAGGCCACAAACTCACATCCCTCGACAAGATTGTTGTGTCAAAGAGCCCCTTAGGAGATGAAGAACAACCTCTTCCCTCAGTCCCTGGAGGAAGAGTCTTCCAACTCGTAGACAGTGTTCTCTTCCTCTGTGCCATGGATAAAACACTCTTCTAACTTCGTGTTTCTTCCACGCGAACAGAGCGTTGAACACGTCCCATCTCCAACCCTTGACAACATCCTTCATGGTCATCGAGAAGCAACATAAAAGTGCCACTGTGTTCAACCCCCGAGTGAACCAGCGGCAGGTGCGATGAAGAAGCCCTACAACGGCAAGAACATTTCTTGTTGAAGAAATTGCTAGTCAACAGCAACCATCCTCTTAGGCAGACAGTTTGGCCGATCCTCCAGCGAAGGCTGGACCACGATGACAGGCTCGTGCCAATAGACCTGGCTTGCTTATTCACCTTCGGCGATCACTTTGTGGGCCTTTTGAAACCAAACATGTGAGATCTCATGCTCGAATTACTCTTTGGACAGTTCACACCTCTTCCAATGAATTACAACCATTAATCTTGAACTCAAACTTTGGCCATGCCATCAAAGTGCAACAACACAGACGGAAGAGTGAGATGCTCGAGGAACAACTCAATCGCTCCTTTTATACTCTACACTCTGCCTCAATTCCCGCACTCAGTTCTTACCCAAGCGCAGGAGCTGAGGCATCGCACTCCATAGTTTGAGGGAAAATCATGACACTGCCTGATAAGCAACCTGTCACATCGCCATCAAAAGTGAAGGGAACCCTGCACGTGCAATCTTCCATCTCCAACAAGAAAGAGCCGCGACCCCTCTACTTCTGTAACAAGTTTGCTTATTTTTAACTCAATTCTCAAAATTTAATTATCTTGTCGAAGTTTCTCTTCGACTGCTCTTAGAATCCTTTCTCTCTTTCTAAAAGCAATTTCAAGTAATGGAATTCGATGCTGAGTAGAACTACCTATCCAAGGCATACACAGACGAACGACTTAGAATACTTGGAAACTTTCAAAAGAAACAAAGGAACAACGTAGCAGCTCACTTGAATTCTCTTTTCGCTAACACTTGTTTCTCTTCTGCACCTCATCCTAAAATTTTCTTAAGTAGCTAAATTCGATGTTCAGTCATACTATCTACTCATAAGGCATAAACTGACAAAACAAATTAAAACACTTACAAATTTTCAAAAGCAAAGAAGAATTTTATTGTAGGATATTTCATATAAATAGATATACACTATTCTTGGTCGAGGACATGACGAACAACTAGCACCGCCACCCGTTATGACTTTTCGAAGAGAATCCCTCTATTCGCGAATGACGTGAAGCTCTACTGAGGACCGTTCGAGCTCCTTTGTTGCTTCTGGCTCCATCTTCACAGCGTTTAGTTCCTGCTTCGCACCAGACTGCATGTCCTTCGCTGTCTCCATGTGCAACTTCTCCCCTACAAGCTCCTTGCTGGCACCTTTCATTGCGACAAGCTCTTCTTCCAGTGCAGAGTTCTTCTCTACCCCCTCAAGATCATGATCGTCGACGAAGATATGGAGCTGGTCAACCTTCATGCTGAGCTCCAACACCCAAGTCGAAGGAACAAGCGAACTCTCCTCTTTGCCTCTCAACACAAACACTGACCTCGGGACAGGAAGCATTCTGCTGATGGTGAAGATGATCACCGCAGGAAACACCGAAGAAGGGAGCACCGCTTCCAGCTGGGGTAGTGTGGCAAGAGGCACTTCTTCTCGTCTCAGTCGCTTCTCCAACTGAGACTCTTTTCGATCTCCTTCGAAGAAGAGTCGGGTAATTCCACCTCCGTCTTTGCCAACACTGGCGGAGGTTTCTTTTCCCCTTCGACGAGCTCAATCAAATTCGTCCTATTAGCTGCATCCAACAAAAAACTTCTTTTTTTATTTCAAAACTTGGCCTAAGCCTTGCATAAAAAAGTAAAAAGACTACGAGTATGTGCCAATTGACATCCCCCTGAGGATGCCATAAAAATCCTTAGAAAGAGACATTCCCTTTTCCCAAGCAAAATCTCCTAATGTCATAAAATATGCAAGGTAGTTTGCAACACTATTTGTGTTCCTAGTTACATGAGTAATTTTACATAAATAAAAGCAAGAAAGCATACAAACTATATTATCCACTATACGGTCCTTTCTTTATTGTTGTCCACTCCATTTATTCAATTATTCTTAGATCACTCAAGTGAATCTCCCTTAAGTTAGATGTGTTGGAAGTCCATCATGGCTACAATAGTTTCAACTTAAAAAAATGCAGCTTTATTCTCTACTACTGCTACTGACTGTGTGAGTACTCTTTTCCCTCCTGCAAGTAAGGTAGCTCCATAGCAATCTTGGATCATAAAGCCGACTCCCCGCAACTCCGTTGTCCTGAAGAGAGCCAACTAAATTGATCTTACACCAACTATAAAAGGGAGGGAACCAACTATCAATTGCAGTAACATAGGCCCCTGAATGGGCCATTAGATTCTAGTAGCTCGTGTTGGTACAAGTCCATAACGATTAAGCTCAAAACATTAGCCGCTATGGCTTTCGGATTGGAAGTTGGACCATGGACCTCAGAGTTACGAGCTTGCCAGCAATAGTAAATGCACACCGCCTCCATGCAGTCTTTGATCTCACTTGTTACACTTCAAAGATTTGGTCATCATTTGTAGGCATTCGAATTGGAAGGTGGACGACAGACTTCTTCAAGTAGCACCTTTTGGTCGCCCACTAACTTCATCGAGCGAAATCATCGATGTCCCATAGTCAAACTCTCCATTCAACCCATCTTTGTCGGCACTATGGTCTTTTGGGAACCAATAGCATTGAGAAACAATATCCCGAATTCTCTCAATCTCTCATTCAAGATGAAGCAAAAAAACCATAGATGTCTACTTTATATGCAAGGGAACTGGAGGGTTAGGCCTTGTTCCACACTCTTTCGAGGTAGGTCTTCCTGCTAAAAGCCTGCAAGCATTAAATTCATCGCAACTAATGCCTCAGGGGAAACAAACTCTGTCATCTTGATCGACCACATGGAAGAGATTAGGCTAAAAGGAGCTTTGATAGCTCCCAAACACGGATTATTGGCCCGACCCCAAGTTGTCGAATAATTCGTAGGGAGGCGAAGTCAACCTAGAGCCGAAAGGATTGATCAAACTGAATAGCATATCCAAATAGGCTATTTGAATTTGCATTTTCTCTCACTTCCCCTCTTTTGATAGAGCAATAAATGCAACTTTAACTAGCCATGCCTCCATAATATAGTGAGTAAGCCTATGGAAGCAAGACTCAATAAATGGGCTAGCTTGGTAGTGAGCTCATACGTAGAAGACCTTTCATTAATGAGGTCATCTACTCCACCAGCTCCTTATTTATAAATATCTATATTTAATACAGAAGAAAGACTTTTAAACTCGCTTTCTATTTCTAGACTTGATAATTCTATCATTTTACTCAGTAGTGTTATTTGGTAGACTCACTAGACCAGGCCCTCAGCTCATAGGTTAACTCCGGTTAGGCTCAACCACTTAGACTAATTTTTTTCAGTGGCAAATGGTTAGTACAGTTCTGTGTCATCCATCCCATTCTTAAAGCAAATACCCCTTTTGCTTTTGTTTCTTCTTCTTAGCTTTTTCTTCACACTTTGTAACATATGTTATTAGTGGAAAGTATTTGCTTTTCTTTTCTTAATCCTATTTTATTTCTTGGTTTGGATCTTTCTCCCAAACATTGACCATTTAGAAGAAGTTCGAGCCATTTGCATTTCATTTAATTTTCCCCACTAAAAGTGGGTCAAAATCTTTGAGGGAAATCTTAACTGGAGATAGAATTAGAAGAAAACTTCAATTGAAAATTTAAATTAAAAATATTATCCAATTAAAGTTTCAATAAATTCAACAACAACAACAAACCAAGCATTTATCCCACAAAGTGGGTCGGCTACATGAATCTTTTGTTTCTATTGCACTCTATCAAATAACAAATTATCGTTTAACTCCAAATATGTAAGATCAATCTTTATAGTTCCTTGTCATGTCTTTTTTGACCTTCCTCTTTTTCTTTTTGCATGAACAAGATCGAATAATCTAATGTTTTTTACTAAAGTTTCTATTAGCCTACGATTTATATATTGAAACCATCTAAATCGACTCTCTCTGAGCTAATTTTTAATTGAAACCACTCCAACCTTCACGCGAATATACTTATTTTTCATCTTACTCTTTCGCGTATAACCTCTTAGCATCATTATTTTTGTGTCACTTATCTTATTTGTGTGTATTGGCTTTGTAAGCTAGCATTTAGCACTAAATAACATCACTAGCCTTATAACTGCTCTATAAAACTTACCTTTAAATTTGACATAATATGCCAAATGTATTCATCCACTTTACCCATGCTGCTTGGATCCTACTAATAATATCACCATTTATTTTACTATTATTCTATATAATTGATCTAAGATATCTAAACTGCTTGATCTTCCTAATAACTTGATTATCAATTATCATCTTTCTACTATAAATGCTTTTTTCTTGACTAAATTTACACTCCATAAATTCATTTTTTGACTGCTAAGACGAAAGCTTTTAAATTCTAATGTATTTCTCCATAACTCGAGTTTGGGCTTGACACTTTCTCTAACTTTATCAATGAGGAGAATTACAATTCCAAGAAGTGCACACCAAGACACTTTTTATTAAATGTGTCTAGTCAAAACCTCTATAATCAATGTAAAGAAATATGTACTTAAAGCTGAACCTGATGTAATCCAACTAAAATAAAAAAATTCCTAATCAAACCCTTTTGTGTTAGAATATATATAACCGCCTCTTTATACATGTCCTGAATAACTTGAATATATGCAGTGTAATAAATTCAATCAACTAAATTTTGATTTATATATTATTTAAAGCTAAAACTTAATCTCCTTGTTTTGAAATTAAATATTTTTAGAAATAGTTTTATTTTTTATTTAAATTTATTCTATAAAACTTATAGATTTCGAAAATCAATTGTTAATTTAATCTTAACAAAGCACTTTTCCAAAATAAACTCAATATAACTTCATTTACAACCAAATAACTTATATTGCTTTGGCCATGTATCCAACTCTACGCTAAATACTTGGCAGTTGAATGAACAAGTAACAAGATAAACAATTATGAATGATGGAGGTAACAAATTTTAAGTTAAAAAAAATGGTCAAAATCTCATAGGTTGTGCAAATTGTTGAAAAGAAAGTAATAAAGAATAGTTTTCAAGATTCTCATGCTAAAATACAATACTATAAAATAAACAACAAAATTATCTGGCATAGTTATTTATGGATAGTATTTTGTGACCCTTGCCTTTTTGGTTGGAAGCTATTTTGGCCATGATCAAAATGACGTCTATAAAAACAATTATTATTTTTAATTTTCAATATATAAACTTCAATATAAAAAAAAATTATTTCATATCACATCCTGCACAATTCTCATTTTCATTGCACTCCGTCAAATAAAAGCTCGTTTATCTCAAGTATGCAAAGTCATTTATTATAGTTTTCGTCGTGTCTTTTTTGGCCTTCTTCTTCCCCTTTTTAAATAAAAAAGATCCAATAACTCAACTTTTCTTATTAGAGCTTCAAGTAACCTACAATATATAGTCCAAAGAATCTAAGCTAATTCGCTTTGACTTATCCTCAATTGAAATTACTCCAACATTCATCTACTTATTTCGTATTTTATCCTTTCATATATATACTAATCCATCTTAGCAATCCTCAATTCCGCTACACTTCGTTCATATGTTTTTGCTTTGTAGATCACTACTCAGCACTCAGCACTCAGCACTATATAACATTACTAGTCTTACTATCATCCAATAAAATGTGTCATTAAGCATAATTGAAAATTTTCTATAATACAAAACACTATATACATTTTCTTCATTTAATCCATCCAGCTTGGGATCTACTAATAACAATCTTACACAGATTTCAATACATCAATTAATTTTATTTCATATCCTTCAAGCATGTTTAGTTGGAGGAAAAAAATGTACGAAGAAAAAATTTTGTTGTTTTTTTTGAAATACATATATAATGGTAAAATTAGCATGTTAAAAATTTTATAGTATATAAAATAAAATAGATTAATATACTGAGAATTGTGTAAAATATAATATAAAATAACTTTTTTATATTGAAGTTTGTGTATAGTCATACAATAACAACCAAGCTTTTATCCCGCTAGGTGTGGACGACTATATGAATTCTTTGTTTCCATTGCGCTTTATTAAATAACAAGTCCTCATTTATTTCTAAATATGTGAAATCTTTTCTGATGATTTTTTGCTATGTCTTATTTGATCTTCCTCTTTCTCTTTTAAGTTTATGTATAGTCATAGATGATGAAAATAATTTTATTATTATTTTTTTTGGAAAAAAGTTCTATGGCTAAAATGCCCTCTAACCAAAAAAAGTTAAGAATGCTCAATTGAAAACAGCCTCATATTGTGCACAACGAAGCAGCACAATTACAGATTTTACTATCATAATTCATACGTATGATGCACACACAAAGTAACAAATAAAAGCAACTATGAAATTAACAAGGCATACAAAACGTCACAGTATAATCCAAAAAACAAGTATGCAGATGATCACTAGAATTAAAGTGGAAAAACTACAATGCTGGCAACATAGCTTACCGAATCAGATGTCGACTCCTGTTTAGGTATTATAAGCATTGTAACAAAAAACATCCTGTTTTTCTGTGACACATAAAACATTAGAGGGAGAATTGTATACAAGTATCCCAACTTCTTGTATCTTCGAAAACCCGAGAACTTACTAGTAAGCCAGCAAGTACTCCACATGTCTCCAGGTTCTTCAGGGTGTTTGCTTCTGCAACCTTCAGGAACAACTCCAACATCTGAACGGGCTGCAAATCAAGCAAATGCAAAGAATTTAAAAAGTGTTAGTATCAAAGTGTTGCTTAACAGGTAATTAAAATAGTACTTTAAACTTCAAATTAGAAACCAAACAAAAAAGGCAATTTCTTAGAAATTCAGGATAATTAAGAAAATCCATTCTTACTACATGTAAGTTCTGATAAGTCTTATAGTCAGTCATTCCATCCTGTGGAAGTTTTGGTGGCCCAGGCCTCGGATCAGCAACTTTTAATGGAGAAATAGGACGAGACACTGGCTGAACCTGAGCAAGGACTGGAGGAACAGATGGCTGTCTAATATTCAACTGGTAAATGTTTTCTTTTATGGCATCGCCCTCTAAAGAACAGGATTCTTCTCCTGAAACTGGCCATCTGCCATCATTCAGGGAAAGGACATACTCCATGTCAGAAGTTCTTCCATTTAAATCACTTTCCTTCAAGGTAACAGGTTCCTGTGCTTCATCAATGTTCAACCTACATTTGCATTTAATAATAGAACTTATGCAGTTAGAGCGTCAATTCTTTTTTTCAAATATGATTAGAACTTCATTTCATGGCATCACTAAAACGATACAATAAAAACAAAGTTTCCTCGTAAGAAAGCCCTCAAAGAAAACTTATAATGTACTTAATTTTCTATTGGAATCCCACAACGATGAAAAAATAAAATCACGGATATAGGTGGCCAAAATGGCTTACCCTGGCATTTGATTCTCTGTCAAGTCAAAACTTTTAGGATATTGAACCTGTATCAATTGACAGTAAATTTGCAGTTGCCTTTGTTATTACAAAAAATGGAAGGCAAGAATAAAAGGATTATACCCTTATACCAGAAATAGGTCCAGTCCACTGTCCTCGAAGACCATTAGGGCCCAAAATAGAGTGTCTTGACAAAGTCTCTTCCTTCGGATGAGGGAAATTAAGGCTCCTGCCATATAAAAGGAAAGTAAATGCAGACATGTCAGTATAAACAACATTTCAAGATTCCAATCGCTACAAAAATATATATTTCCTTGTGCTATATAATCTCCAATGAACTTGAAGTAAAAGAAATAAGAAAAAAAAATCTATTCTTTGAGAATTTCAGGTAAATACTATAGACCAACCACAAAAAGAAAGAAGGAGAAGAAAGAAATCAGGTGCCATTGAAACAGAAATAAAGATACAACTATGTTGAGCTCCATTGCATTCTCACGAAATCAGGAATGCATCTCCAAGTAAAACTTTTTTTATTTTTTATTTTTGATAGATCTCCAAGTAATAAAAGTTGAAAAGTTGAAATAGACATACATTTTTTTAAGTTGTATATCCAACAGCTTGTCCGATGGGAAAACTTCATTCCTGGCCATACCATGCTTCTGCAATACTTGCGAGAATAGGATCTCTTCCTGCATGATAGTAAGCGAAGCAATGCGAAGATAAGAAGCAGAAGCAAACAAAGATTGCCGTATGATCACAGCTCTATGAATATGAAAAGAACATCCAAATGAACCAATTAACTAAAAAAAAGAAACAGCAGAAAAGCAACAGATAAAGAACAAAAGATACTAAATACAGTAAAATTAATTGCATCTGAAATGATATATATTACGCAAAGAACCTGATTTGTTGAACTTGAGGAAAGCAGCTGCTTTCTAACAGATGCAGAATCAAAAGCTTTGTAGTCTTCTCCGTCAGCTTCTTGTATATATCCCCTATTAATTTCAACAAGCTGTTGCTGTACAACTGGCTTTAGAGCTTCCAGCTCATCCATAACACCCAAAAGTTTCTAAAATAAGAAATTCAGAGTCAACAAGGCATCAATTGTTGCATTCAAATTGTGCTAGCTACATTTTTTTGTGGAAGGAAGTACTTGCATTGAAATGCAATTAACGGTTCTGGGAATGAACAAGAGAACTTGCCTTCCTAAATACTGCTCTCTCTTTTGGAAGCAATGCCTGATAATCACGATGTGAGGGTATTGTTTCACACATTAGACTGCAAGTATAATGATATTTGAAAAGAATAAATGTAATCATGTATCAAATGGTTTCATACTGGGTCCAAAATATGAAAAAATGTAAAACATTGAAAAATGGAAATGGTTAAATTATGATAGGTGAAAGAAAAAAATGATAACTAGGTAAAAGATATCATCAACAACAGTTACCTTGAAAACCGAAGGAGTATGATGTACAAATCAATGATGCTCTTCTCCTCGCGATATACACTGGCCTGAAAATGACCGGGTAGGACATAATAAAATTAAAAACAAAATTTCATACTTCAAAGACAATTTGGTCAATCTCCAACGGCCCAGGGAAGGGTTACAGGAAGAAACTAACTGCAGAAAAAGAGATCACAACAGACGAAAACTTAAAACTGCCAAAAAAAAACACAATGAAGAAAGAAAAGGAAGAATACTGACATCTTTAATTCACTTACAAGCAGACGACCCACTCTAAAGTAGGTAAAAGCCTAGATCTCCAGAAGTACTTAATAAGGTGTCAAAATTCATGAGCATCACTTTTACACCCTTTTATTACTAGACTAGAAAAACATAAAATCATTTAAAGCCCAAATGGCACAAATGAGGCAACAAATTCAAGAATAGCACATTCAAATGAAAACTCCAGGAAAATAAGTTGCTGAAAGTTTTAGGTGGTTAGTAGGAGAATTCTTAATTTCCTTCATCAAAAGCTATTTGCACCAAAATTTTTAACTCTAAACCCTATCAATTGAAGTCCTCCATAGTTGTGATCCACTAAAATTGGAATAACAATATAGCAAACTTATAAACGAGCATGCCCTCACAAATTGGAATAAGAACCATAAAAGGTTCCTAAAAAGCCAAAAGAAATTACAAGAATAAGATTGGAAAATAAGATCAAAGCGTAAAACAAGAGATATTCATGGAAGTGTTTCTATTAAAGCAAAGATAAATAAAGACATACATTGGTTGCCTATGGACTTCTCTAAGCACACCAAAAACCATCATTGAGAAAAAAATATATGGTTGTCTATATCATTTAAGTCTATGGTCTGACACCGAAAATTAACTCTTGTCCCTACTTGTCACTTAAAAAACCAATATATCAAGTAGAAATAGCATTATTGTCATGTTTACAAGGGAAACACCATACAACGTGTGAATTAGTTCAATACATGTTTGCATGTTTCGTCTTACAGATATTTGCATGACATGAAACAACAAAATGAGCATCTGAGCTCTTCTGCACTTATGTTTTGGTCTAGAACATGGTGTCAAGGCCAGCCCTCATGAATAGACAAACAAAATACAAGTCACAGTACACTTCATAAGAAGTCCAGTACAGCCGTTTGAATCCAACAGAAAAAAGTTCACAATGTAAATCAAATCATTTTATGCATTTGCACAATTCAGAATCTGAAATTAATAATATCATTATTTGATTAGATTAACCAATATATTAATTAAATAGTGGGTTGTGGCTCTCCTAAAGCTATGTTTCGTAGTTTCCTCAATGATGAACAATTTCTGATACAGAGGCATATTAGTCTAAACAATATCGTCAGCATGATCTTTGCGTCTGAGCAAAGATTGATATAATACTTTTTTTATTTGAGTCAAACATATTTTTATTTTATTGAATCGGTTGGAACTTTTATTAGGGTAGGAACACCCACCTTGCTGTCATGTACATATGTTGGGTCGAATTGAATCTATGACAATCATTTGGGTTTGTTTGGGTCAAATTTGGGACAGTTTGAATCAATTCGGATCAATTTGAATCAAATTGGATTCAAATTTAGTCAGTTTGAGACTTAATTGTTAAGGAGTTGAAATAGAGGGAATAATTTGCCATTTCTCCATTAATTTCCAGCCATCAATGAACCCTAAATTACCATCAAGGAGCTTCTCTTTGTTGGAACTATCCCTTTGCAAACTTCTCCCATGACACCGGTTCATCCTCCAAGTTGGTCTATATTGTCGGCTCCTTTGTTGAATGCACACACATCCGCAAGCACATCATGCACGAACAACCACAAGTGCACCCCTCCAAACCATCTGAACGCACGAGAGTTCACCCAATTCTGTTGGTTCTACTCTCTTATAAAAGCTATTTCAAATGATGATGGATGAGCTGCTGCATTGTTGATGGATGAATTAAAAACAAAAAGAAGAATGGATTTCTTCCTTCATAGGGAAGTTCCGGGCATGTGCCTTCAGATTCAATACCAGCACAACATGGAGCTGCAGCTTGGTGTTCTTCATTAATCTTTGTAGTGAGTGTTCGGGTCGAATCTAAGAGATGTAGAGTGGTTTCTGTTCAGAAGCTTGAGGTTTTGTTCATGTTAGGGCTTCTAATTTTCCCTTCTTCTTGACTCTTGTATTGTCTATCTTCTTCCTTTGCTATTTCCCAGTTCGTTGGTCTTCGTGTTATTTTCGGCAAGTTAAACATTGATAGATTTGAAGTGAAATATTTCTTTGGTTTTGTAATTAATTCTGGACATAAATCAGATCCTAAATTGTCAAACATGCTGGTAATCAAATGATTACTGCACCATTCTTGATGTTTGCATTGATTTCATAACATTCAATTGAGTTTCAGTTCCTCAGTTGATTACATATTATTACTAGGTCCCGTGAGAAGTGAACTCAGAATTCCTTCCAAACCACTAATTTACTGCTCTTTAGTTTACATCAAATTCTAGAAGATGGATATATATATATGCTGATTTCCATTTTGCAACGCTGAAACTGATCACATAGAAAACTCAGTATATTGCTGTTGTTCATTTTCTGAGCCCACTACATGGTGATTGTTGTTTTCATTCTTTATGTCCGTGTGTTGCAAGATTCTTGAATTGATCAAATGTGTAGGGTGTTTCAAGATTCACACTTGTTCGTTTCTAGCAACAGGATAGGTTTATTATGTTGAATTGCAAGTTTTTACGGGAATTACACAGAATATTACTAATTTTTTGATAAACCTCCATGAATTATTGTCATTTGCAAATTAGCATAAACAAGGCATACTTTAATTTAATTTCTCAATTTCACATCAAATAGTTTAGTTACATGTTCCACAGATGTTTAGGTCCACTAGCAAAATCAAATGTTTCCTTCACATACATAACTAGGCACAGATTCTTATTAGTAGCTTGAGATTCTCACAAACAACTCCCTCACTACATCAGTTTCATTAGACAGATTAAATAAATTGTCAAAGCAATACTTAAAATGTCTTCTTTACATTAAGACACAAATAACCTATTCCCATCATGATTCCTCAATTCCAGCAATTTCCTTAACATACATCTATACAAAATAATCTATTTGTATTGGTACATGTACGTATTTCAACTAAGTAGAACACACTTTTATATAATAAGCCCCATCAACCTTCCCTTTTCTCGCTCCCCTTTCTTTGTCACGCAGGTGTTGTCACTCCCACTACCATGATCTGATGGCTCTGCCGAGTCTTCTTCCAAGTTACAGAACAACATTCGTCCGTAGGTGCCACCACGACAGGAAGATGAATGCTGCCTAACTACTGATCATTGCAAGTCTATGGTAACAATGGAGGAATCAAACACCGACCCAGTTGGGACAAAATGAAAACTTTTTCCATGCCTCAAATTGCATCCATGAAAGGAGGGCTTCATAAAGCCTACCCAATTATTAGAGTTTGAGATAAAGGAAACAATTAGCAAGGTAGAATTTGAAATATTTAGAGAATTTTTGTGGTACAAATGTATTATGCAGAATGTTTTAGACGAAAGTGTGTAATTACAGCAAAACTTTATTAAGACTTTTATCAACCACTAGTGCGAGAGTGAGGTTAGGTAAGCAAGTGGTAAAATTTTCATAATATTACTACAGTGGAGAAGTGGATACAAGTGAACAAAAAAAAAAAAAAAAGAAGTGGATACTCAAATATGTGAATGACAACAAGTGGAGCGCATCAAAATTGAATAAAATAAACAAACTAAGCAAGATAAGTGGATATATATGAAAGATAAGATGAAAAATGAGTATATCTGTGAGAAGATTGGAGTAGCCTCAGTTGAGAATAAGCACGGGAGGAGTTGACTAAGATGGTTTGAATATATAAACCATAAGCTGATAGAAGCTCCAGTAAGAAAAATTGAGTTATTGGATTTTTCTTATATTAAAAAAAGAAAAGAAAGACCAAATAAGACATGACAAGAAACCATCAAAAAGATTCTCACATATTTAGAGATAAATGAGGACCTGCTATTTGATAGAGCGCAATAAAAACAAATGATTCATGTAGTTGACCCCACCTAGTGGGATAAAGGCTTAGTTGTTGTTGTTCTTGTAAACAAAGTTAAGCATGAAACCAATAGAAGATAAGATAATCGATATAGTAACATCCAAACCATGTTCATAATGAAAGCAAGAGAAGACCAAAATTAAACTGATGCATCGGTTAAATAAGGGAGAAAAGACCAAAATAACTTGAGATATTGTAAGTAGACATAACCATGACTAACTTGCACTTGCAAAGATTGTTTTAAATAGAATTGAATCTAGAAGGGAAATCTATGTAGATGACCTCAACTAATTTGAGATTAAGGCTTGTTTTAGTTGTTATTATTGTTGTTGCTGTTGCTTGTGAGAAGCATCAGAGATCAAACAGTTGTTACACACTCAATGGTAAAAATAGTGAACCAAATGTAGTTTCCATGATACTCTACTGTTGATAACTTTCATGCAATGGTAAGCACAGTGCAGCATTAAGGAGTACAAGAACGTGTGGCTGGAGCATCAAATCATTGGATAACTTAATAGAACTTCTAACAATTAATTCAAACTTATACATGTTGCAAATATGCGTACATAATTTATCACCAAGAATATCTAGCCAGTATTTCAACATCACTTTGTTTTGATCAAATTGCATCCCAACAAACAGTTCACCAAATTTATGGTTATTATTTGAAATAACAGGGCATTAGGACAACAGGATAGCTCAGATTGATCTTAATGAGGTAGGTTCTCCCCTATAAATGTAGTTGATTAGCAATTCACATACATGGAAGTGTGGACTTTTATATATGAATTGTGAGATTAACATGACACAATCTGCACCATCAACTCAAAGTATTACTCTTCTCCACCAAGTATGATATAGTTGAATGACATATAATTCAGAATAGAACCATTTTTAAGTTGATTCGTTAAAAATCTCACGGACTTTGAAAGCTATGCTTACCAGCACTCAAACCCATGCATCCCTGGTGTAGACCATTTACCATTTTATCATCTATTACTTTTTTTCTCTTATCCTGTTTGAAAATCTCTACCAGAACTTGAGTTTGAAACATTATTTAAAGCATTGCTATTTTTCGGTCAAAAACATTGCCATTCTCATTTCATGTTAGTAATTTTTATGCCATAAAATACTCAAATCCATAAAGCATACTTGACTAATTGCAATTGCATACAATTACTCTTCTACATCTCCAAATGCAACACTCCATTCAATACAGATAACTTTGTTAATATGTCCATACCATTGTATCCTCATCTCAAGGTACCTAATAAAACCTCACAAAAGTATTACAAGAGCGCTCAACATTTTTTGATTGATTAGTACTAGCCATCCACCACAATCATATGTTACTTGCTTTGTCTTTGATCTAATAATCATAAACCTCTTATCATTTACTCTTTGAAAAGTGTATCTTTATATGATACTCTACATACTCAAAGGGTTGTAATTTCCTCAAAGAAAATGAAGACAAAACTATTACCAAGCTAGAATCTCGGGATGTAGTTTTCTTAAAGAATGAATATCCTAAAAGAAGTGAAGTTAACATTGACAACTAGTTGCTTGAACTAGATCATCAAGGAAATTTTGATTCAACTAGTCCAACTAAAGGACTTAGTTCTTCGCCTACTAGGAATAATGGGAATGAAATGCCTACTGAGTTAGGGAAATGACTACTAATAATCTCAACATAGAAGTACATGTAGTTTGGAGCCACATAGAAATGTTTTATAGAACATCTAAGTCATGTATAATAAAAGTACGTGCACGAATCGTTATCGGATTTAGATGCAGACAAATGGAGGGTTATAAAGTAGGGAAAAATTGATTCGATGAAAGTAAATCAAGTTTAGGTCTTGGTTGATCTACATACAAATAGAATGCCTATTGGGAATAAGCGGGTACTCAAAATTACAAGAAAGTTTGATGGATCCATTGGTAAATATAAAGCAAGTCTAAGAGGATACTTTATCTCTAGGGGTCTGTTTGTTTGTAACGTTAAATTTAACAAGGTTAAAATTAAACTTGAATAGAGATATTTTTTTATTTAAAGTTGCGAATGATGTGAAATAAAGTTAGTTATTATGTTGGGATATGTGAGAGATATGATATAAAGTTAGTTATTATGTTAGGATATGTAAGAGATACGATATAAGTTAGTTATTATTTTAGTAATGTGTGTAGGATGTGAAATAAAATTAATTTTTAATATTAAATTTTATGTGTGAGTTGATATGCCAGATTAAAATTAAACCAGGTTAATTTTTAACTTCAAAACAAATGAGACCTAGATGTTAATATTGCATTCATGACTAGTGATATAAAAAAGAGGTCTATATGGTTCAGCCAGTAGGTGTTGTAGCCAAATCGCAAGAACAGAAAGTTTTTAAGCTTCATAAGTCCACATATGGATTTGAACATGCATCCAAACAATGCAACTTCAAATTTCACAAAGCCAAAATAGCTGATAAATTCGCAACATTAGATGAAGGCAATTGTGTATATCGTAAGTAGTCAAAAGATGACATAGTAATTTTATGATTGTATATCTATGATATTTTGCTAGCCAATAATATTATGGATATAATGCAAAGTACGAAGATTTGGTCATCCCCAATTTTGAAATAAAGTACATGAGTGAAATAAGTTATATTCTTGCTGTGAAAATCACCAGAGTTTGGTCAAAAGATGTTAGCGCTTTCTTAGGAGACCTATATTAAGAAAATGCTAGATTGATATACTTGACTGTAAAACCATGATACCCCAATAGAAATGAGACAAGATTTGTGTCCCATGAATGAACCTGAGAATGAAAAATACCCAATATTTGGACCTGCACATTACAAGGGAGTCAAAAGATATCCGGGTATCTTAAAGGAACGATGGATTACATAGTATGGTATAAAGGTGGTGAGTTGTGCTTGATTGGATATAGTCATGTTAATTGCGCTGGAGATCAGGATAAACATACCTCATACTACATGTTCATGTTAAATTTTGACATCATATCAATAATAAGAAAAAGAAATTGCATATCTACTATAGAGGAAAAAATACAGAGCGCATTCCTCAACATTTCATGTAGTTGTTTGGTTCAAGAGGTTCCATAATAACTTAGATGTCATCACCAATACAAAAGTTCATATACTAGTGCACTGCGATAGCATGGATGCATAAGCTTGTGCTACGGAGCCTAAGAATCATAGAAAAACTAAGCAAATCCAAATAAGGTACCTTTAATTAAGAGACATGATGATGCAAAAAGAGGTGGTCTTGTAGCACATGTCAACGAGCTTAATGTTAGTTGATCATTTTAGAAAAGCTTTAACAAGGATCAACTTTATATGCATGTATAGTCCATTGAATTAAAAAGAATGCAATTCTTTTTTATTTTCATGTAAAGTAGCAACTGACCACAAGTTTTAATCATAAGCTTCTTTGTTGAAACTTGGACTTGATAGAATTAGTTTGTTCAAACTTTGTTGAACTAGTTACAAGCACATTGCAAAAGTATGCCTATTGATTTTTCGGGTCCTCTCACATGACCATTCACATGCTACAATGAACAAGAATTCGATGCACGAATTACTTGTTTAGAGAGATGAGTAGAGGTGCAATCAAATTGAGATTGTCAACATGAATGCAAGAAAATAGAGGCCTTGCATATCAATCATATTTACCTAATTGCATTAGTAAGAATTAAGATGAAGTTTACATGATATAATCAAGACATCCATTTTGATGTATAAGCTGACATGAATCTATCTATTCATGTAACCCTGGAAGTCAGATGAGATTAAAAAGATATTGTGAGTAAGTACTAGAGATATCAAGTTCATTGCATTGGTTAGGACTGTAGAAAACCTGCTTGTTTGACTTCCAAAAATCTATTGCAACTTCATGATAACATGTTCTATTATACAACACAACCTAAGTGACTCTAAAGAAATAGAAGGAAAAATTTCTTCTCCTTTATTGCGTAGGTCATTAATCCTGAATGTTAAAGTACAGTTAAAACTTTCAACAATGTTTCAAAGATGATAGTCATTGGAAGTTTCTTTAGGGTGCTATCAATAGTCATGATTGATTCAGCCTAATGGGACACTTTAGAAACAACATTCAAGAATTATAGAAACATACGTTTAAAGGGAAGACTACTGTCAGTGCATCCCCTCACAAATGCTTGTAGCCTACCTATTACAGTAGTTGCATAGCTGAATGCTGGTTAGAAAAGAGGAGGCCTCAAAATAAGGTTCTCAAGCAATACAGTGGTTTGCTCAAAGAGAGATTGAGAACGCTAGATCTGATGCAACTTGGAGACAAGTTTGCAATATACAAACATAATTTTCTTTTATGTTATGCCGCGAGGTTTACCTGTTGTTCTCTATGATGACCTTAATTGGATTCTACTTTAGCGAGTAACACATTAGTCCATGTTTTAGTGGCTGCAGATCAGAGGTAGTCCATGAGTGAGTGTGTGCGGGAGATGTTAGAAAAAACACCCTTTCACTGAGGAGGGTGTTTGGCACCATCTCATGAAAGGGTATATCCAACCATGATGGAGTTTATAAATAGAGCTCATCCCACTTGTATTCTTACATGAATGATGAATGAGACGCTTTCAAAAAATGGCATAAGAGAGTGTATTTTCATCTCCCATCTATTTCCCTCCTCCAAAGACATTTGATTTGCTGTAGCACTGTGGGGAGTTCTGATTTGTTGTAGTATCCTCTATTGAAAACACTGGCCAGTCAGAGACATTGTGGAAACACAATCCGATCATTTCCACTGCATTTTAAAGTATGTCCTAGTTTTTCAACTACTCTAAACATAAATCATAAAAGACTAGACTTAATTCACATCTCCATATAATTCTGACCTCGTTCAGCCTTCCTCCACCTGGATGGAGAAATTTCTGTAATTACAGGAAATCGGTAGACTTTCCTCTCCCCCGACTGCCTTAACTTAACAACAATCAATAACCTATAAACCCTAATGTTCCTAAACGGATAATTTGACAATAGGACCGATCATAAGAATTAAGAAAATAGAGAGAGACCTGCCGGAGAAGATTGTCGGCGATCCGGTAGTAGTAGTGAAGGGAGATCCCGTTGTCGACCTCCACCTTCTGCGCTGAGGCATTTATGTTGATCGCTCGCAAAGCCGGCCTCGCCGAGGCCCCCGCCGGGCTGGCCAGCGTCGACAAGGCTCGCCGGCTTCCCGTCGACATATCAATCTGGGTGAGAAGTAGCGGCCGCAGCAGTAGCTATAGATCGTTGAAGAAGATCAAGGAAACACAGGAATTTCCGGATTAGGCGCTTCGCTGTTCATGCAGCTGACGAGGGTTCGGTGAGCCGCGTGCGACTCCCCCAACAATTTAGCTTACCCTCGCAACGCACGCCGACGAAAAGCCGCGGGGAAGAAGAAGAAGCGGAAACTGGACATTGGGAACTCAAATCGGCGATCGACTCCTTTTATTCATCAAACAGTAATTGAGTCTCTGTTGCGTTTTGCAGTTGATTTTATATTATATTATATTATATTATACTATATATATATATATATATATACATACAAATAATTACATATATAATACTTTATATTATCATAATTATGTATATCATATTTATTTTTAAAAAATTATACTGTAACTTAAAAAAAAGTATATATATAATATAAAAAAAATGTGTGGAATATAATTTTTAAGTATGTGGTGTGTAATTTAAAAAAAAAATATTTGATATGTAAATATAGTGATATAAAGTATTATATATATAAATACCTTATATATATATCATCCGGATCTATATAGGTAATATTGATTATTTTTTTATAAAAAAAATATTATTTATTTCATAATTTTAAACATTTTTTATTAGAGTTAGTGGCAATAATATTAATATTACAATCCACGTACTTTAATAAATTTAATTATTTTATTTCATATTTAAAATATAATTTATTTTTAAATTAAAATTTTTAATATAAAATTACTAAAATGGCTTTTCTCTCTCCCACACGAAGAGCATTGTTGGTTGCATAGAATGTTATGCGTGCAATTACTCGCCTGCTCGCACTTGCGCAAGGCGGCATCACTGCGTCCTTCTCGGCTAGGAGACAGAAGAAGAGATAGGATAATGATAATTTTATATATATATATATTTTTACTTTTTTTAATAAAATTATTTTATTGGAAAATTAGCGTCAAAGTGTCAACCATGATAATCTCATTCAAAATCTTTTGAAGTGAACTTACATTAGGCTACCTCCTAATTCCATAAATGTAGATGATATTTACCAAATTATTAAGTTACATTTTGTTTTGCATAAAATTTAGTATGTTTATTTGGGGCTATTTTTATTGAACTTCTTGATTTTGAGTATTTATTTATGACAGTGTCAAGCTAAACCTTAAGAGATAAGCTGAATGATTATGAAATCTGAAATAAATATTACGGCTATTAACGAATCGAGTACCAGAGTCAACTTCAATATGTGCCTGTCAAGATGAGTTTGCTTCTAACAATAAAATCGAGTATGAAGCTCTAATAATTGGACTCAAGTTCGCTCAAGGAGCCAATGTAAAATACATTGCGGTCTACAATGACTCACATTTAGAGGTTAACCATATGAGACACATCTATGAGGCCAAGGACGAAGTTATGAGGAAGTATTTAGCTATGATACAAACTCTACTCTCTCAGTTACAAGAATTTTTTATAACTTATATACCTAAAGAAGACAAACCAAATTATTAACCAACTGACAAAGAAGAGAGCCCTAGACTTCCAGCAACATCGAGTTTTGGAAGCTCCTAGTTTTGAACAGAGATCCAACGTTCGAATCCAACTCCTTGTTAGATGGATGAGATAATGATTATTTGAAAAATGGGAACTAACCAATTGACGAGAAGCTAGGAGATTAAAGTTCTAGTGTACTATATACATACTCGTTAACAAGCAGCTCTATCGATGATTCTATTCTTGACCACTCAATAAATGTCTTTGGCTAGAAGAGGTAGCCGCCGTTATGAAAGCTATTCATGTAGGCCCATGTGGGACATATAGTAGAGGTTGAAATTTGATAGATTGCATTCTAGGAAAAAAATATTTTTGGCTAAACATTCATAAAGATACCAAAGAATAAGTGAAGAAATGCTCTCAAAGTTATTATTACACTAATCTTCATAATCAATCTGTAGGATTTCTTAAATCACTCAATTCCTTTTGTTTTTTTATTATTTGGAGGATAGATTTCTTGGGCTCCATGCCTTTGGCTGCACAAGGTAATAGATGGGTTTTGATAGTTGTGAACTCATAAAATAAATTAAAATCAAATCTATAGCTCAAACTACTCATCATGTCGAATACTTCTTATGAGCCCATATTCTCTACAGGTATGATGTTTCAATGACTATTATCATAGATCATGGAACACTCATCACTAATAAAAAGATCAGAGATTTCTACGTCAAGTATGTTATACAAATCAAGTATGATTCAATGTAGCACCCTCACAGTAACAATAGGCAAGTAGAAGTGGCTAATATGAACATCCTCAACATCCTTTAAAAAGCATTAAGATACTGAAAATGCAAGATGATCGAATAAACTCCCAGGAACACTATTAGCTTATATCACCACTTCATCCAAAGTTATTCAGGAGTCTCCATTCCTCTTAGCCTTTATTATGGCATTAGTTATACCAATTGAACTGGTGCTCTTCTCTCCAATAATGGAAGCAGTTATAAACTTCGATCCCAATGATCTCGAGGTTAGATGAAGGAAAATGAAATGTCAAAACATCTTGATCTTGATCTGTTGGAATGGGCTGCTGCTTAAATCTCGTGATTTCTCTCTAGGGAATCTCGTCCAAGAAGACAAAAGATGGTAGAGATCAACTTAAGAGTCTCAAACATGAAATGAAATTAGGATGGGCAACACATTGTGTGTGAGATAGCTAGGCCAAATGCTTACAATCTCATGAAAACAAATGGGACTCAACTGCCAAGAACTTGGAGGAGAGATAATCTCAAAAAGTTTTATTCTTAATAATTCCCTTTTGTAATGTATTTCAATTCATTAATGTCCTTATTGATAGTAAGCATCATATTCAGTGCATGTTATTTTGCTTAAATTTCTCCACATTCTTGATATTGCTTATGATAACTTTTATATCTCCTTTTTGAGATTACAAGAATCCAAGATTAAGTAAGTTCAAGTAATCAATGAGGGCACAGATGATTCATTGTAGAGAAACTTGATCAACTCTTGGTCTGAATTTGATATATATCTATCTCATTGGACTATCATACTTCTACTCTACTCCAAAAAGTTAACCTTCATTTTTAAGAATAGAGTCATAACATCATAACTGACATTTCCTACACATCTGCTAGAAAGATAACTCCTCCAAATTGAGCATCAAACAAACACACTCACTGCCATACTTCTCTACTGCTGGAGGTCATCCCTCACTTCTAAGGATAGGATCATCACATCATAATCGATGTTCCCTATATATCCTTAACTACTGGAGAGATAACTCCTCTAGATTGAGTATTAGATAACGCCCTTACTGCCAATGGTTAGTCTAGTCAAGCTACTAGAGTAGGAGGATTATCCTAAAAAAATAATGAGATATTCACCACTAACACCCTAAGGTTAGGGGGTAACATAAAAGGTCAATCCATCGCTTTAAAGTAAGCATAGCATCGTACATGAAATGCTAGACACCCTAAACAATGGAGAGTCAATTACTTTTGATGCTCCCTACTATGCTATCCCGTATTACAGAAGTCAACTCTCATCAAAATGATAGGCCAAAACATCAATCACCATATTTTCTACACATTTTTGGGTGCTGGGAAGGTAACTCCTCTAAAGTAAATGTCACCTATCTTTCCTAATATATAAGTCAGAACTTAACAAGACCTCTGAGGTCAACTCTTGCTAAAGTATAGTATGCTCTCTTTACGTATGAGTTTGGTCCTATGCTTAGTACTGTGAAGTCAACTCTCATCTATTGCCTTGCATACTTTGATGTGTTTGCTGGTGTGATCAAAAATTACATGAAAACAATGTTATCCTATGCTTGCTAGATGATCATTGATCCCTTGAAGCTCTATCCAGGATGCTGAAGAGTATATGGATAAGAGCACCTGAAGGGTTCAAGTCTTCCTCACTGTAGATGGGCTTTGCTGCAAAGCAGGGTGGGCTAGTGATCTTCTTGGCTTTCATCAATGCCTGTGCTAGTGCTTCCCAAGCTCGATTCATCCCACTGAGACACAGCTTCATGCAATCTAAACTTACTTTTATAGGCTGCAACTGCATCTGCTGCGCGCTCAACGACTATTGTTTCCGCAAACTTAGTAGAGCTCTCAAACATTCCAAGCTTTATCGAGACATGCCTCAATAGCAGTGGCAGTAGACTTCATTGTGACAAGTTCAAAGTCTCAACTTCTCCATCTGTTACAGCTTGGCGTTCTCCAAAGTGGAGATGCAACATTCATCCTCCGCCAGCTTCTTCTCTTCCCCTGATTGTTTCAAGAGTTCAGCCTCTTGCTTCACTTGTTCTTCTGCTGCTTGAGCTCTATTGAACCTCACAGGGATTCGTGCTCAAAGGTGAAACAGATTGATTATAATCGAAATTACAGAGATAGTTCTATTGGCAAAGTTTTCATACCGATTGGAGCTGGATGTCTTTTCTATCTTCTTATCTAAGTCCTCTATTACCAAACCACCACCAATAGCCAAACCATTGTCCTCAAGGAGCTAGAAACCCTATCGATTCCCTGCTTTAGGTATACATGCAAATTTTCATCATCTGTAAATATATGAAAGGGGAGAGCTCTGTTAGTAGACAACATGCAAAATACTCAAAGGTGACAGTGAGAGAGGGGGAAACTGTGAGTAAGCAGAAAGATGAGAATGAGAGTGTAGGAAAGTAAAGCACACCAAGTGGTTTGGAGAGATCCTTGTACATCCATCGGCCAAGTCAGTCCAAATCCAACTATATAATCAATGAGCCCTCTGAAGTGTGAGTATAAGATAGTAGAGGAAATAAAGAGAATTAGTCTACAAGTTGTGAACCCCTAAAAAATGATCTTTTGCACAAGCTAAGTCTAGGTATTCATAGCCATAGTAGGAAGAACAAAAGGGGCAAAAGGCTTCTACCCATCTGGATCTCACCACATGGACGTATAAAGCTAATGTTCAAAGAAAAGGCAGGCTTAATAGTCTTTGGCATTGGAGAAGTGGCCGAACAACCAGTCCAGTGGTGTAGATGGTGTCTTTGCTTCATCCTACTGGTGTGGCCCTTATCCTGGAGGAGACAGACAAGACTAACACAGCACAACTCATAAAATCTATTTATATAAAATAGGTGAAATAGATAGAGTAGACGGGAGTGGTGGAGTGACTGTGGTAAAAAAAATAGCAATTGTACTGTCTTGCGACAGCTGGTTGAGCCACACAAGTATGAATGGAGTGGACATGAAGAATATCCAAAAAACTTCGTAATTGGTCGGATAATTTTGGGTTGAAGCAATGGGAGAACATACCTTTCTCTGACTATTGGCGTGTTCACCATGGTTGGATTGGTTTGGCTTAGGGGAAAATCTGGATGGTCATGCTGGTGCCACGTGGACGGTTGGGATGATTTCAAGTTCCCACGCAAACATAACTCTCTTGATCACTAGGTGCAAACATTGATGTGTGTTAGGCGATTAGTTAGTGGATGTGCGATATGTGGGTAGAGAGAAATATATGTGAACGACGTCGTAGTAGATGGGTTCACTTTTTCTCTCTCATGATTCTCGGGCTGCCGCACAATCATGAGAATCAACCTCTAAGCAATCATCTGAGAGCTGTTAGGAAGATGGCGCTGAAAAGGAACTTGGCGATGGCGAAATTCCTTTCTCAATTTAAGAGAAAGGAGTCATCGTCTTCTGTTGAGTCAGAGCCAAAGGGGACAAAGGTGGAGGAGCCTTCCCCTTACAATGATGAGATATCGCAAGTTCAAATGATGGTCCCGACGATGACTATGATGTGTTGTCAGTGCCTCTTATGGAAGGCACTAGCAATGCCTTTGCTGGAGCGAGTGTGGTGTTGGCGCTAAGGGTGGCTGGCCTATTAAGCCAGGTAGCATCAATTTGGACGATTCACTGTCGAGGGATTCCACAAGCAATGTTATTGTAGTAGAGAAGGTGGGAGCCCCTGTAGCCTAGGCATTGGATTTGGACAACAAAAGGAAGTTGATGCACCATCGTTAGGGCAATTGACCATTGTGGATAGGAAGGTCCTCATCTCCATAATCAGAAGGACAACAGGCAGGTTGTCCCTTGCATCGGGCAACATCATCCTACTAGAGAGTCAGCTCCATGTCGTGCCACACACCATGGATGAGGATAGCATGGTCTGACTACCGTCACTACCAAAGCTTCCCCTAGCAAAGGTTTCCCAAGAGGGCTTTCATAAACGTAGAAGTCAAAAGGTAGTCCTAAACAAAGTTGCTGCCGAGAAAGGAAGAAGAGGTTGCAGTGCTGACTTCACCTCAAAAAGATAATGAGGAAAAGGAAGAGAAGGAGAAGGAAGAGGATACCTTGTTCGGCTCATTGTAACATCTTGAAAATTTCGTTAGTATAGAATGTATTTAAAAGAAATAATAGTTGTGTTTGTTTAGATCAATTAGAAATATTTAAGAATATATTTGGATTGAATATAGACTCAATGGAAAGGTTTATTAAAGTTCTATAATTACAAATTAACTTAAAAAAGATCTAGAATTAATGATTTAGAACTTATATGTGGAGTTAGAGAAACTAGGGAGACTAACATGTAATTTCACCAGATTGTCTACTCTCTACAAGGTTGAAGGTTGGTTTGGCTGGCTGGGTTAGCTTGTGGAGGAAGCAATTAATATAAATATGAAATATAATATTATATACAGATTAATATATATATATAAGTTTATTTGCATAAAAGGGTCCAGTAGAGAAACAGAAATAGAGAGGAAAACAGAGAGAAGAGGGAGAGAAAGAGAGAAGAAAGAGGGAGGAAGAGAGAGAGGGGAAGAGATTTTGGTTGGTTTCTATGTAGCGAGATTTTATCGACTCAAATTTTAGATACCGAGAACCAACCTTATATAATTTATTTATTGAATGCTACAAATAAGTTCTACTGCCATGATTGTGAAGCACTATTTCCTTCATCTGAACCTTGGGGTGATGAAAGCAACCTTCATTTGAAATGCAGCTCTTCACATAAAAAAGAAAAAAACCTATCAGGCCCACAAGCACTGCAGAAAGGAAGCACTCTTATGTTCTCTTAGCTCAAAATACTAACAACGACCAGCGTCTGCAGAAACATATTGAAGGCTGTTTATTTTTTCACTACCCTCCACAGTTTCTTTAAGGTTGCCTAATCATTGGCAACTCCACCCTTGAGATTTGTTTATTATTCTCTTCAAGGAGCTAATTTCAGACTTCAACATATAAATCATAAGTCGATTGAAGCTCCAGTTAGAAAAATCGAGTTATTGGATCTTGCCTATGTACAAAGAAGAAGAACGAGATCAAAGAAGACATAGATTTAATTTTCAGTTAAAAAAATTTAGCATTTTCATCTATGTTCCCATCATAATATGTGGCATTCATTAATGGTAGAGCATGAGTTCAAAGCCTTTGATCCTTTTATTAAATGGATCAAGCTCTTCACATGGAAGATTTTCAACGTGGGGATCAGACACAAATATAAAATATGTTAAGAACCAGCATCTTTTTTATTACTTCAGTGAAACTTAAATAAACAGCAAACACAAACAACTTCAAATAAAGGCTACAAACGCAGGAAAGGAAGGGGGTTAGTGAATCATTGGTACAATGGACTATTGAACAGAAAGAAGTAAAAGGAATTTACAAAGAAGAATATTCATGCCGAGATAATAACATATCAATAATAACAATAGAAGCATTCTAAATTGGAGAGCAAACTACAACAAAGTTACCTTTACTGCACGATCATGTTCTGTGATTCTTTCTGTTCTGAAATTGAACTCTAAGCTTCTGTTTGGTTGATATCCAAGTTGCTCATGACTATTTTAAAAAAAAAATAAAGTAGCTTATACAATTCTCAATACATCAACCAATTTTATATGATATTCTCACAATTAACTAACTTTATTTCTCATCATATATATATCTCAAAAAAAGCTCTATATTTTTTTATAAAAAAGTTGAAAAAATAGCCATAGCTAATTTGGGCATCAACCAAACAGAAACACGAGGTATCTCATATAATCATGCAAATGAATAGTCAATGGAGATGAGAGCTGATTCATTGTCTTTCTTGGGCATCTTTAACTATGGCATTATTATCAACAAAAATGAAGGCAACTAATCTGACTTAAATGCTAAAGAAGAAGAGTGACAACGCAGTGGATCATCACATTCTTGCCTGCAAATCTCATCAACTATCCACCAGTAGCATTGATGAGACTCCTCACTCAAGCTATATATTCACAACAGAAGCCGAGCATACATTTTGTGCCCAGACATTAAAACCTGACGACCATGCTGGAGGCTACAAGTATCAAAAATTAACTAATCATAGCCAGATCTGTATGCTCAAATACAAGCTCTATTTAATGAGACGCTAATCACACCAATAACAACATCAACAAGGAAGCCTTTATCTCACGAGAAGGGGCTGGCTTCATAAATCCATTGTTTCCATTAGCTCAAATATGCGAGGTCATTTTTTTTAGTTTCCTATCGTGCTTTCTTTAATTTTTCTTATTGGTAGAGACACGGATCGGCATAATCTAACGACAATGATAATATCAAAATTCAAATTTAAATCAATTAGAGCTAATTGAAGATTTTAATATTAGTTATATTCAGATTTGATTTGATTTTATAAAAATTCAGAGATGATTTGAGAGATTTGAAGACCTGCCATATTTGAAAGTGATTTTATTTTATTTAAATAGAATTAATTTGATATTTATTACAAATTTATTTAGCATTTTTTTTTAGCAATTAGTATTATATTTTTATTGCAGAAAACCTTGAGATCAACCAACTCAACCTTATAGTCTGCCCTGTGTGCTGATCATCTTTGTTATTCTTTTGATTTCATATTCACAGAGAGAAATAGATATGGGGGAGAGACTTGAGAATGGTGAAAAGTTTTTTTTTTTTAATTTGTTTTTGAAATAGATATGGGGGAGAGATTTGAGAATGGTGGAAAGTTTTTTTTATTTTTTATTTTGATATCAAAAAAGTAAACAACTAAGCTATTTCAGGATTCTCACTAAAGGCTAGTCCTACCCTCACCGAAATATCAGCCCCTTAACCTAGAACTAGGCATTTAGAAAATTTCGAAGTCATTTCATTAATCAATAACATCCTTTCAATACCCGCTTCGACTTCCCGCGCGATTCACGCTCGACCATTGAATACGCAGCCGTTGTTGTCCGCTCTTGACATTACACGAAAGCAGCCGACACCCATGTGTAGCACGCGCAGTCAGAGCGAGCCTGCACAAACACCTCACGACCAGACTCGTGTCACGTCAGCTCGAGCATGTGCCGCGCTCGTGCTCAGCGGGCATGCCTGTGCGCATGCCACGCAAGTACCGCACGCCTACGTGAGTAGCGCCGCCATCCTTGTAGCTGATTTTGCCATTGTGCTCAGTCAACCCCACAGTCCCATTCAGTTCATGCTATCGTCTTCGCTTAGCCCTCACCTACACAACCTGAACCAATAGGACCCCGTGAGTTCTGCCTGGAGTTCATCACGTCGAACTCACTGTATCTACACCTAGCGACTATGCTGCCTGCTTGCATCGCAATAGACCCGTGTTTTATTAAAACTCAGATGGTTCTAGCAAAGATATAATCCTCTTTGAAATCATCAAATTACTAATCCTAGACACATTTGAAAATATATTGCACGACTCGGATTATTTGATTTGGTTCTAATCGTGTGATCGTGCATTTATTCAAGTAAAAATTACTATTAAATTTAAGTACGAGATATCCATCTTAATTTCTGAATCTCAAATCTGATATATTGCATTAAATTGACGACCTAATCTAATTTAATAAATTCTAATTTATTAGACGATCCTGTTTGATTTTAATTTTAAAAAAATTTAATTATAAAATTTGTAAATCTTATTTATCATACGCTTAATTAAAATATTTTGTCAATTAATTTTACTGATTATAAATATTAAATATCATTCGCTATTTTCTGTCATGCATCACTTATTCTCATTTAATATGTGCAACATCTAATAACTCAACTCTCGTTAGTAGAGCTTTTATCGGTGTATGATAAATATATTAAAACTATTTAAGTTAACTCTCTCTGAGCTTATCCTCAATTGAATCTATTCTAGCATTTTCACGGATGCATTCATTCTCATCTTGTTTGTTAATGTAGAAAAGAGAACCATGCTAACAAGTGGCGCACCAATTGTTCATAAGCAACAGAAGATGAAAGTACACAAATGTTTAAGGTGGTTCGAAGAAATTCCCATACATCTACGGGCTAAGCCACCCCCAATCCACTAAGTAAGAATAGCCCACCACAAAGTGAGTACGTGGAAGAGAAAGAAGTGAGCAACAAAAGACAGAAGCTATCTTTATGAATTTACATTAATTCTTGATGTCTCCATGTAGAAACCCAGAATGTTGTGATTGATTGAGGTGTTCTCTTGATTCACAACAAAACAAACATGTTTGGAATGCAACTAGAAGTGTTAAGTTGAAGGAAAGAAACACAATTGAAATCGTGTGCATAATCGCGACACAAATCCTAGGTTTCTGTACCTGGCGAACAATCCGACTATGGTACTAGATAGTCTGCTATAGCTTTAAAGTTTCACACCCATGTCAATTGTATAATCTAGCCTAAGACCGAACAATCAAGAATTTATTTTCCTGGGGCTCGACTCGGTGTGTCCGGCTTGGATTAGATAGTTTGGCTTGATGTGTAGTTTACCGAACAGTCCAGAGCAAGGGCAACGAACAATTCGGAGCAAGGGTAATGGACAGTCCAGCTAGCATCATTGCATGCAACGACTTTGACTGAACCGATTGGACAGTTCGAATTGCTGAAACGGATAGTCCACCTATGGTGGTGTTTAAAAGCAATTGATGAACCGTAATTGATTTATCTTTAAAAGCAATTGACCATGGTGGTGTTTAATGCATGTTATTAGTAGATGATATTACTATACTTTGATGACCTAGAGATGACTTGGTGTGACACCTATACGATGGGAATTGTATATCGAGGAGGAATAACAAGTAATGAGACTTGTTTATAACATATACTCCAAATTATTGTTACTTTATTCCTACACTTGTTAAGGACATGACAACTTGAAAGAATATTTGGGAAATGGGAAATGACACATCTGACCACTAAAATGATGAACTATGAGATGTAAGACCACATAGTGATTACACTGATATACCATGACATGATTTAATCTAAGTTGTTGACCACGAGGTGACACACCATATAGTGATAAACCACGAAATGAAATACTACTAAATGATTTAATTGAGGTGATGACCTCTTCGGTGGGAACTCTTGGTGACTTAATTTAAATGATTCAAGTAATTGACATTTACGTCTATGCAGTAGCTTATTTGAGGTGCACACATTATTGACATTGTTTTATGTTTATTCAACATTCATTTTTCTTTTATGTTGTAAAATTGATAATGCTTATTTGTATGACTTATTTTATTGTAACTTATGGGAGTAGTCGCTCACTTAGTCCATGTTGTTTGAGACTGATGTCATTTTTATAATAGGTATTAAAAGATCTCAAGAAGCAAAAGGTAACAAGAGCGTATGATGAGAGGACCCCCTAGTTTTGGTTAGGAGTTAATTTTCTTTTCTCCTTATTTTGAGTTTGAATAATTGAATTTAGTAGTTAAATAAAGACTAATAATTGTTAGTGTTTATTGTAACTAGAAGTCATTTGACTAAATAATAGTTGATGGCTATATTTATTTTATAATCTCTTAATTGTAGATTGATCTCTCTTTATCACTGTCAATTCTCTAATCAGTCAAGGACGAATACGAGTGTGTGTTAGCCACTAAAGGCCTTGGCGATTAGGGGATGCGACACTATGTATGATTTCTTACTAAGGTTGTTGGTCAACATCGAGTTACTAACGAAGTTGCTGGTTTGCTCGCTTGAAGCTCTACCATTCACCAGTCTGAATGGCACGACGAGGTTCTTCCTGGTTTGTCAATATTTTTGGCATAGACGAGTGTGATTGGGGAGAGACGCGGAGGTGAATACCTTGCTCACATCCAGATGCAGCTTGTCACATTTAGGAGGTGATCAGGATGACAATGAGTCCCCTATTTTACAGTCACCAATAAGAGCGACGCACAAGTATATCCTTGCTTAGGTCCAGAGGCTGCCACCCCAACAGCAACGATGATAGTAGTAGTAACCGAGGCCATTCCAAAACTTTTGGTTTGTAATTTTTGTTCATGTTTTGTATACCTAAGAAGAAGGTCAATGAAAATATGTAATAGCTTTGGTAGAACGAGATGTATCTTTTCCTTAGTATTTAGTTTAGATCACGTGCGCATATATTGTTTTTCTGGTGACAAGGGAAAGGTGAGGAGTGGCCCATCTGACCTGGACCATTGGTGTGAAGCATCAAGCGGGAGGCTAGGCTCTTTGCTTGCCAGAGGTAAGGTCCAAGCTTCAACCTTTATCTTAGTCCGAGCAAGGACTCTCCGCACAAACGGGTGCAGTGGACGAAGTCGGCAAAAGCATTGCTCCACGGGGAGTTTAAAAAGGGATCAAACAATGAGGAGAGAAGAGACGTACTTGGGCTTTGGACCATCTCGTTGTCTAAGAGCATTAATGAATCTACGAACTAAAGCGTACACGGTAAGCACACACGTGTCGGCATATGCTAACTGATGAGAAAGGAGGACCCACCTATTAGCAGCAGACAGGAGCAGACGACTTTGATTTGATCAGAGTTGTCCCCAGCCAGTTACACACATGAATATATAAAAGGGCAAAGAGGGAGACTGCGCTTTCCATTTTCATTGTCCCGTTCATTTTTCTGCCCAGTCCCCTTCCACTCATTAATGCATCTGTTTGTGTACTGGAGGAGATTGCGAACAAAAAGGCTAGACTAGCAATGGGTCTGATGGTGAAGTTCTTTGCCAAGAGGCACGATCATAAGAAGGGTATGATGGCGAAGCATAAAGTGCTAAATGTGGTCCACACATTCTGCTTGGATTGCAAATAAAAATTCATATGGCTAAGGAGGAAGACAGTCCGAACAAGCCATCAGCTGGCTTAGTCCAACTACACAACATCTTTATTGATATAAGGATGATGTTGCCTCTGCAAGAGGAGCTCAGGGTTGTCCTAAACAACTTTAAGCTGACCCTGCACTGGTACCAATGAAGGGGGAAGCATAAATCTGTGCTCTTTCTCAAGTCCTAAAAGACAAGAAGACGAACTGGGATCTACAGTTGTTCAGGCATTGTTCATGTTCCAAGACAACATTTAGTACTTGGGTGCCTGAACATGAGATCCAAGACCTGGGATTCCCTCTTCTTCATCGTGCCTAATTCCCACTCTGACTAGCGTGACTACAACTTTGTTGGAGAGAAAAGCTGGGCCTGAATGAGCTTGTTTTTGGTTTTATATGCTCGAAAAGCCTCAGTTCAAGAACACATGAAACTAATATACAAGTTTCACGGGATAGGCCCCCTCAAAAGATTGCTTTTGCTAAGGTGAAGAGGGACTAGGAGTATGCCACTACTATGAATTATGTAGTGGCTAAGTTAATGCATGCACTGTTGAGGTGGAATGACCACAGCGACAGAAAGAGAAGGAGAAGCTACTGCATTCTAGAAGGTTGTGGAGGAGAAGGGCAACGAGGAAGAAGCAGGGAAGGAAGGAGAGGAGGAGGGTAAAGAAGGAGAGAGGGAGAGGCAAGGAAAGGGAGAGTATGGCGTGTCCGATGATGACATGGATGCCGACAAAGTCCCCCTTACCTAAACTTTAAAGGAGATATGTGCAGTAGGAATCCCGTAAGAAGTGAAAGGTGGTCCCCTGGAGTTTACTAATCTTTGGACTACTGGTAATTAGCTGAAGTGAAAGTTCGGCCACTGAGGGTGTCACGTCCCGTGATCACGGGATGTTACAGAGGGTGTCCCCCTCCAGCCCCCCTCAAACAAGGGAAGAGGAGAAGGGAGGATAGAGCGAGGGGAGACTATTGTAAGAGGAAGTAAGCGGAGCCCCTTGTGGAAATAGATGACGAGGTGGAAGACGGAAATATCGGGGGCTCCACTAAGTAGATGGCTCTCCCTATGGTTGAAACGGCGAGGATCAAAACAAAGGAGAATCTAGGTCTGATTCCCCCACCACAGTGGGGAATCTACATAAGCCGATTGGCTTCAGTGTTGGCTCGGGCATTAGGACGTAAGAATGGAGATCTAATCTATTACCAAGGATAGGAACTTCCATGTTCACCTTCCTTAGAAGCTAAAGAATGAAGAAGATATATATAACTTGGTTAGTAGCTCGACAAAGGAAGAAGAAATCATCACTGAAGATTGCCCTAGAGTTCATGATAAAGGAAGTGGAGAGGCAAACGGGGACATTTCCCCTTTGCCGCGAAGGGTCTACACCCTTTAGGATTGAACAACTAAAAACACAATCCATCTTAAACGGTTAGCTTACCATCTCAATTACATCAATAGTTTGGATCTAAAATTTTTAACAGCAATTACCACATGGGGGGTCAAACAAAGATTAGATGCTACGACGATAATTGGTGGAATGTGTAAAATGTAATTTGTAAATAGAGTTTTTCAGAAGCTTGATAAAATTTGGGAATTGTGTACAAAACATATAATATTTAGACAGTAACATGGTGTTGTGTGCGTAATTCCTCATAAATAAAATACCTATTTAAAAAGACTTTAAGTTAACCCTTAACACATTCTATGAAAAATAAATTATAATACAATAAGAAACTCTGCATCCATCCAAAAGTGATCACAATGTGATGTCTGATCTGAACTGCCAGACATCAAGATATCCCATCAATTACAGTTCAAGATGTTCCAATATTTCGATCTATCAAGGACAGAAAGTTGCTTCCATAGTAGCGAGACTTGAAATATCAACATGACGATGCAGTAATTAGGTTAATGACAGATGCACAAAGGGCTACACATCCAACCAAATAAATCGCATGAGAGTTTGCAAGGAAATCAGTGTTAATCAACTTAGGCAAACTAGGCAACTGTTAGTATTAAGCTTCAGTAAGTAACTAAATTTGTATATACAAAATAAGACCAAAAGCTAGAATAACAGGGATGTACAACTGTCTGTCACATGGATTAGTAGTGGATCAGTCGTGCAGCAGTTCCATATTCCACAATACTTGCAGACTTGTATGACAATAAGAGAAAGAATTAGGTTACCTTACGGCATGATGAATTTCATAGACCTCAGTCATCTATAGAGATAACAACAAAGACATCATCCAAGGACCACTTTCTTTTTTCCAACTTCTGAGGAGGATTTATTATAGCACGATCTGCATTGGCAAGACGATAACCGATTACTATTTCCTGCCTCTCCCGGCCCCTGACCATTATTTCATAGAAACATAGCTCTTCCTGGTCATATAGAAAGTATTCTGCTGGCCGAATACAAAGCTCATTGCCCTGCAAATGGAGAACAGTGAAAAAAATAACACTTATTCTAGATTTTTTACAAGCTATAACTAGTTCTTTTCAAAACTTTATAACTAGTTCATTTCCATTGAATCCTATTATGAGTTGTTCAGTTAAGATATCCAAACCATAACAAGGAAATACTTAAGTTGCACAAGATTTTCAGTGATAAATTAAAAATCATACAACAGGAACATAGCAGTCAAGTGCAATTAAAAATAAGATGGGTGACCTGCAGGGAAATGCTCAACTCACACAGTTTCCTAAAGTCAAAGCGGACAATACCTCTACATTTGAATCATGGGATGTTACAGAAGTAATAGGAGTCCAGAAAATCAATGGCATGTAGAGTTATTCCTTGTAAAAGCAGGTAATAGAAAACAAAAAAGAATGCATCCAAAAGAAAGAAGAATAAGAACAAAGGTGTTTTAGGGAACATCCCGACATCCACCAATGAGCCAAGCAAAAGATTTAACTAACACTAAAAAGAAAAGAAGGTCCCTTACAAGACTAGAAAGAAAGAAAGAGAAAACTACAATAAGTTTGGCTCAAAAGATTGCTAGATGTGAAGATTGCCTTCTGAGATGATTTGAAGGAGTATTTATAGCTGTTGAGGATATCCTTTCATTGAGATAATCGATCATAACATATCCTGCTTCTCAGTTACTAACGCCGGCATTGAGGTATCAAGAAGTGGAACCTGACTCTCTAGGCAAATTGGCCATTGGGAACTGGTAAACTAAAGGTTGCTAACGATTACTTGGATTTCCCCATTGAATGATTAGCTGGACAGCAAAGATGGGTATTTGTAGAATTCTGACTGGATGAAATTTAGGGTAATGTGTTGGCATGTTAGTTAATTATAATCGTTGTTGACGTGACACAATTGCCACTGTAATTTCCTTTAGCAAGAAAACATTATTGCCGAAAAGAATAACAGTGACTGTCAAACATCATGGATGAGGTTAACCTAAACAACTCTGAGGAATTCCAGAATATTGGGCATGACATTTCTTTAGCTATCACATATATGGCTGTGAGGCCATGATGAATCCATGTGTAAACAAACTTCAAAAATGTTCTAGTCTACACGTCCACAAAAGGAAGCACATCGTATAATACTGAGCAACAATTAACACACAAGTTCCCTGAACGATCTTGATCTTACACATGACATTGACTAGATCCCAGTTGAAATGAACTAAACCGATGCAAAATCAGGCCTTTTGCAATCTAAACCATGTTATGCTGAGCTGGTAGCTATGACCCCTTTCAGAAGAGTCTGTTATCTTCATATTACAGACAACTCCATCATAGAGGTTTCATGCTATAGACAAACCCATCATAGAGGCTTCGTAGTATTACAACCACGAACAACAGTATTCCCTGCCCCAGGACTACAGCAAATTTGCTTGAGCTCCTTCACTAGCCACAATCATTGCTCCTTACCGCATCAACAATCCTTAAATAACAAAATCTGCCATTGTCACTACCTCCTTTAGCAACTAGGAAAGATAGACAATGATGTCCGATCTTTTTACTATTTATACCTCTAGTTGTCAACATTAGGTGGGTCTCACCTGTAACAGCGGGAGTAACCGGCTCAAGCTTCGAAGTTAGAGCTTTGAAATTTGGCTATCGTGCTTCAGGCTTTAGAATTTGGGCTTCTAGCTTTAGCCATCGGCCTTTGGCCTTCGAGCTTCAGGCTTCGGGCTATGGTCTTCAAGGTTGCACAAAAAGGGTAAAAGCTTCAGGCTCTGGCCATCACGATTCGAACTTCAAGCATAGTCTCTCAGTATTTGGGATTCAGGCATAGGGGTTGGGCCATCCCGTCTGAAGCGATTACTTACGTGAAATCATCCTAATGCTTTATTCCCAGCCTTGTCCGCTAAATGTGACTAGCTATCTAGGTTGAACTAATATGCCCATCAGGTCATAAATAGAGACCTTCTTCACAGAAAATGATAATTTTCCTAAGTCTAAAACCTTCTTCCTCTCTCACTCTGTTATAATCCTCTTTTTCACTTCCACCACCTGTGTAATTGCCTCAGTTAAACACATCTTATTATATAGTTGATTTTATTGCTCTAGCTCGACCAGTGAATGTAAGAGAATATCTCCAAACCACTTATATCGTGGTGTCCCTTTCATTCACTACTATCTTGTCTTTATTTGCTTATATGTGTGTCACTTGATTCCTTCTCCCTTTTCTTGCAAGGTCCAGTCGCGGACTAGGGTCAATTAAACCCATCGTTCGCCATCGCCTAAGCAGCTTTCTAAGTTAGCATATGGTGCCTCATGCAGGATCTCAAAGATGATGAGCAAGACTCATAGCCACACGCTATAACCGATGAATCGGACAATGTCTAAGCAATCTCTCATTGTGGAGCAAGAAAAAGTTCCAACCTCCAAGAATAGACCTCCTTCCAAAGCCGCCTCTATCCACTAATGCCACAACAACAACCACTGTGACATGATAGCCGCGCACACAAAGACTGTGACTAGATTTGCCCAGTGGCAAAACAATGCTTTGGCTATTGCAACAATAGCTACTACTCTTCCAATAACTAACAAACCCTTCCAACACAGGCGATGCTTCAGTAGCCTTCGCCATCAGTTCTTTCTTAACTAGTGGCAATTCATCCTCCTACATAAGCACCATAGGCCCCACCTTCCTTACCTCTAGCAAAGGCACATGTGGTACCTTAGAACTCACACTTATAGTTCCCTCAAACCCAATAAGGATTCCTACACCAAAGCAAGCATAGTGGGCACCTCCTCGACATCCGCCATAAGCAGAGACACGGCCATCATTTTGGATTCCATGGGCAACGTGCAGTGATCATTTCAAGGCCCTAACAACAAGCTCTGGCGTACTGATGCTAGTTTAACCAAAACCCTTTCCAGTTGTTTCGACTCAGTCAAAGAGCCATAGGCACCAGAGAGAATGTTTGCAAGCTTCCTACTATATCTGTGACATCCCGAAATTTGAATTGAGGTTTAAAATTTAAAACTGATTTGGATTGAAAATGAAGAAATTTGGACCTGAAAAGAATGATTTTAGACCTATTTATGAGATAAAGGAAATAGGAGGACCAGAATGCAATTGTTCCAAAATAGATAAGGGCAGCCGCGGGAACCGCCCCTGCCAGCCTTTTCTGCGCGTCGTCCGCGCCTGGAGAGAGAAAAGAAAAGCTTCCTCTCTCTCTCTCCCTCTCTGTTTCTCTGTTCCGCTCGGTGCGCCCATCTGCTCGCCCGGTTCCGCCGAGCCCAGCGGCAACAGAGCAGCCGCAGCCTGCAGCAGGAGAGGGAGAGGGAAGAGGAGGAGAAGAAGAAGGAGAAGAAGGAAGAGGAAAGAAGGAAAGCTAGAGTGAAAATTCTGAATTTTGTTTAACGGTATTAAAAGGTGGGTAATTCTTTCCCTAAGTTGATGTTAGCTTATTATGTTTATGGAATTAAGATGTGATGCCGTGTATTTTCTTATTTACACGAGGAAATGCATGTGATTTGTTGGTCTGTGAGGTGATGTCGCATTGATGAATTTTTGTATACCAAGAACCGATGAGGGCGGAAAGTTCTCTATATGTGTTATTGCGATGAGGGCGGGGAGTGTACGCTCGGTGATGTCCTGATGTGGAATCACCGATGTACAGTGCAGCTCCTGATAAGGCTTTTAGAATAACAAGCTGTAGCGACTTTTGTCAGGCTTCTAGGTGAAAGGATATGAAAATGATAAGTCCACATTACTACACAGTAATGTATGAGTTTATGTATTTTTGTTGTGAGAAGACTGATGTGGGGATTATGATGATACTTTGAATGTAGGTATATTGCATAATGTGTTTTATGTTTAATTATGGTTCATGCGATGATATTTGTATTAATCTTATATTGGATATTGTTTTACCTACTGAGTTTGTATTAACAAACTCCTGCCATTTTTGGTGGCAGGTACTGCATAAGAAAGATCACGGGACATGGTGTGAAGTACCGCGGGTTGCTGCAAGGTAATGGATGATGCAAGGTTATGTGGAGGTTATTTGTTGTTAGGTATGTTCTAGTTCTGACGCCTCGGTTGCTGGTAGCTCAGGCCGGTATATAAGGGCGGTCGGGTGCCGGCAGCCGGGACGTCATAGATGGTATCGGCTATAGAACAATCCTCTGCCTCCTGCTACAAGTTGTCCATGTCCCTCTACGCAAAGTCGCAAAGTGGTAACAAGCCTATTTTCCTTGGTGATGGTGTTGCCTAGTGGTCCATAGTATTATATGGTCATCCCATACCTAGCCCAAGTGTAAACAACCCTCCACGCTCTAACCTTTGAATCATATCGCTTGGTCAAAATGTGCATTGTCCCTTCAAACTTTAATCTACGCTGCATAGGTTACAGGCAAGTTAGAAAGTACATCCAATTATCAACAACCATATGAGCTATCATACATAAAGGAGGGAATTCCTCACCTTAGTTGCTTAATTATTATCATTAAAAACACTACACTGTTAGCACTAACATTTCAGGAATATATCACATTAAATAAAACAAGTGAACAGAAGGGTGTTAAGTGAATGGGAGAAGTCTCGACGTCTACAGCTCCATCCTCTCAAAACACCACCAAATGCTCTACTCAAGAAGACATCAAATGTCCCAGATGCCACAATAGTGATACACATGCGAAGGGGACACCAAACCTCTTCACTTATTAGACAAACAATCATTTGTCTACTAGAAATGGAAGGAAAAGAGGTCCAACAATAGCTAACAAGGCCCTCATTAGGGTCAGCGATGACATTGCAAGGTAAAAATCCATGGCTACCCCCACTGCGAGGGTTTCACAATCAACAAAAGGAAAGAAGGTTAAGAGAAGAGACACAACAAGTGTATGAGATTAATAGAAGGGACAGAATATGAAAGAAGAATCTAGTCCAAGATTCCAAATCACTTAAAGGGCCTCAGTGAAGTGAAGAAAGATTTTAAGACACTCAACATGGAAAACAACAATCATACCTAAGCTCATTTAACTCCCTCAATTGGAAGATGCAATACCTATAGGTGAAAGACAGCAGCCAAGTTTAATTAAAAGCTAACAAAAGGCGTCACAAATCTTCTTCCATTCATTCAAAATGAGTTGGTTTCGTATGCATTCAATACAAATACATCACCAATCATGGCATGCCCACCCTACAAAACTCAAGCTAATACAAACAATACAAACAAAGAATTTGATAAGAAGCTACAATGGCTCTTCTTCTTACATGGCAAATTTTTCATCTGGGGAGTCCAGCATCAAACCCAGTCGCTCACCATAGATGTCAAATTAATCATTCAATACAAATGCATTGCTAATCATGACACTCACCCTATCGAACTCAAACAAATACAAGAAGTTCAAATGGAGGCTTTGATAAGGCACTATTATGACTCTTCTTCTTCCTCGATGGAATTTTCACCTAGGGCATCCAAGGATTTAAACATCAAGCCCAGTCGCTCATCATTCACGTCAAACGACTTTTGGCATAACAGGATTTCACCTTAACCTCTCAGAAGGCTTAATTTTAACCAAGTCCTCCTCGGTTACAACTTCGGAGTAGATGCTACCAGTAGCTAACGCTTCACAAGCCATTCATATTCCTTCAAGTTTGACCCTTCAATAATTGGAGCTAACCTGGTAGGTCAAGCTGCTTATTGAATTGGTCTGGCCCAGAATCAGTCCAGAATTGATCCATTAAGGACCGAACCGGTCGGATGGCTACGGTTCTTGTCCAACCTGGTTTCGATTCCATGTAATGGACTGGATTGGTTCCATAGCATAGAATCGAAGCCGGTGCACATATATAGCACACGCCGCGTGGGTGGGCCCCACTTTATAATTTTTTTTTTAAACTAAAGTAACGATCAACTGATCGTTCAACCGTTCCCTCATGGCATGCAGCCAACGGGCAGAGACGCAACGCCTGCTCTTAAAATATATATATATATATATATATATATATATATATATATATGTGTGTGTGTGTGTGTATAAAAGTCAATAGGCTTCCTAAGAATACCTCCTTTCAGTAAAATTTCTGCATTTTGTGATGGCTAGTTGTTGATGATTCATGGAAGAAACTGTGTTTGCAACACTAATTTTAAGTTAAAGCTTATGGTCTGTCGGGTGAAGACTCATCTGATCCAGAGTATCATCTGAAACAAGAAAATTGAGAGAATGTACGATAGAAACAAGGAGATACTACCAACACTTCTACTGAATCTTCTAGCACTAAAACTCAAACACGATCAAAACACAGTAAGGTATAGGAATATTTTGATATTATACATAAATTGAGTAGTAGCTATAGTAGAATCGAACATATTGCAACATGTAAGTTATGTAAAAAACAATATATATATATATATATATATACAAACCGAAAGGAACAAGTGGCAGAACAGGAATGTTCAAAAAATATTTAGTTCGTTTCAAAAAATTTGATGTAAACATCTGTCAACCAACTACACTTGAGATTTTGCAGACCCAACTGAACCCTAGGGTGGGTTTCGCACCATGAACTTTTCAAAATGATCAACTCTGAAAGGGTTTAGTACGTTTCACAATACGAACTGAACAATCCTTTAATTTGTGTGAGGACGACGAATATTTGAAGCATATGCCATAGTATTGTCAGTATACATTTCAGAAAATTTGAAAGCAAATGCTTAAAAGAGAATGTATGGCGATGTCTAAAGAATATATAAATACTTTGTAGAATAGCATCTAAAATATTAACTATAAGTAAGCTTAACCTCTGATATTTGGACAAAAATCAATGGCAAAAGTTACGTTGCCATAACTTATCATGAGATCAACAATCAATGGGAGATACAAAAATATATTTTATTTTTAGATTTCCTCGACTAGACTCATAGTAGTGTCACTAAATATAAATAAATTTTCAACGTTTATAAATTATATTATATTGAGGAGAAATTGTTTTCTATAACGTTAGAAAACACATCTAATAATACTGTTGCTATACATTATTTATCTCAATTTTTACAACCCATTTTGAATAGCTTTCTTTTCCATGTAAGTTATACATGTCATATCAACTTAGGTATATATCTTCAGCTTTTTTAATACAGTATTTAACAATTACTAAAATTAAATATATTGCAAAATGAATTCAAAACTCACACATTAGCCATGAATAAAAATGCATATGCCAACATCAAAGTAAAAGTTACATTAAATTTTCCTTACTAGTAGAAACACATTGGAATTCATTGCATCGTCCGATAGAATCTGTTCCGCCTTACAAATATATTCTTACTGTTTTTTATAACACTCATACAATTAATAAAAATTATTAGTTGAAGGACTTAGATTGAAAATTTTTTAAAAACTATATAAACTTCTTATAATTTTCAAAAAATTAATTGAACAATTTCCAGGTTATTACTACCCAATCTTCCCAACATTCTCATATATGTTTTTTCAAATGGTTGAAAAATTTATAAAATTTTGAAATAATCCTATTTTAAATAATTTTATTTCTACGATAGAATTAAAAATTAAAAAATATTGAAAAAACTACTCCAACTACTTATTACATTGCCTTTTTTCTTGATTCTTGACAAAGAAGTGTTGTAGCTGACGCATTCTTTGTCGCATACACTGACTTCTTTGAGAATAATACTGATGATCAAAAGTCATTAATGCACACTACTTTTCAAGCATTATTTTTTGCATATTACAGTGAGCAAGATAGACACCGCAAAGAAGCACAACAAGAAGCAGCACCATTAAAAAAAATAAGCAAGGATTTTAACAAACAGAGTTGCAATGGACAAGCAAAAGACCATGGCGAAAAGCAAAGAAGTTGCATCAGAACATGCAACTAGAAAAGCCCCAATAAACCAAAACAAGTTACAATTCTACCTCCATCTCGAAACACAAATTGATGACGACATGAGTTTATTATCATAGTAGAAAAACTACAACAAGTAGTTTCCTGTGATAAATGCTATCGTACAAGATGTGTTAACTGTACAAACATCAACAGTTGCTTTAAAGTCTGCCTTTTCAATTACAGGGAGAATCATTTGTGATAATTGAGGCTCTTATCTGCTTCGACTTTGTACATACTCATTTATTTGTGAGATTTGTTCATTGTAGAGTCAACAAATCAACAACATAATTTCGTAGACAAATTTAAAGATAAGGAGCACAAAATAGCTAAAAGAGTTTTAATTAGTTTTGATGAATCATGAGCGAAAATATTTTGTGATTTTTTTCTCAAAATGTTACTGTAATGTTTTACTATCAAGTAATAAAATCAAAATTTCTTTTTTACTCTTTAAAAATACATATACTATTTATTTTATTATAAATTAATTTTATTTTTATTAATTAAAGAAAATAACCAAACCAATTCTGAATTGAACCAGTCCGGAACTGATTGGACCAACAAACCGATCCAGACCAGGGACCGGACCGATTCCAACCAGTTTGACCTTGTTTGGGTCAAACCAGTTCCAGATCTGGCAAGACCGAACCGAATTCTGTCCGGTCTAGCCCAATAAGCAGCATGACTTGTGGGAAGCCCTCGCCTCTAGAGCAATACTTTTTTCAAGTTTTTCTCAGGAGTCCTGCACCTTTTACGTAGGTCAAGATCAGATTAATAGAATTTTGTGACCACTTTCAATGACTACTACGCTTTAAATAGCTCAGCTTTTCAATTTGTCTGAGGTTGCTTGAGATTCAACTAGTGAGACTTTAGTCTATCACACTCCAAGACTTTCCTCCTCCACATGTGATGCTATATCTTAGAGATAGTCGTGATTTCCATGAGTCTTTCTCTATAAACCATTCTACCACAAGCTTACTGTTGAAAAATTGCCTCCTCTAACATGACACTTCATTGGTAGAATCCTTGGGCACGTGTCTTTTGACTCCCTACTTCTAAAAAAACTAGATACGATTGGCAATAATATTTGATTCACCAAAATCCACAAATGAGCCAACCATACCAAGCAGACTAGTCCCAAGATTCACACAGAATTTATCTTAATTGTGTTCTTAATCATATACTTTGACTAATGTTGTAGTCAAGACCTTGAACAACTCTTTCTCCAGCTCCTCAAACACTAAGGACTAGCCAATAAGTCAAATGTCATCAAAGAGTTGTGCCCCCTCCCCATCCTTTGTTGTATATGCATCCAGAAGCCTCCCAGATCTCAGGAGTTCGCTTCTATCTGAAAGGCCCTATCCAAAACTTCCCCCAAAAGCTTGGGTGCAGAAGAGCACAGATAGGTCATCCCTCCATCTCGATGCCTTGTTCCTCTTCTCTAATTTCTTTGTTGAGGGCTTCTACCATCTACCATAGAAATATCATCAACAGGAAGTTGCCTATAGAGTTAGTACCGTTTGGATCATCACCCCTAAAAGTGTTCCCTTCGATGTTGCCAACACAGTAAATGCCATATTGGCATTACACCTGACGAGACCACTCCTCCTTTGCAACCCTTGTTGTAATCGGCTAGCCCTGCATCGCGTTTACTAGTACCTCCCTCTGAACATATTCTTGCCACCTTAATCGAATTTCGTTTTCTCTACAACTACGTTCATAGCCTCTTTCATTACAGGCTACTTTCATTAGACTAGTACAATTTGTAACTTTGAGGACGAGAGCAACTCCTTATAATCCTAACTTGTGGGTCTGTTATTGAGGCTTGGCTCCTCTTTGGCTTCTTCAACCCTTAGCTTCTGGACTCCAATCTTTTCCACTGAACCTTGATAAACCTTCTTCTCTTTTGGGGTTGCAGCTTCATCCTAACCAACGAGGGAGTTGCAGATTTCTCCTTTCCTTTAGCCGACATCTTCCTAGCAACCTCAATAACAACCCTTCTATCCCTCAACCGCTGAAGATTATTGCCTTTACTATACTCCATGCCTCAGTTGGCTCTTCTTGAGTCCTACCCCCAATTTCCACATGATTCTTTTAGGACTTTGTGGGAAGTCTCTAGTCACACCACTAAAAAAGCCTATTGCTTATCCTCCTCCTCAATTCCCTTGGCATGACTAATCTCAAATATTTGAACTACCAACCAACCATCACGGTTTCATGTAATTTCAACCCTAGACATGGCCTTTTAAATACCTCCCAACTTATAGAAAGAAAAAATAAATAGATGATTCAATAGTAACAGACATCACATAAGAAAACTTTTGACATATACTGACCTTCGTTTTTTATTAAAAATATGATACATACTGAATAAGAGTTAAAAAACCCTCCAAATACCAAGACAACGACTTCACACTCTTGAATAAAGGGTCCTTTTTATCAAGTTTGGATTCTGTAAATAGTCTCAGATCACATTCCTCCGTTATTAGATTGTTCAGTCCAGTGAGCTTCCAATGAAATAATAGAGATTTCTCAAGTCACTTTGTCGCATCATAGATCTAGACCTCAGAAGTTGTCAATCTCGAGTTAAAACACCCTCAATAAGTGTTGTTCATCATCCATTAAAAGAGTGCCAAGAAAAGGGTGATGCTCCACTTGGCGTCCTCTCTAGCATTGACCCTAGTGATATTTGGAAACAATATCGTTGGGTCCAGCTTAAACGTGTCCACCACAGCTACAAACTCTAGCCAAGTGAAAAAGCAACCCATAATCTAGTTGAGCATTGTACACCGAACAGTGCAAGGAGGTATGAGTTTGGCCAATATTCCGGACCAGCTGCAATTACTAAGATGTAGGTGTTCTCCCGAAAAATCCTAGTAGAGTTAAGAATTCCAAACTCAAGGAGATTTATCTTCCAAGAACAATCTGGGCACTAGCTAGGCATGCTACGAACCATTGTTTGAGTGAATGTAGAACACAAAAAACCTTAAAGGAAGTAGAAGAGCAAATAAAAGAAGACACAATGCTCTATTATCTTTTTAGAAGATTAAATTTAAAATCCTTGAAAAAGGGGAATTGATCGTTACCTTTAAATTTGCTCTGTTGGGTCAATTGGTTCAAATCTATCATTCTAAGGGTGTGTTTGTTTGTAAGGTTAAATTTAAGAAGGTTAAAATTAAATTTGGATAGAGATATTTTTTTATTGAAAGTTGTGAATGATGTGAAATAAAATTAGTTATTATGTTGGGATATGTGAAGGATGTGATATAAAGTTAGTTATTATGTTGGAATATGTGAGGGATGTGATATAAGTTAGTTATTATTTTAGTAATATGTGTAGGATGTGAAATAAATTTAATTTTTAATATTAAATTTTATGTGTGATGTGATATGCCTGGTTAAAATTAAACCAGGTTAATTTTAAACTCCTAGACAAACGGGGCCTAAGGCCCCCTTGACTACCATCCACCTACCAGTCATGTTACATGATTACCAAAGCATCATTGAAGCATTCAACATTACAAGGAACACAACCTGATAGCGTCCCCTTGACTACAACACCGTCAGGTTGCAACCTCATCAGGTCGCAATCTTGTTGCTATGCAACTGTCAACAACCTTGTCAAGTCACAATCCTATTGCTATGCAACTCTGTCAAGAAAAGTTCTTCCAGTCTACAAATATGTTTGGGCAAGCCTCAATAATGACAATATTGTTTACAGCAATTTCATACCCACCACAAAGAATATTAAGAGAACTCAACAATAAAAGGAAACAAAATCCAACACATAACAAGAGAACAACACAAGCACAGTAACATTTCATTTCATTCTCAAAATAACTTATGACAAGTACAGTAAAAAGAAAAAAAAGTTACAAGCATCGTCAACAAGTTCACCCACAATGTACTCTTAAATGATTTCTATGATACCCTCTAGAATCCCCATAATTTTCTCATTAAGAACACAAATGCTGATCCCTCCAAAATCCCAACCGTTGAGGCCTTGAAGGACTGCTTACTAGCTAAACTATTAATTCCCGCACAATAGTTTCCTTAGCGGCTTCATAACAAACTAAAGGATTCCCAGTCTATAGGCTTCTCTAGGATTTTCTTCGTGAGGCTCATCCCTAAAATCACAGATGTCCCTGAGGCCCACAAAACAACAATATATCAGGATGCAAGATATTATCCATGCTTAGAAAGTTGTGGTTCACCAGCACTTGGATTAGCATGTTGAAAGCTGCTTGATTTTCAACGTAATCTCCTAGCGGACTTCAATGCGTGACTAGCACTACTGACAACTTCACCTATACCAGACAACCACTGACTTGCCCAGACATTGCTTTGAGCGGTTGGGGACTGAAGTGTGACAGCATCAGCTTTTGCTTTGATTTCCCTCTGATTGGACTCAGCCAACCCTTTCATTAGCCTTTCCTCACTATCCTTTAGCCTCCTCCCCTACCCTCACACTTCATCTGAACATTTATTCTTCCTAGAAGTGTTCAGATATATTTTTTATTCTTCCCTAGAAGTGTTCATATGTTGGTTGAACTAAAATTATGCAAACTTCAACTGTTGGGCCATCTCAGTCAAAAGCTTAATTGGTCATGACATTGAAACCCTTGACTTAGATTCTCCTTATACGCCTTATACGACTTGATTGGTGGCCCGGTTGGCATGGGCAATCAAAGCAATGACCCCCTTAAATTCTTACAGAAAGACAATCAATCCACTTGGCATGGCACTTGGTTTCCACACGTGTGGCTATCTCCTTACCCAAGTTCTCCATAACTCCCTTTATAACAAATGACCATTCTTTCACTTGACCATAAAACTCCATTAGAATCAGGGTAGATATTTTAGCTGTAGTCTCAAACTTGTCCTACAAATCCCCTGTCTCCTTCAACAAAACCTTGCCTCCGAAGCCATTACACTCTTCACCGTCGTGGTTGCTTATACCAACACACTATCGAGGCTACCACACAGAGCACTGACTCTATTAAGGCTCCATGACGTCATTGTCCCCGTCGAAGTTGACGCCTAAAATTTAGTCGTGACACCACCCACCGAATCTGTACCCTCAGAAGACTTTGGCTCCCCATCAGAGGAATTCCAACTGCCTTATCAATATGAACCCTTTGTTGAATGTTTTCTAAGTTTTGCCCTACATATACTTTACACTAGCATTCGACAACATCAATGGATTCTCCTACAACTCCTTTGAGGCCTTGCTTGCCGCCAGCAGTAACACTTGCATTCATCTTTTCCCACTTCTCTTTCTGGATCATAATATTACTTGACTTCAGCCTAGTATCATCACCTGCCACCTTAGCCACCACTGTCGTAACCATCTTTAGGCAGAATCAGACCTCCCCAACAGTGGTTTTCGATGGAGATGCCAGGCCTTAGAGATTAATAGCTTCAACAACAAATCTAGAGGTAGCCAAGACAATGTTGCCCAAAAATTGAGGTTGCTTTACCAATGCATCCTTCATTTTACTCAACAAATTAGAAAGAAGACTCATAATGCCACATTCGGCAACATCAGAAGGAGGCTTTCTTTGTTCCTCAATCGGCCTAATTACTACCACCTCAGTTTCAGTAATTTCATCGATCATGGTTATCTCCAGTGAGCTTGATTCCAAAGGAATACTCATGATTCTCATACCTTCAGCTATTTATTCTTAAAGATTCATTGAAACCCTAGTTTTCCTTTTGTAACTCTCTCGTCGGTCCACTCCAAAAAGCAAGGAAAAGAAGATGAAGGTAGTGCTCTTGTTGCCCTAGAAGCCCATTTATCAAGAGGTTAAGAAATGTGGCACCTTGTGTCTAATGGGCCCAAATAAACAATGATGCCTCCTTTCCAAGGAGGCTACTATTAACACACAATTTTCCCGAAAGATCTTAACTTCATATGTGGCATCAACCTGATCATATTTGAACTAAAACAAATCAATGCTAACCTGAGTCCTCTCAGTCTGAACCATGTAATGCCGAATAGATAGCTATGACCTCATTCAGAAGGGTGTGTTCTCATCATGCTATAGACAACCCTGTCATAGCATGGAGACTTCATAGTATTACAACCCCAAACAAGAGTTTCCCCGCTAAGGACTAAAGCAAATTTGCCTTAGCTCCTTCACCAACCATAATCATTGCACATTACCTTCTCAGTAATCCTTCAATAATAGAATCTACCATGTGACCACCTTCATTAACAAACTGGGTGAGACAAACAGTGACGTCCAATCGTTTTACCAAATGTCAACATCAAATGACTCTTACTTGCAAGAGCATGGCAACTGGCTACTCTAATCTCCAGCAGCCTATCAAAAGCGGTAATCTACGTAGCATCATCCTGGCACATCATACCAGCCTTCTCCATCGAATCTCCTTTAGCGACTGACTCCTATAAGGTTATAAATAAGAGTCTTAAATCCATAGTCCTCTTCCTCGCTCACTCTATTATCATTCTCTATTTCTCTTCCAACACTCTTGTAATTGCTTCCGGTGAACCCATGTTATTACCTAATGGATTTTACTGCATTGACTCAGCCAATGGGCGTTGGAGGATCACTCCGAACACTTATATCATTGTGTCCTTTTTTTCATTGCACTCTTTTCACTATTTTCTTGTATGTCACTTGGTTCCTTCTCCCTCTTTCCTGCATGGTTCAGTTGCATCCCATGGTTTATCAGATCTTTTGTTTGTCATCTCTCAAGTAGCGTTCTACATCAACAGAAACAATAAACTACAGCCACGTATTCACAACACATAAGGTAAGTTTTATCAAATTTGAATCAGAAAACTAAATTTACACAAATCTACAGTATATAAAAAAACAATAGTTTAGGAACGGAAAAACTATCTTTTGTAGAAATTATAATTTAAGCCCTTGATTTTTCTTAGTCATAAACATAGGAATTAATTCCTTATAATAGAAATTATAATTAGATCCTCTAATTTCCCTTAATCTTGTTCATAGGCCTTAAGAAATTATAACTTCATCCCCTAATTTCTCTTAGTCTTAGTCTGAAGTCCTAATTCCATACATAAAATATAATAACTTGGTCCCACAACTTTCCTTATTTTTTATATTTGGTCATAAGAAATTATAATTGACTCCTCGATTTCTTTAAGTAAGTCTTAAGTTCTAGTTCCATACAACAAAAATTATAATTTGGTCTCCCAATTTTTCTTAGTCCCGGTCTTAGGTCCTAAATTTCTATTTCTTGGATCCCCACTTCTTTTAATCTTCATCTTAGGTCCAAATTTCTTACAATAAAAATTATAATTTCATCCTCTGATTTCTCTTAATCTTAATCTTAGGCCCTAAAAAATCATAATTTGGTCTATCTATTTATCTCAACTTTGTCTTAGGTCCTAATTATTTACAATAATTGTAATTTGATTCCTCAATTTCTCTTAGTCTTGATTTTAGGTTTTAAGAAATTACAATTTAGTCTCATGATTTCTCTTAGGGCGTGTTTGGTTGGAGGTTTATTTTTAGTTAAGAGAAAATATATTTGTTACAACATAAAATTATGTTTATACAGAGAGATATATCAGATGTGAAATAAAGTTAATTTTACTATTAAAATTTGTGATGGATATGAAATAAATTTAATTTTTATTATTAGAATTTGTATTAAATATGAAATAAAACTGTCAAAATTTATTATGAATTTAAAATATTAATCAAATATTGGTTTAATCTCTTTTGAGCTACAAACCAAACAAGGCCTTAGTTTTTCTTCAGCTCCCAATTTTTTACAACAAAAAATGATAATTTGGTCCCCTAATTTTTCTTAGTCATGGTTTTAAGTCATAAAAAATTATAATTTAACACATTGAGTTCTCTTAGTCCTCATCTTAAATCCTAATTTTATCCTCTGATTTCTCTTAGTCTTAGGTCCTCAAAAATTATAATATGGTTTTCTCATTTCTCTTAGTCTTTTTCTTAAGTTCCAATTTCTTATAATTGAAATTATAATTTGGTCTCTACAATATTTTTTAGTCCTGATCTTAGATCCTAAAAATTATAATTTGGTCTTATGTTTTCTCTTAGTTTAATCGTCCTAAAAAATTATAATTTGGCTCTCAATCTTAGGACCTAAAAAATTATAAGTTAATCCTCCGATTTCTCATAGTGTTCGTCTCAGGCCCTTAATTCCATAGGAAATTCTAATTATTAATCTTAACCTAAAGTCCTAGGAAATTATAATTTTGCCCTCGATTTTCCTTTTAGTCTTGATCTTAGTTTCTAATTCCTTATAACTAAAATTATAATTTAGTCCCTCAACTTCTCTTACTGTATGTCTTAGGTTCCCTAAACCCTAAACCCTAAACCCTAAACCCTAAACCCTAAACCCTAAACCCTAAACCCTAAACCCTAA
>JAEMOT010003482.1:517682-567802 GCA_019297695.1 Apostasia ramifera
AACCCTCCTCTCTGCAATATAATTTAGGTTCTAATTCTTTACATTGAAAATTATAATTTAGACCACTAATTTCTCTTATTCATCTTAGGTCCTAAGAAATTATAATTTAATCCTCAAATTTCTCTTAGGCTTGGTCTTAGGTCCAAATTTTTTACAACTGAAATTACAATTTCGCCACCCAATTTCTCTGTCTTGGTTTTAGAACGTAATTACTTAAAATAAAAATTATGAGTTGAACATTCGATTTCTTTTAATCTTAGTCATAGGTCCTAGGAAAATACAATTTCGTTCTCCAATTTAATATAGGCATTCATGAATATTATTATATAATATAATATTATTTTTAATAATAATACTTATTAATATATTTTTCTAAACTAAAACACGTGCAACACGTTCATATAAACTAATACATATAAAAGATAAAAAGCTGCTCCTAGGAATAAAAGTGTTGGGTGTCTAATGAAATCCAGGAAAATTTTACCTTGGAATATTTTTAAAAGAACATTCAATTTAACAAAATCTTCGGGTTTATGTAATATTTTTCAATAAAATTGAAACAGTTCTCTTTTTTAGAACAGTTCATTTAATATTGAACTTGTTTAACAAGCAACCAGTTTCAAAAACAAAAAAAGATGTTAAAAAAAGAAGAGTTGCAAAAACCCGGAAATACCTCTTCAGCAAAAAGCTCTTCAAGTACTCTATTAATTTGCTTGTCCTCAGCTACCATAGCTAGTGCCATGCTGACCAGCTCATTTGACAAGACATAGTCACTGATTCTGGACACTGACACAAGGTTTCTGGTCCTAGAGTCCAAAATCTCACTTATGATTATTGATTTGTCTGAAGCTTGTTGCATTTCACGGATCCAGGAGCTGTGTGAGAAGCCAGCATAACGCAAAGGTGCTGATTTTGCTCCTTTAGAAGGAAGGCGTTTTGACTGCAAAATAATTTGCAACAACAAGTTACAAAAATACATGATGCAACACATAATAAATTAACATAAGTTTAGCTTGTCATTTAATTGTACCATCAAAATTTTTGTTTGATGGTACGCTACCCAACCTCCAAAAGGGAGGTCATACGTTCTAATCTCAAACATCCCTCCCCCAACCCCACCAACCAAAAAAAACAACTACATGTCAGTTGTTAATTTCAGACAGATTACATGTGTCAATAGGTGAGTCCAAACTTTCTGCTACAAAAATCACATAATTGCATTAACACAAATGGATGCATGTGAAACACCTAATTAAGATCATCCCGACAAAAACAGAAGGTACTAACTACCTGTCAATGCCAACACAAACAACCAATACGGAAAACTAGTGATGACCTCAACCATTTATTACCACATAAATTTTATACCAAGACTATCTAAATTTCATCTTTCAAATTAGAAATGCAAAGTGAAATAATTTTTAAAAAACAGAGAGAGAATAGGTAATAAAAAAGGTCAATCAAAACATGAGATTCTTCAAATAAGGATGCCAAAAGTGATGAATGCTACAAAGAAGAAAAGAAGAGAAAGAACAATAATAGATATTTTATCCTTACATTGATCTTATGATCTATATTTATGTTTGTCAGTTTATGGCTGGTCATTTACCAATTATTCTCCCAGAGACTTATTCATATATTAGTTTACGCACCATGCTTCTTTAACTTGCCAAGCAATTAATGCCATAATTTCTACAGGCCCAAAATACCATGAAGCCCTCTAGAAAAGCCCGTGCAAGGCCTAACAATAAATACCAGAAAATAAGCTCAGCCCCTTTTCTGTCGATTTCATAATGAATTAATACATAAATCCATAAATTACAATAAATAAACTGAATAAATACTTTCATTAACAAATAATGTAAATCTCTAAACTATTAATTAGAGACATTCTATATCTATCTATTATCAAGCTTCTCATAACAATATCTTGGAATTAGGTTCGGCGTTGCACCTCAGTTTCAATCCCAAGCTTTGTTGAAGGTTGACTAAGGGACAACAAGAAAAAAATTGCACTCATTCTTGTCGGCCAATAGTTCACTCTTAATCAACTCAAACTCGAACCCATCAGCTTTCTAATATGCCCCTAGTGCTCAACACTCCATCCATCCACTTACACTCGATGAGATTAATTTACAATAAAACTACTAAAAAAACAAAAAATGCAAGAAATAAAAATCTTCAAGTTTGTTCAAACTGCTCTTTTGACTTGTACAAATCTTGAATACAATGATACTTCAACATTCAATGTGGAAGATAGTTGTTGCACTTCAACACATCCTTGACCTCGACTACTTTTACGTCACTCAATCACAAGAACCCCAAGATTCCAACGAAATATTACCGATTTTTCCTTATTCTGTTTACACAAAATATAAGACTGTAGAGACAACTAGAAAATATGTCAGAAACTGACAAAATTAAATTCATTATTAAGCACCAAAACAAGAAAATCATCAATACTGGGGAACCAGCAACTTGATCTTCATTTTTATATGAAAAATTAGTTATGCCTCTCCGTTACATGTATTTCTTTTCTCTATCAGTATAAAGCATTATTAGATTTTCTTTCAACTTTCTCAACTCTACCCAAATTTAAGTTGATTGCTTTTAAGCTCGTATTTGTGTCTTTACTTTAAAGGTTTTAGAGAAGCAGGAAGCACCATACAATCCTGATAAGGTCAACCCAAATTCAGCCAATCATCCAACAGGCTATGGTTAAATAAAGGGTGCGAAAATTAGATTAGGTCAGACTTGGACAAGGCTATGACTAATTGGGCCAATATGACAAACATATCGGCCATTTAGGTAAAGTAGAAGCACACAAAACTACAATTTAGGAGACAAATGAGAGAAAACTTTCAGAAGATTCTTAAGGACTTTTTTATATTCTACCTTACAAATGATATAAGTAAATGAATAATAACAATGCCTTAATTCCAAACTAGTTGGTTATGCTTTATGATGTAGAACACTTGTGCTTCTATACTCATTAATCTAGAACATGTGCTTTAATACTAAGTTGATGTAGAAAAAACATGTGTGCAATGATACCAACTAATTGAGAACATTGATGTAGAACACAATTGCTCTAATATCAACTTGATGTAAAACATGTAAAGGAACAGAGGAGGAAAACGTGAGAAATGTTAATAACAAAAGTGTAGAATACTAGAAGAAAGGCGTGAAGCAGAAAAAATAATAATAAATAAATAAAAAAAAATAATAGTCACTCTTAAAAATCTCCTCATTACAAAGGAATAGGGCTTATTTATAGAATTCTATCCCCAACTAATTTTAAAAAATAAAGACTAATAAAATAAAGAGATAACTAATAATAATATTAAAGACAATAACAAACCACCCAAAATTTCAATTATTTATATCCAAACAAATATAAAAACTAAATATATAAAATTTATGCAAGTTACCATCCTTGTTTAATATTCAAATACATAGAATTCATTATTAGACTATCTGAATCCGCTTCATCTTTAAGAGTATCTTTATTTCCATCAATATGTCTTATGTGGGATATTAAATAGGGTAAAACCAAATTACGGTAAATAAGAAATAAATTATAAAAACTCGCAGAAAATCAAAAGGTTTTTCAAGTCGCAAAATAGCTTCAAATAGTAGAATCCCACCCAACACAAAAATAGGGTCATCATAGCTCTACATTTATATATTTAACGCACAACTCCTCTAAATTGAAAGTTTTTTAAACCTTTTGGCCCCAATTTTTCTTCGTATCTAACTGCTGACAAGTTCTAAATAAGAAGTCATCCTTGAGTCATCTAAACAATGATTGGCATTTGATGGATGATACTTGAACAAACTAGAAATGTTAAATTTTGGCAAACTTGTCTAGTTTGCAGAATGTCCACTGCATACTCGATGTCATTAATCTTTTATATTAGGAGAAAAAAGACTGTTTAAAGTTTTAGCTTGTTAAATAACGGCAAAAAATCTCTAAAATGAAGATCCAAGAAACGAGGTAGATGCAAATAATCCGGATGATGAGGATAATCTCAACAATGCAAAATATGACTTCAATTATTTAATTATAATAGAAGGGGAATAAATTTCAAATATCTGTTTGCTTGGAGGCTAAATTGGCCATGGTTACTTTTAAAAAAATTAAAATAAAATAAAAAAATTATTTTTTCATCTTTAATATATAAATTTTAATATAAAAAATCATTTATATCACATTCTACACATTTCTCAATATATTAATTATTTTTATTTCATATCCTTCATAATTTAAAAAAAGGTCACGGCTAAAATGACTTCCAATCAAACAAAAGCAATTTTTTTTTAAAATTAAATTCTGAAAATTTAGGAAGGGTAGTTATTTTCTTTAGTAATTATCATTTTGTTTCATTTGCCTTTGTTTTCTCTAAGCTAAGTAGTTGGATAAGAATTCAACACATAAGCCATGTATCTTTGTAATGAGATTGCTTTGACGAACGAATAAAGCTTTCTAGTTTTTCTCTCCACTCTTCTCTACTCAACCTATTCATCTAGCCTTCTCTCCTTTCTTATAGTTTTCTCCCAATTTTGCTGATTTTCTCCCTTTTCCTCTTACATGTGCAACATCAATTGATATTAAAGCATACATGTTATGCAATATTGAGGCAATTACATACATGCCATTAAAATCATGTCATTTTAAAAATTTAATACCGAAATCTTTAATATTACATATTGGCCATAAAAATTATATAAAAATTACAAGCCTTGTTACAAATATGCTACAACTTTGTGACATAAGTTATAATTTTCAAATTTTGGTGTCTAATATATAATTTTAAAGATTTGGGTGTCAAATATATAAAATAGCTAACTTTAAGTGGCATGCATGTAATTTTCCATGCATTAATTTGGTATCAAAGTACATGTGTTCTACATCACTCTACTTCTTGAAGAAAATACAAAACAAAATCTCGTACATCAAACACAACCTTAAAATGTTTGTATGTGTATTTTATACTTTTTGCATTCAACAAATCTACATCTGCCAACAAAAGCATTCACCAAGAACAGTGTACCTAGGTACTTTATGATATAGCATGGCATCACGAATGTTAATAGTTCAGTCATATAGTACTAGAAACAATGTAAGACAGTATTCTCTCAATCAACAGACAAAAGGATGATCTTCTACTTTGATCTACACGTGGTATTAAATGAAATGGTGGACGAAAGATGAGATTTCTGCGTATTTAATGTCTTTTGCATGTGTATTATGGAATTCTTTCTCATGCTTGCGATATTTGCACACAGATCTAAGTGATTTTCAATAATTTCATGATTTCCATGGGAGAATTTAGGGGTCTATCATGTTCAATTTCAATGTCTTGCTTGATTATGATGGTATATGCGTGAATAGAATCGAAATAGATGATTATATTAAATGAAACTTAAGTTTAAGTGGTAGAAACTTATGCAGAATCACTATAGAAATTTGTAGATTTCTGTACTAGACGGATGGTCCAGTTAAGAGTCCGGATAGTCCAGCAATGCCTTAGAGTCTCACACCCATGTTGATTGGAAGGTCCGACTTAAGAATGAAAAATCTGAGAATTTATTTCCCGAGGATCAATTAGTATATCCGGCTAGGATCGTACAGTCTGACCTATTGCCTGGTAGTGATCAGACAGTCCGAACAGGGTGAACAGGCGGTTTAGCAAGTTTGAGATGATTTCAGCTGAACTGACCAAACGGTCCAGTTTGTTGAGACATACACTCTGGCAAGCATTCAACCAGATGATAAATAGTTATGGATTGTCATTAAATTTAATTGATCTATTGCTTAAACCCAAAGGTGTTTTAATACATATTATTTGATATGAGTTATGCTTTGATAACCTAGAGGTGTCTTGGCATGCTAAACATTACATGAACTATACCTGAGGTGGAACAAGTAATGAGACTGATCTATGAAAATTGTATTACTAAATGATGATAGTTTATCCTTATATTGATGATGTGGCAACAACTCTAAAGATAATTAGGAACACATAAACAACACATAAGAGCCATGACGTGTATGACCACAAGGTAACTACACTACAATACCACTAGGTGACACACCGTGCTGTCAATCATGAGGTAAAAAACCACTAGATATTTAATTGAGTAAATGACCTCTTTAGTAGATAGTGGTAGATGAAACAAAAGTACGAGAATTCCCGGGGGCTTAATAAACAATGGACAACTAACGCGCATCAGCATGCTTTGCCTTATTCGTGGTGTTTCCATTACTGATATTGTCGTATGTATTATTTTTCTTCTAAAGGTGTTACACATGATACTGAAAATGTGATGTATAAAAATTGATATTGCCTGCTTGCTTGAAATTGTAGCTTGTGAGCAAAATCGCCTACTAAGTTCATCTTATTTGAAACTGACACCACTTTTATAGCAAAGTAGGAACACAAAAAACACAAGGAGATAAGGGCGTGTAATAGGAGGACTCATGATTAATGCTAGGAATTTATCTCCTTTCTAGTTGACTTATGTTTTAAATACCAGACTTTCATATTAGAAGGTAAGACTAATAACTACTGGTGATAGCTACTTTTAAATTGCTTTAATTAATAGAGGTAAATTTTATTTATTCATAAAAATTCCCAGCTGTGGAATGGCTTCTCTCTTATCACACAACTTCCCCGATCGGTCATGGGAGAAGCTAAGTACGTGTTGACCACTAGAAGTGATGGCGAACGGGGGGTGCAACCACTACTTACGTTCAAGCAATTCAACATATGTATAAAGGTTATTACTTGTATTTAGACATAAAAGAGCGTGACTAAGAATTTTTTTATTATAGTTATATCACACTAAAATTCAACGTTAAGTTTATATCTCTTTGCATTGATTATAGAGGTTCTGATTTGATACATTTAAGAAAAAATGCCTTGATGTATGTTTTTTACAGATGATATTCTTCTTGTTGATAAAACTAGAAATAAAACTTAAAGAAAACTCATGTAATGAAGAAACACCTTAAAATTTAAAAAAATTTATCATAGTAGATAAAAAACTAAATATATAAAATGCAAATTTAGTCAAGATAAAAGCAATTGTATCAAGGAGATAACAATTGATAATCAAATTATCAGAAAAAACGAGTAGTTTAGATATCTTGGATCAATCATATAGAATAATGGTGAAATTGATGATGTTATTAACAAGATTAAAAAAGGATAGATAAAATGGAAGAATGCATCTAGTGTATTGTGTGATAGGAAAATTTGTCTCAAACTAAAAGGTAAATTTTATAAAATAATTATAAGGCTAAAAATATTATATGGTACTAAATATTGGCCTATAAAGCAGAAACATATAAATAAGATAATTGGCGTAGAAATGAAGATGCTAAGATAGATGGTAGGTATACGCGAAAGAACAAGATAAGAATTGAATATATCCGAGAAAATATTAGAGTAGCTTTAATTAAAGATAAACTCAGAGACAATCAGTTTAGATGGTTTTGATATATAAATTGTAGGCCAATAGAAACTCCAATAAGGAAATTGGTTTATTGAAGAGTAAGAAAAAGGCCGAAAAAGACATGACAAGAAATCAATTAAATATGTGCTAAATTATTGTTGTTGAAGTTTGTGCATATGTATGTATGAATATGTATGCACACACACATTTAGGGATATACATATCGATGTATATATGTGTGTATATGTGTATATCAACTTATAACAAGTACACCACAAAGAAATCAGTTGAATATCTTTATTTCAAGATCAATTGAAATTGATCTGCTATCTCTAGCAAAAGCTGAAGAAAAGCTAAAAAAACAAAAATTATGACTTCACCAATTAGCGAGTAAAAATGGCTGAGAAAACTGTGACATTTTAGTGAGAGAGTCAACAGAAAAGTGAAAGGAGCAACAAAAAGACAGCACAGCTGATTTAGTGGTTTGGCTCCTATCCTATGCTCCTTGATTGAAAATTTCTCCACTAAAAATAAATTTGGTATTCTAACCTAAGCTCAAACCAAATTAACCCTTACAATTCATTCTCTTCAGGGTCAAGGAATAAAGAATCACCTCTTTCGAGCTAAAATATAACTCAACTTTTTACAAGCTAAATTCTAAACGGTATTTTCACTGGCTGAAGTCAAACTCCATTTCCCCTTTACATGAGCTCAAGTAGAACCTAAATCCGAACCTTTTACACAGACTGAGTTTCAACCATTTAGCAGAAATAAGTAAAATAAAATTTTCTATCAAAAAAAAAGATAAGTAAAATTTACACAAAGACCTAATGCATGCATGAATAAACCAAGGTAAAATCTCAAGTAAAATCTGGAAAGAACCCAACTACTTGGAGAGTGGTTATCATTAAATGAAAGTCAAGTAAGACAAACAACTCATTCAAGAAGATTTGTCTTAAGATAAAATGTTAACAGGCGAGAATGTTTCAAAAACTCTTAATAAAATTAGAGAACTAAAGAGAGTATTATGAATAAATCATGTCAATACAAGTTTGAGAAAGTAAAACTTAGTGCAGGAAACTCTCTAGTGACATCAAAAGAACATCTCAAAACTTTGAAAGCTCAAGAGGGGCTCTCTTCCTCCATAAGTATTTACAAACGTAGGCATAATGCAGAAGATGGAAACTTAGAAGAACAAGACGAGCAGAAAGTTTATGTGAGGAAAAGAATTTCAAGTGCAAAGTCCTACAAATGAGTGATTTCCATTTTCCAACTCATCCCACAATTCAAACTAGCCAATCAGAGAGCATGCAGGAATAATTGACACAGCAAAAAATATGGAGATCTAATGGGAAGCAGGGTTAACTATCAAAAGATTTAACTAAATGTTGGAAATTAGAATTAGATTAAGTTAAAAATCATTCCCTTTTAATTATGAACATGTGGGATACAGCACACGCATTAGCTTTCCAAAAGCATGAAAATTTACCCCAATAGCTGAAATCAAAAGCTGAATCAAAAATTCCAGTTTTCCAAATTTAATCATAATGGAATTTTGGAAAGTAGTTCCTAAACAACGCAAGGCAAATAGTATACAAAAGATTCAATATATAAACTTGTAAATCCCGATCACGGTCATCACAGTAAAACCTACTCCATTATTCATACACCCATGCTACGTCATTCCATACTCTTCAGTTGACCCACTCTTCAGTGATGACATTCTTAAATGATAACAAACACTCACAATGATTGGGATTTCCTTCAACTCCAACAAGACCGTACGAGTTCGACATACACGATGCAACATACTCCAAGCAGAGATGGGAGATCTCTCTCTTTTATCTCTATCTTTGTCTCTCTATCTCTCACAACCGAGCAACACGAGACAATAGAAAGAGGTACCCAAGGGTTATCATAAGAAAATAGAGAGGATGCATAGGAGAAAAGAATGCACATGATTTCCGTCTCCGATCATCTCCTTCCTATTCCGATTTGGCTGGATATGTGCTTCACCAAATAAATTCCTGCCTTGACAAGTCGGAATAGACCAAGAGGAGTGATTCTGAGTTCGGATCGAAATCCTTGAGGCTTACTAATGGCTGGTGAATGGAATAGAGGTCAACTGAACAGAGTTATGAGTATACATATATTGTTCTCTTGTTTGTTGTTTGCAGTATGAATGTTCACTCATCCAGTCCTACACCATTTAAGGTGGGCAGCAGTCTTATTGCTTAGATCTAGTGCCAAGTAATCAGAAGAGTCACTTGTACATCATTAGGTCACTAAATTTCCATAGCAAACCAACATCAATTTTATCATCAGGAGCAAAGATTGGCCCAATTTCAGCCCCTTCACAAATATTGGAACAATGAATAAAGAAAATGACCCTCTGCAAATCAAGACGGATCAAAAGAAAATCAAATAATCAACTATCCTACCAATGTTTTTTGAAATCTCCTAAACTTAGTTAAATCTAAAAAAAATTCTTAATCACAATTAATAATTTTTCATGCATAAATAAAGCAATTATGAAGATCTTCAGACTCTTCTTTTTTCGCATTTTGTTTTTAATAATAAATTTAAGGTATTTACAATATTAACTCACATATTAAATTAATATGATATTTCATAAGTTAGGTATTGTATGAGATCTATTGTAAATAGGTTATAACATTTATATAAACCCTTAAATTTGTAATTAACCCTCCACCCAATATTTTGCTAGGGTTTTGGAGGAGAGCTTCTTCTCACTTGTGGAAACTCTGAAGAAAGTATCTCCCCGTAACTCTCTCTCACCCTCTCTTTATCTCTCTCTCTTTCAACTGAGTCACATACGGCAATAGAGAGATACCCACAGGACAATATGGGAAAATAAAGTCGATGTATGGGAGAAAAAAATGTACATGATTTCCCTCTTCAACTATCTCCTCCATGTTTCGATTTGGTTGAATTTGTGTTTCTCCCTCTAAATTCCCATCATAACCAATTAGAATGGGCTCAAAGGACTGATTCCGAGTTAGGATTGAACTCCTCAAGGCCTTCACAACTAGTAAGTGGAATAAAGGTCAGTCGAACACAGTTTTTAGTATGCATATTCTGTCCTCTAGTTTTATGTTCGCAACCTAGATGTTCTCTTGTCGGACTTGAATTGTTTTAGGAGGGCAACCAAAGGGATCAGATATAGTGTTTGGTAGTCAAAATAACCACATATTGGTCATCCGACCAGCGAGCTTCTACTAAAACAAATGTCGACTAGCCATCCATCATCACCAATGAACAAAGAAAGAAGACTGCGTGAATCGAGTCAAGTTAAAATAAAATCAAATAATCAACAATCCTACTAATATTTTATAAAATCAAATGAAGAAACCAACTAATATTTTTCTAAATCACCATAAATTAGTTCAATCAAAATCCAAAGCTCCTAATCACAACTAATAATTTTGCATGCATAAATGAAGCAATCATGATGCTCTTCAGATATAATCTTTTGGCGTTGTATTTTTAACAATAAAATTGAGGTATTTAAAATGTTAAATCGCATATTAAGTTAATATGATATTTCATGAGTTAGGATTATTGTATGAGGTTCTATTGCAAATAGGTTGCAACATTTATACAAGCCCTTAACATAAATTTGTAATTAACCCTCCATACTAAATCCCATCATTTGGCTAAGGTTCAAGAGGAGGGCTTATCTTCACTTGTGGCACTACAAAATAGAGACAAAAAGAGCCTCCTCTCCCCATCTCCCAATCTCACGCTCCCCCTCTCTCTCAATTGAGAAGGTAGGCCCAATGAGGAGCAATGGAAGAGAAGGGATCTCTCTCTCACAACCGAGTCACGCAGGACAACAAAGAGAGGCGCCAATGGGTCTTTATAGGAAAATAGAGGGTATGCATAGTAGAAAATAGTGCAGATGATTTTCCTCTCTGACAATCTCTTCCTCATTTCAATTTGGTTGGATCTATGCTTCTCCATTTAAATTCTTGCCTCAACCAGTCAAAATGGGCTGGGAGGAGTGATTCTGAGTTCCGATCAAACTCCTCAAGGCCTATTCACGACTAGTGAGTGGAATAAAGGTTCAATAAGGTCAATTGAACATTGCTTTTAGTATACATATATTATTCTCACGTTTCTTGTTTGTAGCCTGGATGTTCTTCTGCACGGTCCTGAACCGTTTCAGGTGGGCAGCAACCTTATTCTTCCTGTTCAATCTCCATCTGCTCTTTCAGTTTCCTACTTTTGTACTATTTCATCTTCCCATTCTACTGCAACGCCTTTCTACAACAATCATTGTTATGACCACGCCACATTTTTCATCCCACCACAGGCAAATATACAAACTGATGGCTTCATTTTGATGTCCCAACCACTACCATAAATTATGGCCGTATGTTTCCAGTTACGTTTTTTGAAATGTTATCCTTCCAGTTGCTGGCGCAGTACCAAAATGCAGCTTATACAACGTAGCACAAAGGATCTTGAAATAACACAAGGATATCATACTAGGTTACGCAATTAGTAGTTTTTTTCCATCTATTAAAAAAACTGTACAAATTACAGAGAAATGCCAAAATAATTCAGGCATTCAAGAGAAACATGCTGACCGGTAAACTGAACTTCTCATAATTCACTAATGTTAATATAATTAAATATTGTTTGACGAGAAAACGGTAAATATGATGTTTGCTTGCTATATGTGCCAACACTAAAATCTATAATAACACTAATAAAAAGAAGTAGAGGTTGACCAAGGAAGCATGATATGTCCAAACAATAGCACTAAGTACCTGAATATCACGAATAAGAAGAAGAGTTGCAAGAGATCTTGAATCAGAATGAACAACAGAATCCTCAACAGATTCATCTGCAAGAATTAAAATCTGTTCCTTCAAAGTTAGAATTTAACTAGTTGTAATAACAATGGAAGGCAAATGAAATTGTGTTTAAACAACTTCTAAGCCGTCCAATATATCCTAATCATGTTTTAAGAACTATTCTACACTAGAATTAGTTTAAACAATATTCCTTCATAGCTATCATTGAAGTACTTGGTGCCAATTAATTGAAGAATTCCAAAATAAAGCTTAAAACGTCATTTAAGAGAGTTCATATGAAGATTCAAAATGAGTTTAGGATATAAGAAGTCCTAGAATGTCATGTAAGCAAATAGTCATAGCAGACAACAGGACCAAATAGCATGTCTAGTTTAATTAAATTGGAGCACTTCTAAATATTAATGATTAGAAGAAAACGAGATCCATCTTTAATCCTTTTATCTTTCCTCTAGAAATCAAAGCTCCCATCCAAGTGTAACCAAGAAAGGGACTTTTCCAATACAGTAATATAAGCTTGAAATCCCAGCCTTTTTATGTCTAACCACAGTACAAGATACGCCATCTTACTTCAACAGTTAATGTCAAGGGATTTGTTGCATCAAAATTGAAATTCTTAAGGGCATACATACTGAAATGATAGTTTAAAATGTAAAATGCAACAGAATTTAGCAGGAACCGTAAGAGAATGCCACTTGTCTTGCAAACTCTACTGATCCTTCAATTATAGCTATAGCGCCATCTCCAAGTTGCTATGGTCCCTCTGCAGAAAGCAATCACCATTAGCTACATCCCTATTTCTTCTCCTAAAGAACTTTCTCACCATAAAACATGACTTAATTGCTCATCCACCCCAAGACACTCCTTCACTGGTACATTTGTTTGGCAAAGTTAAACCTGACATATGATACAATAACAACAACAATAATAATCAAGCCTCTATTCCACTAGGAGAGATCGAATACATGAATCTTTTATTTCCATTGTACTCTGTCAAACAACAAACCCTTATTTAGCACCAAGTATGCAAAGTCATCCTATATAAATTCTTATCATATCTTTTTTGGTCTTACTCTTACTATTTTTACAAAAGAATCCAATCTTCTTTATTAGAACTTCTATAGATCTATAATTTATATATTTAAACTATCTAAGCTAACTCTTTCTGAACTTATCTTCAATTGAGACTATTCCAACCTTCTCATAAATGAACTCATTTTTCATCACGTCTTTTAGTGTATTCACTCATTCACCTTAGCATCATTTCTACAAAACTTATTTATTTATATATATCTACTTCATAGGCCAGCATTCAACACTAAATCTAATATATGATATCATACACAAATTTTAATATTAAAATTTTAACTATATTTCACATCATAAATAACTCTCAATAAAAATTTATCCCCATCCAAGGTTAACTTTAATCTTGGAAAAATTAATCTTTGCAAACAAAGCCACACTCACCGTCGATTAATTTTAGGAGGTAGTTCAATTTCTCTACATGATGCAGAATGACTATAGAAGGCAAAGATTACAAATAGAATAAAGAATACATTTAATGGTTAGAAACATCAACTAATAATTTAAAATTAGCAAAAGAATGAACTTGGGAGCTCTACAAAGTATAAAAAGTAAGAAAAATGATGCATTAGACCAATTGTGAGTACATGTCTAAAAAATTGTATATACTCACGGAATCAAATGTTTCCAACGGCAAGCTTTCCAAATGTCGACGGATAACAGCATTCCCCTCTTTATGGACTAGCGTAATGTTTGAGAGTCCTGAGATATCAAGGCCACCGTCATTCAGCTTCCTCTTTCTTTCCATTATGGGAACATCATTAAACATCCACAACTCTGAGCCTGGTGGAAGAAATGCCTCTAGCACCTATTAAAAAAAATACATCAAAATAAAATTCCTTATAGAATAGAAGAATTAGAAAGCAAATGGGTATGAACTAATTGACTCATGTTACGATATAGATGTAATGAAGAAAAGGATAATCAAGAAAATAATGGAGATCCAAATAAACTGAAAATAGAATTTAATTATTTATTATTAAAAAAAGGATGCTAATTTCAGTAAAATGAATAGATTTCGTATGTATCTTAGTTAAAATTCAAATATTCAAGAATTTAAGGAAGGTAGTTATTATCTTTAAGATTACTAGTTGTGCACCCAGAGGATAAAGATTTGACAAGTGTAACAGATTGATCTAATTTAATCGAGAAAACTTACATTTGTGATAAATTTGAACAGATTTTCGCCTTAAAAGGAAATACTTCAAAATTCTGGATATTGAAGATTTCCTACAGACGCAAGTCTTTTCAATTAATTACCTATTTAATCATCGGAGAATGATACTTTTGATTAAAGTGAGAGTCTACTTAAACAAACAAGTCAGATGGCTAGAGTGGATGAGACAGGGGAAGGAAGAACCCTGTCAAGATTCGATGCATCCATCATCTAAAGCTTAACTGCAAACCTAATTCGTTTAAGCTAGTCATTTAGGCAACTACAAAGGGATCCATTAGGAGCTGTAAGTTCCCTCCTCCGAAAATACTCCAATTAATCAAAGGGAACATGGAGTATAAATTCTAGGTATGTCGCCTTCAACTAGCTTAGTCTACTAAGACATCCTATACTAGCTCTGTCTAGTTGTGCTTTACACACTTGTAATCTTTTTTGTGTCTCCACACTGACTCATTGAATTTGCAAGATAGTATATCAATAGCATGACAATCTACAATCAAGTAGCACAAGTATAATGAAGATATCAGGCTAAATCAACTCCTTAAAACTTGAATTCATAAGAATAAGTAACAACGTAGTAACTGAATGAAAGCCTGTTACAAAAATTTACAATCGCATAGCAAGGTCATTAGAGTCTTCTATTATTCAAGTAACAACATCATAACAAGAGCATGAGAGTCTACTATCAGATATTTGATTTGTAATAATGTATCAAAAATATGGAAGCCTATTATCAAGGATTTTATGTGCGATAGCGCACCAAGGCCAACGAGCTTGCTATCAAATATTTGATTTGCGATAGCAAATCTAGAACATGAAAGTTTGCTATCAGAGATTTGATTTGCAATAGTATAACAAGGGCATGGATGCCTACTATCAAAAATTTGAATTGAGATAATGTATTAAGGGCATGAAAGTTTGCTATCAAAGATTTAATATGAAAGCCATTGGAATTAGGTTTTGATTTTGGAGCATTTGAGCATTTTTGGATTTGATTTTGAAGTCCTGAGCTTTAGAAAAAGAGACCGCGATAGTGGGTAATTTACTCGAGTGAAAAATTATGAGTGGTCCACTAGGAGATAGAATGGTTGCAAAAGTTTAATAAAGAAACTCATGATTGATATGATGTCTCTAGAGACATATAGCATGGATAGAGTTCAACCTACAAGAAATTTATAGTTGAAGCAACCCACTTGAGTTATGAGGAGTGTTTATTGACTCCATGGAAATTATGCTTTGTGCTTTGAGTCGACATTTTTACAAATATTCACTTTAACACGGTACAGTGAAAAGACCTTTTTGTCCATGAAACATCGATACTTCGTGAAACCTAACGTATCCTTATCGGATACCGAGATCTTCAATACTCCACCAATATGTATCTAATATGTTATGTGGCGTATCAAATTTTTATTTTTATTTTTTAAAAATGTTATACATGGCTGATACTTTTTTGATAGATTCTGATAGTTCTAATTGGAGAAAAAATATTGAAAGCAGGTGTCCAGCCAATACGATAAAAGATAAAAAAATATTTCATATAAAAAACACAACTCATCCATAAATTCAAAGGTTAAATTTCAGATAAAGATACACTACGCTACGCAATTAGAATCGTAAAAAGTTTATTGCATGCTAGTGTCTCGATGGTCAAAAAGATTTAATATCTGCAAACTGCTGCATCATCTACCTTAGCTTACATTTTGGGCAGTCTTACAGATATTAGTAATATTTCTGTTTTTTTATCTCAACTAATACTTTCTTTACTTTATTGACCGTCATTCATATTTATATCTTAATTAAGCTCATATTGTAAAACAAATATAGGACTGTAGCCTTTTTCTTTTATTAATTTATTTAATCAAAGACTCAGAGAGAGAAGAGCATATATCATTAATTATATCTAATTTATAATGAGTTAATTGATTTAGTTAATTGATTTAGATTATATTCAAATTGAAACTGAAATTAATCTACTAATACATATTTAAACTCTAATCTCATTTATATAATCTACGACAAGCTAAGAAGCAATTATACAAAGTTTATGATATTATTTTAAATCTACGATTTTTAGAAATTCAATGATTGTTGAAAGATATCTTGATTTTTTCAAGTTGAATTATCCACAATATTACTTTTAATAATATCAATTGATAATACATAAGTCATTCGAATCTAACATAAAGCTATATCTTAAATATGAGAATATAACTTATTATACATACAAATAAAATAGTTATATACTGACGTATCAGTATTTTATTTTATTTTTAATTTCTTATATTATCGTATCTGTATAGTATCCATATCGTCGTATCATATTCGTGTATCATAACTTTTTGTAAAGTTTTTAGATATTAATTTGGAGTTTCCTTAAAGGGACAGAATTGAAGTGTTGTCCCCTAAAGAGGTCTTTATGTGCCTGTTAGACAAGAGTTTCATTTGAAAAGGTGTCCGTTGTAGCATCCCAAAAATTTGGATTTAATGTGTATTGTAAATTGAAATTATACATACAAATTTAGGAAATAAATAAAATTTATAGTATTTTAGGTTCAGAAAATATAAAAGAAATTGTAGGTAATGCCTATAATTTATTTGATCTCAAAAAAAACCTAAAATACATGAAATATATAAGTAAGATCTTACTATAAATTTTATGAAATAATACTTAATGTGAATAAATTAAAATTCAATGAAGAAAATGAATTTATTGTGAATTTGAAAGTAACAGGATTTCATATGTATCCAAACATGACTAAGAACGAATGTTATAGAAGACATTGGATCTAGAAAAAAAAATTTCAAAATCTGGAATTTCTTTAAAAATACTAAAAGAGATATTAGAAAATTATTTTTTCATTTAAATATGAATTTATTTAAAATCTTATGATTTATCTGAATTTTAATAATTTAAAACTCTCATGAGAATATATATTAAAATTGGAGATATTCAAAGGACATAATTTTAGGTCAAAAATATGATTTATTATTATTCATTAAAATCTAAATTTATAAGATTTAATTATCTCTTAATTTTAGCCTTAGGAGAAATATCAAATTTTATCTCCAAATCGAGTTATTAGAGAAAATAACATTATTTTCCTCTAAAACATCGATTAATCCCTCTCTCGATTTGGAACCACTGGCCATCCCTAGCCCCTCTTTGGCTGAAAATAAGAAAGGTAGAGAAGAAAAAACAAGAGAGGGCGCGAAAGGAGAAGAGAGAAGTGAAGATTCTAGGCGATGCAACCTTTCACTAAATTGGCAACTATGAAAGAGGAATTTTCAACAATTCAAAGGAAAAGACGAGGAAAAGGAGGAAAAGAACATATTTTCAAAGTTCTTTGAAGTAGGAGATCTCACTAATTACTAGGGTTTAAATTAATCTAACATAAGAATTCAAATAGTTTGATTTATAAAAATTTGACATGATTTAAATAAACTTGTATTTAATTGCTTGTGAAATTTCATTTTTATTGTATTGTCAATATTTTCTTTATGTTTATGAGTGTAAATCTCATTTATAAGCTTCATTTACTGTATTTAAGTTATTTATTATCATATAGGCCCTGTTTGCCTAGGAGTTTAAAATTAACCTGGTTTAATTCACACATAAAATTTAATATTAAAAATTAAGTTTATTTCACATCCAACACATATTACTAAAATAATAACTAACTTATATCACATCCCTCACATATTCCAACATAATAACTAACTTTATATCACATCCCTCACATATCCCAATATAATAACTAACTTTATTTCACATCATTCACAACTTTCAATAAAAAATATCTCTATCCAAATTTAATTTTAACCTTCTTAAATTTAACCTTACAAACAAACACACCCATATTTGTGATTTCATACTGCTGAAACTTTTTTATTCCAATTTTAGACTTATAGGGTTTGTTTTGTTGGAGGATGAATTTGGGTAAGAAAAGAGAAAATATTTTATTTTATAGAGTGATGGGAAAGAAATTTATTTTAATATTGGGAGGTGTGTAGGATGTGAAATAAAGTTGATTTTAAAGTTGGAATTTGTGTTGGATGTGAAATAAAGTTGATTTTTAATGTTGGAATTTGTATTGGATGTGAAATAAAATTATTAAAATTTATAATAAATTTAAAATATTATTAAGATATTTTTTTGCCTAAAAATGGGTTCATGCCAAACAAGGCCTTAGCATCATTTTGATGTATCAAATGAACTCTAAAGTTGATGAAAATTGGTGGTAGTCTAGATTTTAAAGTTAGCTATAACTCCCATGAAGTGACCTTTGATTAATTCTGAATGAAAAACTTGATTTTAGTGATATTAATAAAATCATAAAATCTGAAAGAAATTTAGATTTTTTAACCGAGTTTAGTTTATAGAAGATTTGGCATACCAAATGAACTCGGATTGATACAAAAATTCAAAGAAAGATAAAGGACTTGATACAAAATTATGTCAAAATCCTCTTTTAAATACTTAGGTTTTGATAAATTTTTGCTAGACAAACTTGATACAAAATTTATCTTTGAAAGTGTCTATAATCACATGTACATTAAATGGATATTTCTTATACCATATGATTATTATTAAATGTGAAATTTGAAGATTACTAAATTGTTTGATTATCTGTCATATTTATATAGTATTTTTATTAATTAGTCTAGAAATATATATTTTATTGTGTAAAGTCTAAATAATTTTTGGAAGAATTATTAGACATTATATTTAGAATAATTTAACTTATCAAATCAATTTGAAATACTATGAGATGTTGAGCACTGATAATTTAATTAATCCCAAATAATTTGGAGTTTAAAACTTATGTCAAATGAATTTATTGATAGGCAATTCGAGCAATATTCCTATAATCATAGAACAATATAAATGTAAATTTGAGATGGATTATAGTTCAATTTGATTTAATTTAATACAATACTCGAATATGAATTATATGTTATATTTTTTGTTGTAATCATCCCCTCATTAAACTTTGGTTGAGATTTCATGAATTATATGTAATAAAAGTTAATGATTTATATTAATTTAAATTAAAATATATTTGAAGATCTCATTATTGCTTTTATTTATGATTACTAAATTTTAATGCAAATTAGAGTCAAATAGAAACTTAAGATTAAATCATCAAACAAATGATGTACAATGAGGATTATAATATATTGGATGATAATGTCTCGATTTGAAGAATGACACAAGTTTTGAAATATGGTGATTAATGTGTAGATCTAAAATTGATTAATGTATGGAGATGAATTCTACAATTGATGAGATCATTCGGCTCACCAAACTTGACTTTCTAATCTGTATATGTGAGACTGGTGATATTAGAACAGATGATCTAATCACTCTCGAACGACCATGAAAATCAATTAGACTGCTTGGTAAGAGGGATCGGACCATCTGTTTTATTGTACCAGACTGTGCGACCAATATTGGACGATAAAGAATTCTGAACGAACTGTCTGGTGCATGGACTAGACTGTCTGATAATGTATTCTACATATGAATTATTATTATTTAACTGTCAGTATTGTTATTCTCTTCAATGATGAAATAAATATGTTATATGATGATTTATTTTCTTTTCTTGATTATGACACTTACGGAAGGACAATCGCATGGACCAATTACACTAGACAAGATATAGTAATGATTGGAGTAAGTGCAAGGACTTGGCATATAAAAAACTTGTTAACAAGACATTGAATGCGATAATGCATTAAAAAATAAAAGTGCCTTCTTTGGGATTGCACAGCTACCTTATCTCGAGCATATAATATATATTTGGCAAAACAAAATTTATTGCCTATACGGCTAAGGGGTGACTACCTCCAAACTGCAAATACGTTGCTGCCAAAGTCGGTACGTACCCTATAAAAAGGACCTCGAATGAAATTTGGGCACAACAACATCCATTGCCTACGAGAGCAGAGGTGAGGATCTCCGATAGAAGCATGGCACGAGAAATCACGGTCCCAAAAAAGAAAACAAAATTAATTAAAAAGGAATTTACTTATTAATTATATTTTATATTTAGGCAAACTATGTTTTAAGATTAAGACTTTATATTTATTTATGATGTAATATAATTATTATAAATTAATGATAAACTTGTAATAAGATGTAGTGATAATATTTGTGAATCAATGAAAAAAAAAATTTGTACAATGACCAAGGTACCAACTGAGGTCGTTACATATGCAAAAAATTACTTTTCATAAGAACTCTTTGAAAATTTATCTTTCAAAAGGTACTTGCAGAAAGTTTCATTTTGAAAGACTTCTGAGAAAAGTTCCTTTTCAAAGATTATCTGTGAAAAAATAATTTTCATGAAGCTAAGCGAATGATTCCTTTGTGGACTTCTATGAAAAGTTTAAGATGTTTTCTTTTATTTGAATATCCCTTAAGGAGTTTTTTTGCATATTTTTCTTTCTAAGTTTGTACTTTTTTGCAAGAATTAAGTTCATTGCAGTTTCACTACAAAAAGTCGCTTTTCATAGGATTTCTTGCGAAAATTGTCTTTTCTCAAGATTATTTTCAGAGGAATCCTTTCTCATGCAATTCCATGACAAAACTCTATTTCAAGAGTGTTTTTTGTTGGAAATTTCACTTCTAAGTTTCTTCAACTAGGATCGTTTTTTCATATTCTCTCTCAATTTTGGAGAGGTTTGAGTGCATTTTGAGCTTGACTGTGACGTTCCGGCTATCGGTACCCGACCGCCCTTTACACAGGCCCGAGCCACCAGCAACCGAGGTGTCAAAACATAAACTTTAATCTCATAATATTAAAAAATCCACATTTTCTGCCGCAACCTGTGATACCTCACACCATGTCCCGTGATCCTTCCTAGTGCCACACCTGCCACCAAAAATGGCAGGAATCTGTTAATACAAACTCAGTAGGTAAAATAATATCTAATATAAAACATGATTATTCAAAACATGCTCAGATGTCATAATAAAATGATACAAGTGAAATCATGCAATAGTAATAATACGCTGCAAATCCTTTTTATTTTTTATACTTTTATCTTTCAGGCCCCGGTTTCTTGGATTATGTCACAACTGCCTATTTTTCATCATCACATATACATAGGATCCTTGGCAACTCCTACACCCCACATATGGAGGGGTGTCACATAACATACAACCATCCCCTATAGTAGCAGGTTGTTAACACATCATAACAACTATTCCCAACATTTGGCAGATTACCAAGTCACATGGCATGGCTCGAGCATAAGCAGAGAGATAAACGCGACAAGAAACTCTTTTTAATTCATTGTCGATCGTTAAAACATCTTTATAATCACATTTAGTTGTTCCAAGTCCTTAAATCATATTTTGCCTTTAAACTTAGTAAACAACTCAAATATGCTTAAAATACACATCATCATGCTCTTAATATTCTTGCAGATAAATAAATAATTATCATCATAAATAAATTTGGACAACATGCCTTACATTAAAATTATCATCATAATTTACATATCATTGACTCACTTTATTTCATTATAACATAATATTATTCTGTTTAGTGATGTGGATCTATTATTTTCATACCCTTTCACCTAGAAGCCTGACAAAAATTCCTACAGCTTGTTATCCTTGAAGCCTTGACAGGAGCCGCACCTTGCATCGGAGATTCCACTTGAGGATATCACCCAGCGTACACTCCCCGCCCTCGTCGAAATAACATATACATAGGAAACTTTCCGCCCTCGTCTGTTTTTGGTATACAAAAATCTATTAGCACATCACCTCACAGACAAGCATATCACACTCATTCTCTTGTTCAATTAACAGCATACATAGCATAATAACATAACTTCATATTCTCGAAACATTAAATTATATTCACAACTTAATAATAATTCAACATCAACTTTAGGGAAAGAATTACCTACCGATTATATCGTTAAACAAGCTTGAAAATCCTCACTAGCTTTACTTTTCTTCCTCTTCCTTTTTCCTTTTCTTTTCTTTCTTCTTCTTCTCCTTCTTCTTCTTCTTCCTCTGCTGGAGCATGCGGCAGCTGCTGCCGCTGCTTCCGCTGCTGTCGTTGTTGGCTCGGCGGAACAGACGGACGCGGACAGAGGCGCGGGCGCGAGAAACCGAGAGGGAGAGAGAGGAATTCTTTTTCTCTCTCTAAGCGCACGAGGCACACGGGAAAAAGGGGCGGGCACGAGCGAAAGGCGGTTCACCGCTGAGCTTATCCCATTTAATGGTGTAATTTAGTCCCCATGTTTCCATTCTCTTATAAATAGGTCCAAAATCATTCTTTTCAGGTCCAAAATCCTTCATTTTCAGTCCAAATCAGTTTTAAATTTTAAACCTCAATTCAAATTTCGGGATGTCACATTGACCCTTCCAGTCTGGAAGATTTTATGAAGGTTTAAGTTTATTATTTATTTTGGTAACATAATGCCATAGAAAATGGTTTGCGCTCAACTTACCACCGGAGGTCCAACAATCCGAGCAGGGAATAAGCCATTACTAATTAAGCATATAGTTATATATGGGAGTTAATCATTCTGAGCTAAAGAGCTCAGAATGAGACTAAGGATACTTGCATTTCTCACTAATTTTCGTAAAAGACTTTTGATTTCTGCTGAGCGTCAGCTACAGGACAGTGTATGATCAAAATTTATGAGGGTAGGGAAAGAAGCTACTCGGTGAGAGGTGTATGATGTTTGCAAAGGTCATCGATCAATTGCAAAAGAGATTGATTAGTTAGGTCATTGAAAACATCATGTCTGTTTGTTTGCAAAAATTAACTTTAACAAAGTTAAGGTTAAATGTAGATGAGAATATTTTTTATTAAAAATTGTATATAATACGACATAAAGTTATTATTTTGAGATGTGTGAGGAGTGTAATATGAGTAATTACTGATTTAGTACGTGTGTAAATGTGAAATAAAATTAATCTTTTTTATTTTGCAGTATGTGTATGATGTGAAATATAGTTAAATTTAATATAAACATTTATGAATCATGTGATATACTAGGTTAACCTAGCTAAAAAAATACAAAGGATGATTATATGAAAATATTTGGTCACATCATCCAATAAGTAATGCAAATAAACCAAATTATTATTGAGAAATACTATCATAGCCAGATCAGTATGAACATATTGGATTGACTAATGAAAATGAGATTGAAAATTCCTAAAATTGTCCCCGATACCATTTGATTTGATTTTAGTGAATGCAGTGATTGTTTATAATTTACTACTTATTCATGTTATATATTTGATGAATGGTGGAAGCAAACAAGAATTTGTTTGACATCAACAAGGAGGCTAAACAAAAGATAATTACTGTAGCAATTAAATAAAGTTGATAATGAACAATTTATTTCAATTTATTTCAATTTATTTCTTGAATAAACATTTTCTAATGACATAGCAGCATATCAAAAGAAGATTCAACAGAAGTATCCTCTAACAGAGGTGAAAAGGTTGAGTGCTAAAGATCAATAAAAGTCAGATACATCATGATCAATTATTTTAACCCCTATAAACTTCTCCCACGATGGGAGTTAGTTTACAATTTCTAAGTCAAAGTAGTCTTCAAGTTATTGAGCAGCAAAAAAAAAAAAATTGGAGATGAAAGAATAAAGTAAAAGGTTTACTTGTGTCTCTGCTCCTAATGAATTCTAGCATGAAATATTAAATAAATAGAGTTGTGAGTTTGAACAAGTTAAATATTCTGTCAAAGACTACAGAATGCTCGTTGAATGGATATCGCTAGAATATGGATTGCCAAGTTCAACAGCACTTAAAACTAAATTACTAAAATTATCTAATAACTTAAACATTAATCTTATTTTAATTGTGAATAAACTGTTATAAAGTCAGCAAACTTGAGTCCATTGTATTGCTAGTTTTGCTCTTCAGGAATCCGTACATGGAAGCTTGGTTTAATTGAACTACAAAAAAGATGCATCAATCTTTGATTCGAGATCAGGTTTTCAGGTTTGATCTAGCTATATAGGCTTCTCCACCTCCTTTTGCGAATGAGAGGTTAGGCTTCTCTGCCTGCTTTTATGAATGAGTGATTGGGTAATTAGGCCTAGAGGTTGAGGAGCCCTAGGGCAAGAATAGGACTTTCAGCCAAACCACCAAAAAATTATCTCTTTATCTTTCATATCTTTCTTTATCACTTGTATTATGGAGATTCATGGAACGTTTATATCACATGAGTTCTTCGATTTGCACATATCTTTGTAATCAACAGCTTTCGGATGAATTAAATAAAACATCTCTACTCTTCTTCTCTTTCATCTATTCTTTTCTTTTATTTTTCTTCCCTTTCTTCTATATTCCTTCCATTTCTTCTATTCTTCATTTTTTCCTGTTCTCCCCTTTCTTTTCAAAGTTTCTACATCAGTTTGGGTGTTCTGCATCAAAATGTTACCGAAAAACATGAGTATTGAAATGTGAGTAGTAACAAAAACTTTTGAAGTGCGGATCAAACAGAAAAAGGTTGGATGCACTATTATTAAAGAAAACACATAACAATTGTGAAACAAAGAAAGGCATTACCATAATCATATCATCAATGTCACGGCGCCAGCCGCAGAATAGGATCTTTTCTGGATATTTAGGAGGGTTGAATACATGTGGCAGAAAACCTGGATGGACCTGAAAACAGTTAAATAACTTTTAAGAATTTGGAGTTCGGAGAAAACACATATTGGACTGCAATAGTTTGCTAAGTGATCAATAGAAACGATTATTTAACTATATCTTCATGGTTATGAAAATCACAAGGGTTTTCATCTGCTCTTGTGCTGGCATCAACCAAAGAGAAGTTAGTTCAATAAGAACTCATACCAAAAAAAACTGACAGGAGAGGTACGCTATGTTAAAAAAAAAAGAAAATTGTATAGTGATACAGGATGAATACAAGAATTTTAAGATGAGTGATTTAAATAATATCTCAAATAAACACATATATCTTGATGACTACTTATGCGATATTCGAATTAATTTCAGTCCGTCAAATTAACCAATTAAAAACTCAAAAGTGAATAAATGATATAAAATTTACTAAGAACTTAAAAAAAGAATATACTGAGTTAGATTAAGTTGGCAACTAAACTTCAGCCTGTCAAATCTAAGGATGATTGATGGGACCAAGGTATTAATGTCACCCATTACTATAAATTCTTGTAAGAGGTTTGTAAAGCAAATTGGTCTAAAAACATTTATTATGCACTTAACTTCTGTATTATTGTCTCCTTTTGGGTTCTTCAACAAGATTTCTTCGAGACGACTAAACCACCCATATCTTGTAACGTTTTCATTATAGTCGAGTAATTTCAAAGCCACATCTAACGAGCATCGTGGTTTTCCGTCTTCACGATTTGCACACAATAATTGGTGCCCTTATCTTTTTCTTCACGTTTACTGTCTGTTTAATCTATTTTTGAGTTTCATGCATCAATAATTTGGTGTCCTCATGTGGGACGCTATCCCACTATAAAACCCTTCAATTTTCCATGAAAGAAACTCCAAACCATGATCCATCCACCCCTAACCGGCTAACCCGCATGCTCCTAAGCTCCGCTAGATCGACGATGCCCTCGGTGTTAACTAATAACTCCAAGCAATAACAATAAATGTGATACCCCATCACAAACAATGAGCACATTTCTAGCCAATCTCACAGTTCTTGTTTAGCAGCAACAAAGGAACACACCACAAGACAAGCAACAACTACAACCTATCAAACCCAGTAGGCACAATCACAAGCCTCTGCATAGCCAGAGGCTGCCCGTGAAGAAACCAATGCTTTTGCTGGGGAAGAAAGCCGCCCAAAAGTCTATCCGCTATCACCCATAACAAATTCTATCTTCGCACCCAACATCATGGCAACTCCGACACCTTACAGCTACAAAACCCCAACGTTAGGGACTATGATGGCACGACGGATCCCATGCAGCATGTGAAGCATTTCGATAATGCTCTCGCAACTAGCGACCTATCTTTGACACATACAAGCTATGAAGCACGAGTACAATACGGAAATATGAATACGATATAATATAGATACAACGATATGTTAAATATAAAAAAAAATAAAATACAGATACATATGTGTATCATACAATATATTTCATATTTAAAATGTAAATCTATGCTAGATTATAATAATATATACATCTTGTTATTATAATTTTTAAAAATATCTTTAATGTTTTTAAAATTACTTACATTTTTTAAACGTATTTGATATCACTAAAAGAAATATTATGAACAATTGAACTAGAACAAAAACTTCAACAATTATTAAACTTAAAAAAATATTAAATTAAAATAATGTCATAAAATTTATTAATTTCTTCCAACCTGTCACAGATTATCTAAGAGAGATGAGAGTTTAAATATACATCAGTAAATTAGTTTTAATTTTAATTTAAATCAGATCTAGATCAATTAACTCGATGCAAACGAAATATAATTCAAAATAATATAGATGTTGTGACATACTCAAATATGTTGACCTCATCAAAGTAGATACATATTCTCCTCTTTTGGTGTCTCCAATTAAATAAATAGATAAAATAAAAAAGACTAAAGTTCTATTTTTTCATAATATAAGCTTAATTAAGGTATAAAAAAAAATGATCAGTGTCCAACAAAATCAAAGATAGTATTGGTTGAAGTATGAAAACCAGATGACGCAACTACTTACGAATACCAAAATTTTTTCTGTTACCAAAATCTTCCCTTAAAAATGAAGTACTAGTGGAGGCGTGGGTTGGCCTCCAATCAAAAGACTGCCTTGAAGATATCTATATCTCATGAAATACTCTAATGCCAAAGCTTCTTGATAAGATAGTACATCATCATGATAGCATTCGGCAAAAGCTATGTCGAGATGATCCCTAAGTAGTTGAAGATGTTCACAAACTCGATTTAGAAAGAGAAAATGACTAGCACATAAGTGGTGCAAACACACCACAAGTTCCCCCTTCGACAATTTGGTAAATGTAGCATTTGACATAGGGAATTTGAGAGCAATCCTGTAGTTAACCCCTCCAGACCTGCATGACATACTATAAGGCATCGATACTTTGTGAAGCCTAACGTGTCCATATCGTATCTGTATCGGATACCAATACTCCTCGATATTCCACCAATACATATCTGATACGCCACATGGCGTATCAATTTTTATTTAAATTTTTAAAAATCTAATACTCGTCTGATACTTGTAATTAAAGAAAAAAAATGTTAAAACAATTAATCCAACCTACATGATAAAAAATAATAAAAATATCTTATACATAAAACAAAATTCATGCATAAACTCAAATGTTAAGATTGAGAGATATACTGAACTCACGCAATTGGAATTGCAAAAAACCTCACACACGCTAGTGTTTCGATAATAAAAAAGGATATGATATCCGCAAGCAACTGTGTCATCTAATTTTTCTACCTCAACCATACTATCTTTTTTATTTTATTTATTTATTTAGTTAAGAACTCAAAGAGAGGAAAGCATGTATCTACTTTGATCAGATTAGTGTATCTGAGTTTATGTCACACCATCTATATTATTTTCAATTACATGTCGTTTGCATCAACTTAATTGATTTAAGTCGAATTTAAATTAAAATTGAAACTAATTTATTGATGTATATTTAAACTCACATCTCACTTAGATAATCTATGATAGGTTGAAAGCAATTAAATAAATTTTAAAGAGAGAGAGAGCGAGGTGACCCTTAAGGATGGGGAAACCGATGCTTTAGCGCAGTGATGTCCTAGAAGGTCTTGATAAATGTAGTTCAGCAAGGCACATCTAAAGTCAATCCTTCGACACATGTCGCCAGCTTAGCCTTCACCTTCCGTAGTTACTCCACCTCTGCCTTTATCGTAGTGAGCTCCTCTTCCTAAGCTTTGTGCTTTGATTCCAGCTCAATGATCGTCCTCTCCGCCTCGATTGATTTCAATCGTTTCAATAACAAAAGCACTTCCACCAGTTTCCAATCAGTCTCTAGCACCTGATCTCCTGACACCACCTAACACCTGTTGTTTGAGGGTGTCGAAACAGCAATATACATTCCTAACGAAGGCATGCGTCATAGCATCCTGAGCCGTCGACTCCATTTGAAGTGGCTCAGGCTACACGAGTAGGAGTCCTACGAGTAGCGGGGACACTATGGTCCCTAGCTTCAGTCGATTGGATAGATAGTAGCGGGGGTAGTTCGTTGTTGCCCTCAACAATGATGGCATTATCGATGGGTGAGATAGTGCGAACTCTCACATCATGGCCAGTCCTACTTAGCCTCTGCAGCAGTGAGGTCAGCCCCCGATGATCGCAAAAAGTCACCAAGTTTTGGAACAGGAAGATAAGGGAAGTTCGTTAGGTAGATTTGAGGCCTCCTCTAGCTCAGGCCCACCAACAAATCCCCTAGTCTCTTCAACACCTTTTCTCGAGGCAATGGCATCCGAGCGGCATGAAGCCCCTTGGGAGAGACCGTGATTTAGAGGAATCTCATCCTCTTGGTCTTCACCGTCAACCATCTTTGCAAACATCGACATTTTTGAAATTTGTATAATCAACAAGGCTAAATGAAAGGGCGATGCAGTATTTATAAGGCCATGAAAGGGATATGTGGCAGCATCTCACAATAGCACGTGCATCAATGCCCATGACCCCTCAAAGGGGAGGGAGGTATGTTACATTGTGATGAGCTTCAAATCTAAGGCCATACACGTGGCAAGGAATGCATGGCAAAGATGAAACTAGGCAAAAGGTGATGTAGACTCGAGCTACAGTCATCAAAGTGATGTGCCTGAAGCGCCTTGGTGAACTATACTGACTATAAGGCCCTGTTTGGTTGGAGGCCAGGCCTCCAACCATTTTATTAAAAAAAATAATAAAAAAAATATATAATGTGTTAAAAATTATATAAATATAATATAAAGTGAATTTTTTATATTAAAATTTATGTATTGTCATGATTGATTCGACAAGTTTTATGCTGGCTGTCGACTGCCTAACGCAACCCTCCGCGTTTATGTATTGAGAATGAAAAATAAAAAAATTGTTTAATAAAATAGTTGGAGGCTATTTTGGCCATGTTCATGGCCAAGATGGCCTCCAACCAGATGTGTTGCGCAGATCTCTTAGAGTCCAAGAGATATCCCCAAGTTGTACACATCATATGATCCTGTTGCATTAGGAATTAATGAACCCGCAAGCATTAAAGATTGTCTCCTCGAGAATCTCCAAAAGTTGGGAGTCATACTTGACACAAGATTGAAGGCAATTAATGTCACTCACTACTATAAATTCTTGTAAGAGATTTGTAAAGCAGGTTAGTCTAAAATATTTGTTATTCACCTAACTCCTTTACTACTATCTCCCCTTAGGCTCTGTTTGGTAATGAGAAAAAAAAAATGTAGTTGAAATTTTTAGTCATTTTTGAAAAATGTGTATGATGTGAAATAAAGTTGATTGATTTATTGAGAATTGTGTTGGATGTGAAATAAAGTGATTGTTTAATGTTGAAATTTGTGTCAGATGAGATATAAAATAATTTTTTAAGTTTTTTAAAATAAATTTAAGATTTTGGCCATGGGTAATTTTAACCATGATTTTTAGCTCATTGCCAAACAGGGCCTTAGGTTCTTTAAAGAGTTCTCTTAAAAACAACTAAACTCTCATATCATGTAACTTTCTTTATATTGGAGTATTTACAAAGTCGCCGCTAACAAGCACCATAGTTTTCATCTTCATGACTTCAATGCAAAAATTGATGCCCTTATCTTTTCTTCATTTTTATTACCATTTGATTTGCTTATGAGTTTCACGCATCAACACACTCAAACTCAAAATCATCTCAAACTTCATAAATCAAGGTCAAATCTAAATGATCACATATAGAACTTATTTACTGAAAAGATAAGCCCATACTAAAATAAAATAAATACTGTGGAACTAAACATATCCATTAAATAAATCAAATATATATAAATAATTTGACTAATTGAACCCCAACAAACTATAAGAATTATAAAACAAAAAACAACATAAAATAATTTGCATCCGTCCGTTAGTCATAGCGCAAGATCTGGTTTGAGCCATCTGATCATAAATGATGTACCCATCAGATAGTCAGGTCAAAGAAACTCAAGTTACATTAACCTACTACTTATGAAATACCGATACTTCATAACGCTTAATGTATTCGTATCATATTCATATCAGATACCAATACTCCCCGAGACTCTGCTGATACGTATCGCATACGTAATATGGCATATCAATTTTTATTTTTATTTTTTTAAAAATTTAATACTTGCAATACTTGTCTGATACTTCCCGATACTTTTCGATACTTCTAATTAGAGAAAAAATATTGAAACGATCGATTCATCCCACATAATAAAAAATAAAGAAATATTTTATACATTAAACACAACTTATGCATAAACTTGAATGTTAAAATTGAAATAAATATCCTGGGCTACGCAAATGAGATAGCAAAAAGTTTTACGCACGATAGTATTTTGGCAGTAGAAAAAAATTCGACATCCTCAAGCAGTTGCATCATCTACTTCAATTAATCTTTTCTTGCGATTTTATAAATACTAGTGACGCTTCTGCTTTTTCTACCTTAACCTATACTACTTTTACCTTTATTGAACATCGATCACATTTTTTTACTTTAATCAAACTTATATTGCAAGAATGATAGGACTTTGAACTTTTTATTTTATCTATTTATTTAGTCAAGCACTCGAAGAAAGAATAACATATATCTATTTTGATCAGCTCAAAATATCTGTCATAGCATCTGTTTTATTATTAATTGTATCTCGTTTGTGTCGAGCTAATTGATTTGGATCGAATCTAAATTGAAACTGAAACTAATCTACTGATATATATTTAAACTCTTATTTTATTTAGATAATATGACAAGTTGGGAAGCAATTAAAAGAATTTTATGATATTATTTTAAATTAAAGATTTTTTGAAATTCAGTAGTTATTGAAGGATATTTTTAATTTTTCAAGTTTAATTTTCCATAATATTACTTTTAGTAATATCAAAAATGTTTGAAAAAAATATAATTAATTTGAAAAAAATTTAAAAGATGTTTTTAAAATTTATAACAACAAGATTTATAAATCATCTCATCTACCATAGAACTACACCTAAAATATAATAATATGACATATTATACACACATATATAACAGCTGTAACCTAACGTATTTGTATCCTATATTTTTATATTTGCAGTATCAGTGTATTTGTATCGTATCGTATCCTATTGTTGCATCGTACTCAACTCACATAACTTTAATAGAGCCCGCTGGTGCTTCAAATCTCATGAAAAAAGCATTAACAATAAAGTACAAATAGGGATTTTGACACAGGAAAGACAGCAGATTGTTGGAAAATGGCTTCCTATAAAGCAATGGTTGAAGGTGGTAGGGTGGGTGGTGTAAGAACAGAAATCTGGCCTAACAATCTTCCTAATTAAGTGAATATTAAAATCCAATTCATCAAAATTAAAATAAAATAAAATCCAAAGCACTTCTTTAAGCAGGCCTGGACTTCTTTTCCATAATCTATACAAGGGTACATTGATTACAGGTCAGTGATGACTTATAACCATTTCATTCTTGTCCACGTCTTTTGATTTGTTGAAATCAGATCCTAAAGATATAAGTTTAATCGTTGTTAGGTTCCTGAAGTAAATTACACAACTGGTCCAAGATCACAGAAGTTGTTTAATTAGAGATGGAGAAAGGTATTTACCGCTTGAAAATGTCTTAAATTGCCCTATAATTGTCCCCAAACACTGAATACTAATGGGCTGGCTAGTGAAGATACCAAGTCCAAGGGGGAAATCAGAATAGTGTCATTCATTAACAGAGTGGAAAAAAGGGAACCTAACACCAATTAAACTTATATATCAAGGAACAGCTCAGAAACCATCGACCCCAAGCAATTCAAGACCTAAGGAACCTACAAACAATTTATACCATATACAAATATGACTTAAAACATACCACAGATGTTGGACTTATTTTGAATAACAGCACAAGCATCACAGTACTCAAATGCCTTAAGTTTCAAATACGCCTCATAAATTAACTTCTCTAGAACACAAAGGGTTCGTATGGCTCACAGTCAACTTTGAGACTGAAACCTCACCTAGATTGCTGAGTAAAATAAAATTAACTTTTTATGTAGATATTTGTGTAAGATGTAGAATAAAATGGATAATGACATTAAAATACGTGTAGAATATGCATTAAAATAAATTATTTTATATTAAATTATGTAGGATGTTAAATTAAATTATTTTTTAGGGTAAATTGCATTTGGATCCCTAGGTCCCATCTTTTTAAAATACTTAGTTTAGGTCCCTTAAATAAGGGTTTTGCATTGCCGTTAGTTCCCAACAAGGACAAAGCTATTAACTGAATATAAATGACCATTTTGCTAAATTATCTTTAGTTCCCAACCAATGATAAGGGATAGTTGAAAAGAGAAAAAGCAAAGAAGTGCAATTTTGTCTAAGAAATCTTTTTTTTTTCAAATTGTTTTCATTTATGTGCATGATGTTTGTCCAAAAGCACCTGACAAGAAGGCGGGCATGAACCTCAAGGAATTAAAAGTAGTGCAAACGCTACATTAGGGATTTAAATTGAGAATTTTAAAAAGTTAGGATCTATTTGCAATGCTTGTCCAACCTCAGAAGCCCAAATGCAATTTACCCTATTTTTTATTACTAGAACAAGCGTTTGATTTGAAAGGTTTTTTTAGCCATGGCTAGAAAAGCCTTCAAGCCATAAGGAACTCAAGTCACATAAATGATTGAATCATTACCTCTGGTAAAGGACCTGGTGTATAAGTATCATCATCCTCAGCAATAACAAGGACCTCATCACCTTCTTTGAGAACGTAATCATCATCGGGATTTATTACTATATTTCCACCATTTGCAGCCACTTTAACACCACATGGAACTGCATCAGGGAATGAAATCAGTACATCTTCAAACCGCATGCCATCTAACTGAGGCCACCTTTTGATGTAAAATTCAGCATTCTCAAATCCTAAAATGTCTTCCCATATCTGCAAGAGTTGAACCTTTTGATACACTACAAGCAACCTTGAGTTCTAAATGATAAAAAGTTATAGCACGAAGTATGAAGCAATATTTGAATGACAAAGTGCTATTTCACTAATCTTTACTTTGGGTAGTCATCAGGAAGTTTCGTCCTGCTGGATGCTGCCATCCAAAGTATTACCATGTAATATTGGGCCAGAAAATACTTTTATAGTTTTAATACACTAGCAACAAAGTATCTCCGCATTTTTCAAAAACAAAGTATCTCCGGGAACAATTATGAAGATAATAAAAAAAGATAAAAAAAAAAAAAGGATTCGGTAAAAGCAAGAAATCAACATCAAATAGGACAAAAAATTATTGAAGTTGAGACACAATGATAGAGTCCACCAAAATCTGTCCAACAAAAGCTGACTATCACGAGTACCCAGGAGCATTCTTAATTCTCCAAGAAAAGGCTCAGCATCCAAAGAGAATTTAAAATCACAGATAAAGTACCTGCTTGTACAACTGTGAAAAATAATAAAAAATTTAAGAAAAATAATACAATGGCTAGGAATCAACACGAAGTTAGACAACAAAACTAAAGTATTTTAGACAAAATAATCAAGAAGGCCAAAAGCCTGAAAGTTTTAAAAGCAACCATCAAGTAAATGCATAATTCAACTTCTCACTTAAGCGAACCAGAGATCTGTAGAAGAACTAACCTGTGCAAGGCCAGGTTGGAGAGCACATTGTATCATCAAACGTCCAATCACATCATGAGCAACAACAGTTTCAATCAGTTCCCCTCCTACAAGTTTTACTAAAGGCTCATTGTCAAGGTCACTCATCTCCACTACTACATGCCCTCTTAATCCTTCTTTAACACCAGTGAGGCTCAGTACAACTCTTAACGCTCTTGCATCACTCTAGGCAAACATTCAATTCTAATGTTGAGCAATGTTAACAAATCTTCCAATTGATATTTCTAAGAAGAAAAATTTAACTGACCTGATCAGCATTTTCATCAGAAGCCAAAACAATGATAGCACGGGCCTTTGAAACTGAAACCTGTACATTCACATTTTAACTCACAGCAAGTGTAACTTAAAAAAATTGTACTTTTTCAAAAAAACAAAATTGTACAATGATCTATAATACAGTAGTAGTTGGAATATCAGCTTGGTTTTCAAGGGTTGATCATCAACATATTAAGCTTTACCTTTATTCAGTATAATCCAACTTCATATATATAGATATATATATGTATATGTATTTATGCATGTATGTATGCATATGTATATATATCTGTGTGTGTATGTATATATATGTATATATATATATATATATATATATGTATATATGTATGTATGTATGTATGTATGTATATATATATATATATGTATGTATGTATGTATATATATATATATATGTATGTATGTATGTATGTATGTATATATATATATATGTATGTATGTATGTATATATATGAGCATCCCAGTGCCAAAGACTCTCTACCCTGTGCGTAATCATCCCATTGGCATCATTTGATTGGGGTTTTAAAAACTCCAAAAGTATTTTCATCAATATTTTATATTTATTTCATATCATAAATAAATTTAAATATTAAAAATCAACTTTGGCTCATCCTAAGCAAATCACAACATTAAAAAATAACTTTATTTCACATCTTAGACAAACTTCAATAAAACAAATCAATTTTATTTTACATCAAACAGAACCTTCAATATTAAAATAATTTTATTTCACATCATAACATTATTTGCTCAAGAAATGAAAATTCGGCAAGTGAAAATGACATTTGAAGAATTTCCCTTAGGTAGATTGAGTTCATATTTCGCCCTAAAGGAGATGACTTTGGGGCTTCGGAAATGTTAAGGGTCGTCGACTTCCTACAGGTGCAATCCCTATAGTTAATTACTCATCTTCTACTTAGAAAATAGAACTTCTGATTAAGGGAAGAATCAACTTGCTAGATAAATGGCATAGTAGTGGATGGGATGGGAAAAGAACTTTGTCAAAATCCCATAGTTCCATCATTCAGAACTTTGCTGACGAACCTAATTTATTTAAATTTACAATTCAAAAGTTACAAAATAACCCTTCAAGAATTATGGGTTCCATTGTCCAAGGGCATTCCAGTGAATTAGGGGAACATGGAGTGTAAGTTACACGTGTATTGTCTTCAACTAATATCAACTCAAACTTCTTATGCTGGCCTTATCCAGTTACGAATTTGAGATTTTTCCCACTTGTGACTTTTTTCTAACATCAACATACTTAATTTATTGAGTTTGTAGGATAGTATAGCCAGGATATGATAGCCTGCTATCAAAAAGCAGGCATCAAAGTCTGATGGAGATTTTATGAAAAATCAACTCTTTAGAACTCAAACTCAATGGGGAAAGGTGAGTACAGTATTTCAAGTGCATAAAAGCCTACAATTATGGGGATTAGCAATGGCATATGGAGGTTTGCCACTGTAAAAGAGCTTGATAACCTATTCATGGGCCATCTAGCCTACCATTAAAATTAACATGGCCCAAAATAAATGATGAGGGCAATATTTGAAGTGCACCCCCTTTGTTTTACAAACGTTTACTTCTACATTTTTTAAAAAAATAGAAGGATCTTTCTATAATTTCACCTTACCTATTCTGTGCATGTACTCAACATGTCAAAGCTTCATCTTTGTTCTTTTATGCTAAGGGTTGGTTTTGACAAGTTCGAATGAGTGATTTGAACAAGGATATTCGAAGAATGGATTCGAGTGTAAAGTTCAAAAGGAGCATTCAAAGACTGAGTTCAAACATAGAATTAGAATGGCGATATTCAAATGATAGGTTCGAATGCGGGGTTTGAATAGGGCATCTTGGATGAGGACATCCAAGTAGATATATTCACACCTCATAAGAAATCTTGTATATAATCTGGAGGGTATTCAGATCATGTACACTTTCTAAGATTTTTTATAGGATCTTGACAACATTATTTTCTCTTAACATACAGAAATATGGAGAATAAACTAAAGAGAAATAACTTGGTTGCTCTTTTCCTTAGAATAGAATCTAGGGAAGGCCCAAAGTGGGTTTCAGACCTAGAAACTTGTATGGGGTAGGACTTCGAAAGCAAGGTTTATGAGGGTTCAAATGACATGTTGTCGAGGCTCTTAATTAGTTCTATCATAATTTATTAGTTCTTTCTAATTCTATCATTATGATAGAGCTCGAATTCAAGGGTTCCTTTGTCTCACTTCTCCCTTTGAGATGAACTCCATTTTCTTCCCACTTTATGGATTTCCAAGGAATTTTAGTAACATAATAGCCTGGTTTAATGCTTTTTTTACTTAACATACCATGGTGATTCTGCTATTACAGATCTCGTGCTGCTGCAATTCGTTTGCAGAATCAACTTTATTTCACTTCGATCAATATTCTACTTGACAAGAATCAAAGGATTTGGATTTGAATCCATTAGCTTCTGACTCCAATTCAAGGAGCAATTCAAAAGAAAGGAAGGAGGGAAGAAGAAGGTATAGAAATTCGATGAAGAAGAGGCCAAATGGGAGCCTCACTAGTGAATTCTTCTTCTCCCCTCTGTTCAATTAACAGTAAAACTGTCTCCAAGCACAGTGAAATTGGGGATATTTATAGGCTATATTGCACATAAGGCCACTAGCTCGATTTGTTATACCAGCTGGCCATGATTGCTGACTAATAATAGAATTCTGTTACAGTTAGATTCCTTTGAAGATTTTGGGGCTTCAAATAATAGGTCTAATTCGAAGGGGTTTACCTCACTTCTGTGTTTCATTACTGCCTGGGCACTTAGAGCGCTTCAAACTTCAAATTTGGTATCCCTTCGAAGGTTTCCTTTCTTCAAAGGGATCCAGTGCCTTGATATTTTACTTTCCCATTTGCTTTTAAAATTTCAAAGATAAACAAACATTAAAATAATTTTCTTTCTCCATCTGGAAAAACTTCAAAAATCTCTAAAAACATACACCAGATAAATGAGATCATTATGTCAACAAAGAGGCTAGTCTCGGGAACTTCAGATCACAAAGGCAAAACTTTTACCATTGCATCAAGGCTTGCCCTCTTTTCAAATTCCTCACAAACTCTCAAAAAGATTTAACCCAAAAGGAAATTTTTTCCCTGTGAATTTTCACCAAATTAAGCTTAAACATCTGCCAATCAACCTCATAAAATGGCCAAAAATATCTTAAAGTCATACCTTTTTCAAGTCAGCCAGAATGAGAGGGCTGCCGCTCCTGCATATAACAGATGTCCCCATGAAGTCAAATTCTAGCTTGGATATGTCCATCTCCATTTCCTCTTTGTCTCTTTCTGCAAGAACTACAATTACCCCACCACCAATACTTTTATTTGCATTTGCTAACTGTTTAAGAAGAGAGCCCTGTCAAAAAAACAAGTCACAGAGAAGTATTAAACAGCATTTTCAAACCACAAATCAAAAGGTTTTAAGTACTCAGACTAACCAAGAACTGAAAAAGTAAACCAGTGAAGTAATGAATATAATTCCACTCCCTAAGAAGACGCACATTGAATCTAGGATCACAAACATTCAGAAGTTTAAAAGAATTAATAAGCCTACAGCATGCAGAGGATCATTATTGTCCTCCTCATGAAATGGCATTGATAAGGTACAACTCCATGATGATACAAAAGAATCAGCATGATCTAAAATGCAACATAAAACACCAAGAAAGTGTTTTGAACTCTTGAATAACAATTTCCATCATAATCTTCATATTAACATAATGATTGAGTGAAGCATTCAAATTTTAAACAAGAAATCAAAAGCCAAAGCTAATTGTTGGCAGAGGATTTCGGCAGGTCACTGCGAATGAGACCACAAGGCAAAAACGATTGAAAACCAGGAAGAAGCAAGCACAAGAACAACTTTGGATGTAGAAAACCCTCCAAAAATAGGGAAAAACCACGGTGCCTATCTTTGGCGGCTTAAGATTCACTAGTTGGCCTTTTATAGCTGATTGTTACATTGAGAGAGAAAATGAAAAAGAAAAAAAAATACAATTATGACTTGGAAGATGAAAAGGGGGAACGAAACTTGATCTTGTAATAGACGAAGAGAGCCTTGGTTGGAGAACTACCCACCTCTACATTCATTTTTTATCTTGCCATTATTACAATATTCAATGCCACGCCTCCCATTTTTTCTATCGACTATGCTTATCGTTCGACTCCATCCTTAGCTACATGTCACATTTTTTCTACAGCATCACGAGTGATAGTCCATCCTTGAATGCCACGTAGGCAGCTTCAATCTTCCAAAATGATCACATTATAACAACTAGCCCACCGTCTTGCATCTCCGAAGCCCCACAATCATTGATGTTTGTGTTGCTCCTGAGCGGGAATTTCTCTCATCTTGACACGTGTCTCCCTCGCGGCGTCTTATAAAAGGAAATAAGTCATCCTCCTCATTGCTCAAGTTAGAAAGTTGACTTACTTTTTTGACAGCAAAGCAAAAGATGTTTGCAAAGGCTGGTGCTTAGTTGGTAAAGGTTTTGGAAAAGAGCAAGGAGGGCGGCAAAAAAAAGGAGAAGAATGTGGTCACTAAAGTTGGTTCGTCTTTGTTCTCGTCTTTGAAGGCTTTTTCTATTCCCTCTCCCTAGATGACAATTAACACCATGCTTAGGGATATTCAACCTCCCCCTTAATCGTATTGAAGTGCTGAAAAGAAGCGAATCGACTCAATTCCGAGCTAGCTCAAATCATGAATCGAACCGACTTGTAATTGTAAAAAATAAATATAAACAAATTATGTATTCAAAAGAATTTGATCCCTAAACTTTAAAAAGAATAAGCCTTATCTAGTGATCCTCAGTACTACCTATTTGCATTCTTGATAATATTATTTCGATTCTTTCTATGTCCTCAGTATTATCTAGTAATCCTCCAGCAAAGAATTCTAATAAAAATTTTCCTAGAAGGACTATAGCATCATCTTTATTTTTTTCTTCTTTAATTTTTTGAAATTGTGAAAAATCTTCAAGAGATTTTAATACCATGGAAGTTGATCCAGCAAATTTAGATGTTATCATTTCTAAAAGTTGTTATGTAAACATATATGCATAAATATTTTTTAATCCTCTTACTAATTGTATCCATTGAGATATATATTGTTTTCTTTCTAATATGGAGATTTTATCTATATTAAAAAGATATGGATCTTGTTTTTGATAAGGTTTATTTTGAAAAAAATCTTTTTCATTTGTATATATATCGTCAAAAGGGTCTTCTTCTTTTGGCTGATAATGTTGATCAGCGTATTCATTAAATTTTCCACAATTTCAAAAAATTATAGTTTTTTCTTATTCTTATCATTGTATCTTGTTCATTATTTCTTATTACTGCTTTTATTTCGCCAGTATAATCTGATCTAATTATACCTTCTGTTATAGACATATCATTATTAAATATCCAGCCATTTTTTCCTTTAATTAATCCATAATATCCAATATCTATTTTAGCACTTATTCCTGTTTGAACTTTAGAAGATGTATTTGGTTATATTAGAATATCTTCGAATGAATAAAATTCATATCCTATTTCTATTTCTTTTGGATATTTTGCATTATAAGATATTTTATTAAATTGCTAACTGTAAGAAGAGAGCCCTATTAAAGAACAACAGTCACAGAGAAGTATTTACAGCATTTTTAATCCAACAAACCAAAAATTTTAAAGTGCTCCTTAGACTAACCAAGGGACTGAAAAGTAAACTAGGGAAATATTGAATATAATTCCACTCCCTAAGACGATGCGCATTAAATCTAGGATCACAAACATTCAGAAGATTAGAGGAATTAATAAGTCAACAGCGTGCACAACTCCATGATGCTCCAAAAGAATCAGCATGATCTGAAATGCAACATAAAGTGTTAAGAAAGTATTTAGATCTCTTGAATAACAATTTCCATCATAATCTTCATATGAACATAATGACTGAGTGAAGAGTTCAAATTATAAACAAGAAATCAAATGCCAAAGCTAATCATATTTTATAATTTGTCCAACTAGGGCAATTGTAGAATGTATAGAAGTTACATCGCTCAAGTTAAAAGATAATATCATTAGGAACTTTACCAATTTATCACTCCATCCAAGGATTAAAATGTGATTCTTCTCAATCACCTCACTTTTACCCTTCCTCCAAGAATCCACCTTCTCTGAAATAGCATCAGAAACAAGCCCAAGCATCATGGCAAATATTAGCATTCCCCCTGAGCTGATTGAAACTGATACAAATCTTGGCCCCAACCCAACCATTTCAGCATGGTTTCCTGAATCCGCAACAAAAGTCCAAGAAAGCCAGAGAGCTTCAGAGAGGCTGCTTTCACTTACGGCATACAATGCCAACCCGCCATATCCAATAAGAAGAATAGTAGCACAAAGCAATGCTAAGAGCTTAGCATATGGATAAACAGAGAAGAAGACATCCACCCTGTATGCAATCCTCTTCTTTAAAGGAACCTCCTCCTCATTGTTCTTGGATCCCTTCAAATACGAGTTTATGCTTGGTATATGCTCCAGAAATCTGAACAAAACAAAAGGTACCACAACTGATAACATCGTTGTGTAAAAAGCAACTGTTCTACTATCAGTTTCTCTAGTATATGGATGGAACCTCGTATCCTCAGACTGCAAAATTTCGTCAGACACCGTGCTGGCATTTTCATTTCCATTACACATTCTTCTAATGTTAACAATCTCTTCCTGAAGAAAACTAGTAACAGAATTAGCACAGTTGAAGACAAAATGAACCCTTTTATTTCAAGTAAATGCATACCTCCAGTTCTAAGACTCTTATTCGCTGATGAAATGCAACAGAAGCGGACAGTAGGGAAGTCATAACAAGCTGATGAGAAAGAAGGAATGTAACTGAAGCCATGAATTCAGGAAAAAAACAAATGATCGCGAGTATAAGCAGAAATCACTTTCTCACCGTACAAAGAATCAAATAACTGCTAGCTCGGCGAGTTCCTCTCGACAACGCAGATGAGGGAAGGGATAAAACCGGTTTCCTCTTTTCTGTCTCCGGCGGCTGTATCGGCTGCACACTTTCCGGCGGTGCTTGCACTGGCTCCGCAATTTCCTTCTCAGGCACTCGCTGTCGAGCCAAAGCTGTCGTATTCTCGGCTTTCGGTGGTTCCGGCTTCGGCAAGGTGGCCCTGGCGGCAGAGCGTTGCCGGGAAGGGTACGGCCCAAGGAACGACGGATAACACCAGTCCCGATCAAGAACCCCCACATTAGCCGGCCCGTCGGCGGGGTCGTCGACCGCTACAGTCAGCCGAGGCGGAAGCGGTCCGCTGCCTGCCCGCCTGACGGCGGGAAATAAAGGCCCCTGGAACAACGGCGCGTCTGCAGGGTCATCGACGGCGACGGTCAGCCGCCGTGCCGGCCCGGCTGGCGGAGGCTGGAGCAGCCCGCTGCTTACTCGCCTGACTGCGGGGAAGAGCGGCCCGTGGAACAACGGCGCGTCAGAGGGATCGTCCACGGCAACCGTTAACAACCGAGCCGGTCCCGTCGTAGGCGGCGGAAGCGGCCCGCTGCTCGCTCGCCTGACGGCAGGGAAGAGCGGCTTGTGAAACGCCGCCGTCGACCCTGAAGCCGGAGCGGTCTGGCCGTCACTGGAAATCGTCCGCGACTTTCTCAACTGCTGCTGCGGCGGAGGCGGCGACCTCCCTGCACCACCGGCCGCACCAGCGGAGGGTTTGGGATCAGCGTCTCCAGTGGACATCAGAGCGGGGATGCGATCGATCCCTTTTCCCTATTAGATCGGGGAGCTCGCCGAGTGGTCTACTGTAGACGAAAAACCGAAAAATCCCTTTTTTGCATTCACTTCATATTATTTATTAGGATAGAATTTTTACAGCAGGATCAGGGATTCAGGATGGTGGCGTTGGGCGATGTGGCGCCACCGAAAGGCCAGAAGATTGACGGCGAATTAACCGCCGATGCAGCTGAAATGCCGCACCGGCAACCTACAAATGCCGATCAAGCTTTAAAAAAAGAATGTAAAGATCCAACAAAAATAATATTAGTTTAAAAAATAATAATAAATAAATTTTTTTAAGAATAATTAACTACATGCCACACAATTTAATTTTATTTATGCTTTACCCATCCATTCTTAGTTAATTACATTTGCACATTCTAAACATTATAAAATCTTACATATACACATTTTAACTTATTTTTATTATAATGAGTAATCATAATTTTTCAATAACCTAACTATAATTAGATTACAAAACATCTGAGCCGTTCATCATATTATTTTAAGAATATTTAAATATATTTTAAGTGAAAAATCTTAAAATCTTAATATTTAGGTGGCGGCAAAGGAAATGAGATATTCGCGACGTGAATTGATTTTAGGACAAATCAACGCTTTAGTGTGGTATTGAGAAAGAGAAAAATATGTATCATTAAGAGTAAAAATATAACTTTAATAATTTACTGACAAAATATTTTTTTTTCAAATAGATTTTGATTAAGGTTTAACTCAAATGTGTGTATATAAGATTTTGTAATGTTTTGAGTGTGCATAGTGTAATTAACTAAGAATAGATGAGTAAGGCATAAATAAAACTAAATTGTGTGGCATGTAGGTAATTATCCCATTTTTTTAATCATTTTACACAAATTTTAATATAAAAATATATTATTTTATTTTATATATTTAATAATTTTTAATAAAAATATTAACTTTATTTCACATCCTACACAAAAATACTATAATAAAATAAAAATACATTTTTTCTTTTGAATTTTACATAATTTTTATTGAAGATCACAATTACTATATTTAATATACTTACTTTACTTTTTATAATATCTTAGGCTTCGTCTGAGTCTTAAAAAAAAGAACAGTAGCTTGTAGTTATGTAAATAAATATTTCTCATATTGTTAACACGTGGTTCTTGCGCTGCATCCTGGCCGAACATGTGGCGCCTGACAGGCTTGTACTTGATTGACGAATTTGCTGACTCAGCTTCAGGTTTTGCAGGACTCTTGATCCAGGTCAAACATCGGGCACGAGGGTTCAACCTACCATCGTCCATGACGACCCAGGATTAACCTTCGTAACCTCCGGCACGAGGGTACGAGGTACCGCCCGTCACAATCAACTTCACCTAACCCCGCTACTCTCCGTACGGGCACTCTTCCCAAGAGGGGGTACCAGTATTTAAAGCTATCGTCCTTCTCGCACAGCGGCGGACCTCTCCAGTGACAGATGGAACGGCGAGCAGAGCCTGCCCATCACCTTTTCTCCGAAAAATCAGGATGGGGCTACGCATACCACACAGCTATAAAAACCATTGAACAGTCCCAGCTAAAGGAGAACAACAACAAAAAGGGAGGACGAGCTCCACCCACCACTACCAGCCTTCTCCAAGATTGACAAAGGAGGAGGACTAATCCGAAGGAAAGCAGAACTCCTCTATCACCTTTTGTAAAACATGAGCTTGAGGACAAGAAAGGCTCTCTTTCTCCTGCTCTCTCTTTTTTTCTCTTGTGAGCTTGTTGTATGAGCCTTCGGGGGCCACCTTTTTTCCTATTAGTAAATCTCTTTGCTGATCGACCGGTGGACTTAGGGGATTTCCTCCCTGAACCACCTTAAATCTTGGTGTGTTTCTCTGGATGCTAGAAAACTAATCTTCTCCTTGAGCCTCCGTTAACAGGCTCACCTCCTTTGCGTGCCGCCGTCTCCCGGAACTCTCTCTCTTTGATGTTTCCTGGGATCCCCACATCCTACGTCAACATCTTCTGGTGCTTTCATTGAGACTGGGAAGATGGTGGCCAGAACGCGCAAAACCAACTCTGTCGCCCGCACTATGCATGCAGGAGAACCATCTGTCCGGGCGCCGGACGACGGAGCCTCAACTTCCATTTCCCGGCGACGCGCCGGATCCACCTCCTCTTCCAGAGGCACCGGTGTTTCAAAGCTCCAAGGGATGCTCGCAAACCTCACTGACAAGGTCACCGGCCTCACGGCGCAACAGGCCGTCATCCTCAGACAAACTCAGCCGGTCTGTGCAGTACTTCCTCGCCCGCCGGTACCGGTGGTCCCTGCTGCCCCTCCTCCGGTCGCGGCGATTCCAGAGGTGATTCCGCCACCCGCAGCGGTCCCGGCTCCGCTCCTTCCGATTCCCGCGGTGGCCGAAGCCCTTGCACCAGCGCCCCAAGCCGCACCACTCTCCATCCAATCCTCTGGTTCCTCCAGACCACCCATACGCCCTTTTCATTTCCAGGAGGTTCATCAAAACCCCCTTCCACCTTGTCCACTACCACAACCCGCCTTTCTCCCACCTGCTTTCCCTCCATTTCTAGCCGGAAGAGACCCCCTCTTTCCAGGCGCTCAGGCTCCTCATCACGGACCTGATCCTTTCTTTGGGCCGATGGACGGAAATGCCCCTTTTTCCGATGCCATCCGTCTGGCCCCCATCCCAGAAGACTTCCGGCCACCCAGGCTGGAGGTTTACAGAGGCGCAATAGACCCCCGTGAGCATGTGCAGGGGTTTGAGGCCGCCGTCCGATATCGCCGGCCAGACGAAGCCACTAGGTGTCACCTCCTGGCCAACACACTAAAGGGGGCAGCATTCAGCTGGTTCATCAAGCTGCCCCGGGGTCACATCACCTCCTATGAGCATCTGAAGTGGGAGTTGATCACCCGTTTCATACGGCGGACCCGTATGGTCGTGTCCGACATGGTCCTCGCCAACATCAAGCAAGGCGAGAGAGAGAACCTTCGGGATTACACCAACCGCTTCTTCGCCGCTGCAGCAGAAGCCGAAGATATAGAGCCTGCAGTGGCCATGCATAACTTCCGGAGAGGGCTTAAGGTAGGGGACTTGTCCAAATCCCTACAGTTGGCCAAACCTCGGAGTTACCCAGAACTGGTGGCTAGGGCCAGTCAGTTCATGCTACTAGAGGATGCTGAATCCTCCCCCGCAGGTGTTTCCGGGGAAAGAAACAAAAGGAAACATCGGGGCGTCGAACCCCCGATCACAAGGATACCAATGGCCAGACCCCGCGATCGAGAAGAGGGGAGGCCCCGGCAAACTCAACCCCCGAAACTTCTTCTATCTAGGCCACTCCCCGAGGTCTATGCGGCAGCCATCAAGCAGGGATGGATAAGGCCCACCGGACCTAAACCAGCGCCGCCACCTGGAGTGGATCCCAACGACTACTGCGAGTTCCACGGGAACTATGGGCACCGGCTTCATCGCTGTCGAGGCCTCAGAATCTTGCTCGAGAAGCTACTGCACCAGGGTAAGCTTGAGGAGTTCATGCAGATGGCTCCAACTTTCTCTGCCGCCCAGAAAGGAAAAGCCCCCGAGGCTACTGAGGCACCTACCAAGGCCCTACCACCCGTAGGCCCTAGCCAGCAGGGGCGGCCTTATCCTCCTGCCAACAGAACTATCAATGTCATCTTCAGCATTGACTCGACCACTCAGCACCAAGGAGCAGAGGTCGGCGACATCTCTGAGCATCATGCCTCATCCATCCCCCTTACGTTCTGTAGTAAAGATCTTCCCCGACAGGGCAACTGCATAACGACTCTATCATGGTCGTTGCCCGCATCGCTGATTTCGATGTCCGACGGGTACTCCTCGACTCTGGGAGCGCCGCCGACATCCTGTTTGAGTCCGCCTTCCTACAGATGGGACTCAAAGAGACTAACCTCCTCCACGCTGGGACTACCTTACTCAGTTTTTTCGGTGAAAGGGTCCAACCTCTAGGATTCATTACTCTTCCCGTCTCCTTTGGTGAAGACAACTGCCACGCTATGAGCATGGTCAACTCTCCCTGTCTCCATCGGCTTTGCCCAGCTTCTCCCGCAAAGCCTTATTGTCTGCTTTCAGTGCACTCATCGCAGACTTGTACACTCTGAATTTCTCCTAGAGGGCAGCATGTTTAGAAGACTCCGTCGCCAGTTGGAGCCTTAAAGCTTCAATCTTTGCATTTTTGCGGTGCAGCTGGCCGGTCTGATCTATCATCTGCTCCTCCACCCTCAAGGCCCTGTTCAAAGCTAAGGGCAAACGGGCAAATACCTATAAAGGAAGCAAGATCAGCACCTACAAAGAAACGAGCCAGAAGAAGGTTAGAAGGGGTCCTTACTGTCGCCACCCTGTTGGACATCTGAGCGAAGAGGTCTGCTGTGGAGGTCCTCTCAACTGTCTCCTCCAACGCCCTGGTCGCCAATCCCCCTGCCAGGATCAGGCCCAGGTCTCCTCGAACAGGATTGAACAGGTTCGAGGATTGCTTGGAGGTGAGGGTCATTCTCCTTTCCGTTTCTGTCGCACTCACGACAAACTTCGACCCCTCGCCTGCGAATCTTCCGGTGAAGTTGAGACAGAACGGGGGCTCCACACTCTTCTCCCACTCTCGCCTTTCATCAGGTTCCCCCTCCTTAACACTCTTTCCCTTTTTCAGAGGGGGCTCCAGACTGTTCTCTTTGGAGGAGTCCCTTTTCTTTCCAGGGGTTTCAAAGGAGACCAGAGCCTGGGAAGAAGCGACCACTACTTCCCTTTCTGGACGGGGCACCTCCACCATTTCCTTTCCTGGGCCACTCTCGGCCGCCTCTTCTTTGCCCCCCTTTCCTCCTATGGTAACCCCCGCGGCACCTTTGGGGATTACCTTAGGCCTGGCCAGTGATGCAGGCTCCTTCCCTTTACCTGCTCCTTCTATCACCTCGGCCAGGGTTTTCTTGTCATCTCCAGAGTCGTCCGGCGAGGACACCACGTCAACAGATATCCCGCCGCAGACAGGCTCTGGAACCTTCACTTCTTCTTCCCCTGCCTCCTCAACAATCTGCTTGCCTTATTGAGTTGCAGGGGGCTGCCCCCTCCTGGCCCTCTTCATTAGCACTGTTCCAGAAGGGGGAGCAATCTCCTTGAAGATGGTGTACCCCTGCGACTTAGCATACAGGGATACATCATTCTTCACCAACCTCAGGAAGTCTTTCAGGGGCCAGTTCTTCCCCTTCAATGCCTCCAGGTTTCTCTGGGTGGCACCCCCAGCCAGCCATTGGGGGTCGCCGATGAACTCGATAGGGCAAACTCCTGGCGTCAAGGGGATCCCTAGATCTCCACCTACGAAGAAGTAGAAATCCCTCCAGTCTGAGTGGGAACTGCTAGCCCCCGAAAATATCGCTTTCCTCAACCTCGACCGCAAGGCCAAACGCCCCCCATACCCTGGCACTGCCATCCAGCTAAACAAACTCCTGAACAACGTCAGACTCCATGCTATCCCCCTGGCTTGCAGAAGCTTCAGGAGGGAATACATATAGGCGATGGCGTTGGGGGAAAGCTGCGCTGGCACAAGTTGGAAGGAGTTCAGAACTTCTTTGAACTTCGGTTGCGGCGGCATCATCAGGCCGTATTCTACCTGGGCCCTGTATACACATACCGCCCCCTCGGGGGGACTGTTTGGCCGGAGGTCGGCGGTAGGCGGGATGACCATCAAGAGAGGGTTCCCCCTGAACCCTTTGGTCGTCCGGGATGACCATGCTTCTTTGAACTTCTTTCCCACCCATAAAGGAGGCCTCGCTGTCGCCTTTGGCTCCAGCTACTTTTTCTCCTGGAACGGATAGCTTTCTGTTCCAGTCTATCTCCCAAAAGTGTTCCACATAATTGTACTTTTAAGGTTATTCAATTATATTTTTTTTTGTTTCCCTCTACCGGGGCTTTTTTTTCCCCGTCGAATATTCGTTTTTTCCGCGAAAGCAAAAGTCTGGGCCTCTTCCTTTTCTTGAGTTGAGTAACCGGTAGGTCTACCCCCTCCCTTTCCATCTTGCATTTTACTTGCTAACTCTTTGAGTTCGTTGAATATGGAATTGGTCGCGGGGCATTCCTCATTTTTAGACGAACTTCTTTATCGTTCCATTTGCTTGACTAATTCGAATTCAGCCCCCTTGGTGCCTCATGTTCCATCATGAGGGACTCTTGATAGCTGGAATCTCTCCAGAACTGCTCGGCCAGACCGGCCCACTCAATTTCTCTTCCTCCCATTTGTTCGATCTTCCCTTTCGAGCAGATGGAGCAGGTAATTTTTTTCTGAGACTTAGGGTTTGGAAGGAAGACGAAGCTTTCCCTCTAAAGGGGCCGTTTATAGAGGGCGAGTGCGGTCTTTTACCTTCTGACCGCCTGATCTTCTGGATCAGCGTGCGAGCATCATCAGACCGCTCGTTCCTTCTGACAATCCCAGGAACCGAAGAGGCGCGCGGGAATCGAAGCGGCGCATGGTTACGAGGCGTCACTCCTCTCCATCCTGCCATTTTGCCGTCCACGACATTCAAAAATCGTGCACGAGGTTTCGAGGAATGGCTTTTCTTTTCCTTGTGTTCGATATTCATATATCGTGCACGGGGGTTCGAGGGATGGTTATTTCTTTTCCTTGTGTTTGATATTCATATATCGTGCACGGGAGTTCGAGGGATAGCTATTCCGCCTTTTACTTAGAATTTTTCTGGGCTTTTTGGAGTTCTTTATCTTTTACTTATGGATTCATGTATTTTTCTTCTAAAATTTCGTGATTCAGAACACGAAAAGGAGACATACAGAAGAATTCATCCACAAACAGATTCTTGAAAATGAAAAATGCATTTCATTAAATAATAGAATTTGTTATAATTTCTCTCTTTGTCCTCACATGTTCCTCTCATGAGTACAGGAAAAACAAAGAAAGATATAAGGCTTCAGAACTTAAACACCTGGTCTGACGAATTCAGACCTCTTAATCTGGGCTCCTCCTCCTTGGGACCAGACTGTTACTCTCCTCACCACAGGCGATAGTTCCAGCTTCATTGGGGCTATCTACTTGAGAAGTGGATCCTGCAAGTGCCTCAAAGGAAGAATCATCTCCTAGCAGGCTAAGAAGCTGGTTGAGGAGAAAGACCCATCACCTCTGACTCAGCTGACGCTCTGCCTGCTGACTTCCAGAGGGATCGCGCCGGCCTAGCCACCTGGCTTCCAGAGGAGTCACAGGGCCTTCTCCCGAGCTCCCGCGCAAAGAAGGCCAACCTCCCCAACCCGCGTAGGACCTTAGGGAAGGAGTCTCATCTGGGCGACAACTCCCAGCGTCGAAGAACCTGTCTGGCCCCCTAGGACCATAGAAGGAAAGAACCGCTGGGTCCCTGATATTCTCTTGGTTCAAGGTACCTGCATCAACCAATGTCTGCAGAAAAGCATCAAAGGCAGCCTGATGCTGCGTATGGCGACCCACCGGCGAGGCGCTGACAATTTTCACCGCCCTCTTCACCGCTTCTTCTAGGTCCTCCATACGTCGCCCTCGCCATCCAGAGCTGTTCTCCACCAAGGCCCGCAAAGAGCGGACTTCAGATTTCAGCAACTCATC
>JAEMOT010003482.1:571638-596770 GCA_019297695.1 Apostasia ramifera
ATATATATATATAAATTAAGAACAAATTCTTTTAAAAAAGTATGAATCATATTTTCAAGTTTTATTCCTCATTTTTTGATAAAATAAAGTATATAAATTTTTTTGCCTTCAAATTTGTATGAAAGACAATACAGAAGTCATCTTTAGGCCTCATTTTGTTCGACTATTTTTTTTAGCAAGAAAAAAAAATATATTTTATTTTTTAAATTTAATAAGAAAAAAATTTTACTTTAGCAATAGAAAATGTATAAGATATGAAATAAAATTAATTATAATATTTATATTTATATTGAAAGTAAAATAAAGTTGATTTTTATAGTTTAAAGTTATGTTGAGCAAAAAAAATCGCTCGAACTAAACGAGGTTTTAGAGTAAAACTATCATCATACTTTAAATGAAAAAAATGGATATAGCAGCTCACTCAATGACGTAATCAAAAATAAAAATTTAATTGAAAATTATTTGAAGTATGAAAAGTGTAAGCGATACCTAAAATTAAAGGACCTATAAGTTATTTACCTTATGTATATTTCACAATTTATTCTAGTTTAATTTAATGTAAATGCAATATTGGCATGCTAATGACTTTGGGTCATCATGTTTATAAATTTAAATATTTTGTGAGAAAAAAATTTCTTTAAATGTATAATTATAAACACCAATTCATCTTATTAAAAAAATAAAAATTTAATTATTTATTATTATTAGAAGATAATATTTATAATTATATGCTCAAAGCATGAGACAAAAAATATAAATATTCAACTTTAAAAATAAAATAAGTAACAAATTTAATTTTAAAAGTGAAGTACATACGTAAATCACCCAAAAAAGAGCAATGGGAGCTTTTTCTTCTTTTTTTTTAAATTTATCTGTTTTCTTTTTTTTAAATTTATCTGTTTTTAAATTTTGTTTTTTTAGAACACATTTTTTAATTTTACCGGCGTAGTTGCCAAGCATGGTGACGGTGATGTCGGAGTTGGGGCCAACGACGGCGACGGACCGGAGACGGGATGGGCGGAGAGGGAGGGCGGCGCGGCCGTTCTTGAGGAGGACGATCCCTTGACGGGCTGCTTCGAGAGCCAAGGCCTGGTGGGCCGGCCCGCATACGTCCTTCGGCCCAAGATTGCCGTAGGGCTGTGATGCTGGATCGCCGTCGAACATTCCTAGCCGCATCTGGACGGTCAGGGTGTTCGCCAGCGCATTGTCCACGTCGGACATCCGGACTTTGCCCTGGCGGATCGCGCTGCCAGTATGCTGGGCCAAAAATGGGCCGCAGCCCAGATCCAAACCTATGGACAATTAATAATTAATAGAAAATATTTTGGTGGGCATTTCACTATTTAACAAAATATAGAAATTCGATAAATTATTTGTAGATCCTTACATTTTGAAATATGCAACAAATTGATCTAAGCTTATATAAATTTTAGATTTTTTAATTTTTGGCCTTCATTTTACACGTCAATCAAAAATAAATGCATGCTGAAGATAAAGTACTGAATATAATTTTAATTATTGCACAATTTAATTAAAGTATATAATTAAGAGATCTTATAAAACAAGGTTCCTTGATTAAAGTAATTTTGAAAACATTAAGCAATTTATAAAATAGTTCAAACTATAAGGACTTATAAGTAATTTACCCAAATTTTACCAGCTTTCAAGGCGACAGCTACGGCGCCCTCCGGGGTGTTGGTGTAATGCTGAGAGTTGAAGAAGATGCCCAAGGAGTCACAATCGGATGCGATATACCTGAACATATAATTTATAATTAATACTACATATTTCTAATAAATGATCACCAACTTTAAATATAACTAAAGAGGCGTTTGGTACGTTGTTATCTTGGTGTTATATTATGTAATATAGATGTCATGATATTTATATGTCATTTTTTAAATAATAATTTTATAATCTTATAGAAATTTATTTATAGATGTTATTAAACCAAATAATTATTTTCTCTAAATAACATAATATAATGTTAAGATAATATTAAATCAAATGTCCTCTAAAATTTTTATTGTGGCGCTATTGACACGTAGATGCAACATTAAATATGTATGGGAACTACAAATTATTTCTTATAATTAATTTGTTAACTTTTAGTTAGGGCCATTAATGCCTTGAGTTTTGATTGGTTATTAGCAAGATTACTGGGCCTTGGTTGGATAGAGGTTATTTTTTGAGTTTGAAAGAGAAAATGTGTTAGAAATTATGCATTAAGTAAAATAAAATTATTTTAATATTAAAATTTTTATAAAAAGATTAATAAAGTTAAATATGTATAGGATATGTAATAAAATTAAATTTTAAAATGAAATAAATTGAATTTAAAATAAATATCAAAAATTAATGAATTGCACAAAAAGCCCTAGTTGATTTAAATATTGAATCTCAACTTTAAAATATAAAAGAATAAATTACACTCAGGTTCTTCAGTTTAAAGCTTAATAACGCACAGATTTATATTTTTTAAAATTATAACATCGAGGCCCTTGAGTTTTTAATAAATTATTAAATCGATCTTTTTTTATTTTTTTTATTATTAAATTTTTTTAAAATTATCATTATATCCCCTCTCTCGCATGCTTGGGAATTGAGAGGAGAGAGAGGGGGAGGGGTATAATGGTAATTTAAAAAAAATTAATAATAAAAATTAAAAAAGTACTTATTTGATAATTTATTAAAAATTCAAGGACTCCGATGTTGTAATTTTAAAAATATAGATCTGTGCGTTATTAAGCTTTAAACTCAAGGGTCTGAATGTAATTTACCCAATATAAAATAATGGACGGCGGATGACACGGTTGACTGACCCATTAAGGCCCCATTGGCCCCGGATGGTGTTGCGGAGGAGGTTGGGATCGGCGCACGTGGGAACGCCGTTCAGTTGGTTGTACGAGCACATGACGCTCGCCACCTTCCCTTCCACCACGCAGGCCTTGAACGGCACGTCAAAAGTGTCCTCCAAGTCCTGCTTGCTCACCTGAAAGTACGACGAAGCACCGATCGTTTAAGTTGCATCTTGTGCGCGAATCCTAAAGAACAATGAAAGGTCGGAAGTCGACGCACGTGCGTACCTTGGCGTTGAAGTGAAAGCGATCGACGCCGCGCCAATTGTCGAGGTCGTAGGCGGTGTAGTGCTTGCAGCAAGCGGCGACCTTGAGGCGGAGGTGGCCGCTGTGGCCGCCGATCGCCTGCTGGAGCCCGCTGACATAGCTGGCGGCGTACTTCCCGGCCAATGCGGGATCCTCCCCGGGGGTCTCCTGCCCGCGACCCCACCGCGGGTCGCGATAGATGTTCACGTTTGGGCTCCAGAATGTCAATCCCGCTTGGCCGCTGTTGTACATGGCTCGACCCTCGTCCGACACCGCCTGCCACCAACTCATTTTTTTAGATCTACTCCTCTGTTTGCCTCATGCCCAAACTAAACATAACTATCTTTTAAAAAAATAAATATATTAATTAATTTTATTTAATATTTTTATAATTAATTAAATTTATTTATCATATATATATATATATATCTAAAAAAAATTATATTTTTTATAAAAAAATTAAAAAAATGATACCCGACTTAAGAATGAGTCAAGCACGAGGTACTGTTTGGCGCGAGAACTAAAATCAGGATCAAAATAGTACTTATTCAAAAAATAATAATAATATAAATAAATATTTTTAATCATTCTATATAAATTATAATATAAAAAAATATTATTTTATTTCACATACTTAATAATTTTCAATAAAAATATTAACTTTATTTCATATACTAAACTAAAATATCAAAATTTAATAAAAAATGGACCTATGAAATTATAAAATTTTATCATGCTCCTCACATGTTTTAAATCACAATACTTAATTACCTAAGATCCTAGAAATTTTACTTGCAGTTCCATAAATTTTGTAAAAAAGCAACTAGGTCATAAAAGTTTAGGATTTATTGTCATGTTATCCTTCCATCACCTACAATTACAGGTAATAATTTTTGACCCAACCTGAACTCGACCTAACTTAACTAAGTTGGTATGTGTCAAAATTATACAAGTATGCATCATAAACAGGTCAAGTCAAATTTAACCAATCTAAGATGGCCTAGTTATAGATTGGCAAGTTAGCCCGATGACCCATTGTTGACAGAAAAAGACGAAGTCCTGAAAATTAACGGCATGCATGCAACATTTCTAATCTAAAACACTAACTCAGAGGAGCCAAGAATTATCCACAAAAATACACAAAGATGTAAGGCGGTTCAGGAATAACTTCCCCTACATCCAATATAAGAAGGTAAGTCAGGTTTTACTAGAGTTCAAAAAAGAGATAAGTCAGAGAACCAATATAAAAAGAAAAAAAAAAGAATATAAGCTTAATGATAATAATGATCTTAAGACTCTTTGATTGTGTGTTTTTTTCTAATCGTGTGTCTCTAGAGCTCTACTCTGAGATATTTATAGATGAGCTACAGTGGTGTTCAACAGATTTTCGAGTCAGAATATTATAATTGTCATCTCTATACTGTCGACCCCATACTATCGACACCAGGAAGACCATTAATAGTGGCAAGGGTACTTGGATTCTTAATCTATATTGATAGTGAGAATTGGACGACCGGCTACTGGTGATCGAAAACTTGCAACTTCCAGTTAATTAGTGATGTGAAGGGTTTTGTAGTGAAAATTATGTTGATGTGATAGTTTTCATCAGACTGAAATAGCGACAATTGTAGATGACTGAATATCGTGGCCGATATTACTGCAGGGAGCCGTAGATGTCAAAATATCATGGTCGATCTTACAAAAAATTAGGCATAATCGTCGAATATAGATGGAGATTTCTACAAAAGTAAAGTATGATTAGTCAAATATCATGCATCATGATAAATAGATAGAGTCTAAAAGCCTGTAAATGCCACATGTACGGCTGAGATTCAACGCTGAATCTAGGTATTAACACCTACTAATGGCATATTTATCAAAATTAGTATATTTTTTATTTTTAATATTATTTTAATATTAATCATTAGATGTGTATTATATAAATTAATTGTATTTTCAATATTCTTAATTAAACTTTATAGTTATATTAAATCAAAGTAAAAAAATATTAAATTTATCAAATTTTTATATCTAAAAATTATAATAAATGAGTTAGCAGGATGAGCCGGATAACCTATTTATTAAATAAAACAAGTACAAGTCTTAATGCTTGAACTATTTAATAAATAAATTTAGTTCGAGTCAAGCTTAAACGAGTTGGTTCAAAAAACTATCAACCTGCTAATCCAAATTGCCGCTCAATGTTATATTTAATTTAGAATAAGTATATAAAATGCAAATATTAGGATGCAGTTATCATAATTTAAAATCTATAGACGAGCATGCAAGCACCTTTAGATCATAGAAAAAAATGAGCGACTTTGTTTCTTTTATTCGAGCAAAACAAAGTAATAAATATTAATTTCTATCTCAGAAACCTAAATATAACGATAAAAACACCTGAAATAAATTACAAGAAATTATGCGAGCTAAATATACTACAAAATTGGATTTCTTTTTTTTTTTGAATGTGTCAGATCATACATAAAGATGACTCGATTTGTGAAGTAAGTCATTATAAAAGAAAGAAAACTCAAACAAAAAGAAAACAAGAAAAATAAATCAAATTAATGTAATTCAAAAAAAAGTTAGACATCCAAAAAAGCAATTTTATATTATATGGTTATTTTATCAAACAACTTCTTTTATAATTATGATAAAAAATCATCAAAAAAATAATCATTATGATAAAAAAAATTATTCGATATCAAATCTTAATCTATCATGCAAAAAGGCACAGAATAAAAAGCATTAACTAGTGATCTTTTCTCACTAATTATTTTGGCTTTCATTTATTTTACAATAATCATAGATATGAAATGATTTAATTCCCGAAAGCCCATGATGATAAAGTGGATCAAATGTTATAAATATTTAAGCCATGCATGTGATTTGATTAACTAAAAAGGTGCCAAAATTAAGTGATGGTGATTGCCATGTGATTAATAATAATTCTGGTATAAGATGGGCATTATATATATTAATCTTCTTTGGTATGCCATTTTTTAATAATTAGTTAAGCATAAGCATGACAGGGACATTTTTTAATAATGGTAAGCCATGTTTCTACTTATTATAATTTTTGGGAATCATGGTGCCATCAAAATTTAGATATTCTACTTATTTAAAATTAAATTTTTTAATATTACATATTAACCAGGGTTTTCAGAACCGGACCGGACCGACCGGTTCGACCGGTTCAACCGGGAACCGGCCCAAGGTCCGGTCTTGTTCAATATTAGAACCGAAATTAAGTAAAAACCGGGTTAGATCGGTAAAAACCGGGTTGAACCGGTAAAAACCGATCCAACCGCCAAACCGGACAAACCGGAATTATTATTTGAGCTTCTTATTTTATTTTTATATATTAATATTTAGGCATTAATATTTTAATATTAATACTATATTTTGAATAATAATTATTTTATATAATGGATGTTTTGCTAATTTATTATTTTTTATCATGAATTTATTTCGAATTATTATAAAAGAGACAAAGTATTTTAAATGATAAATTGACAAAAAAAGTAATTATATTCATTTTGTTTTGTAATTTTTATTTTTTTATACATTTCTTGTAATAATAAATTTTTTAAATTAGTTGTACTATTTTTTTCAAAATATTTTTTATCATATTTTAAAAATTAATCTCACATTTAGAAAATTTATATTTAATTATGATGTAATTATTAAGTCATCCGGTTGAACCGATAAAACCATGAACCGGTCGATTGACCGGTTTGATCTTCGGTCCGGTTCTGAAAACCTTGATATTAACTTTAAAAATTATATAAAATTTTAAATTCTATCATACAATTATTAATATATTTACATATTTATGTTTTTTAATATATATAATAATACAATTATATTATTACAACATATCGTATATATTAAAATATTATAAAAAAAAGTTTTAGAAATTTATTATATTCTATTATACATATTGAAATATGTAATTATTTAAATATATTAAGAGAATATTTTATTTTAAAACTAAAATAATAGCATTTTGATAGGATTTGTACTTTTATATAATTTTTTTAGTTAATATATAATGTTAAAATTTTTTATATTAAATACATAAAATAAATATAATTTAATGATATATGTATAATATTTTTCTAGAATTTTATATCTATGACTGTAATATTCGTGATACAAATATAAAAGTATTATCGGTTTTTGCCATTTGGGATCACACTATCTACTTATATAGCTCGGGATCTCTCTTTTTAATATGAAACAATTCATTATTGTTTCTATTTCACTATTATTTATGTCAATGTGTGGTTCCAGCGCTGCATCTCAGTCATACACGTGGCACTTTGAGAGGCACGCTAATCCTCCATCTTGATAATTAATCACTAGTAGGCTTTAATTTTGCAGGTCTCAAACTTCAACCCCGACGATTCAGCCTTTCACCAAACCTCATCCACGAAGATTTAGCTACGACATACCCCAACTCTCCCCAAACATCGGGGACGACATATCCCAGCTCTCCCCAAACAACATCCACGATGTTTCGAGCCATCTTCAACATCATCAGCTATAATGTTTTGCAGCTGCGCCTGTCGCTATCAGCGTGCCCCGACCGCACCATTTCTAATACTGCATGCTCCTGCTAGTTATACAAACCAAGGGCCTGCATACTTCAACCATCACAGATTCCCAAGAGAATTGCGAGGATCAAGAAGCCAAGCTCTCGACCCACTACTTTCGGTTCCTTCGGTGGCCAACAACAATGGGACCCCCAGTGTGAGTTCAGTAATTGTATCTTCTTCCGGAAGATTTGGGCTGAGCTCCACTTTCTCCCGCCTATAAATACCCTTGAACAGGCTTCAAGGAGAGAGGTTGAGAGGTTTTTGTGGTTGTTGGATTCACAAATTCAGCCCAAGCAGCTCTCCTTCTTGAGATATAGCGAAATACTTCAAGCTCGCCCCGATGGACGTAGGGAATTTTTTCCCTGAACCACCTTAAATCTCCATGTACTTTTTTGGATGTCTTTCTCTCTCATTTAAGTCATAATTGTCAGGCTTAGCCCTCTGCAAACCGCTGTCTCTTAGGACCTTTTTTCTTACGTCAACAATTTATCAACCTGAAAGTCTACTAGGAGCAACATTTTATTTCAGTGATTTTTTTCTCTTAGAATATTACTCGACGATCACTTTTCACCATCTTTCGCACAGTTATTACAGGGACATCTGTAATCCAAATATAAAGGTATATCCGTTTTAATTTTTAAGAACTGCATCACTTGAATATTTTTTGGACGATCACACCCTTCTCTCTTTGACCACTAGGATCACAATCACAACTAGATAGATAACTCCTATTTGTGACATTACATAATAAATTTAATGTTTTTAGATTATTTCATTTTGTCTATATGACTATGGAAAGTATGATGTAAGAATATGAATTTTATCCACAAACTAATAATCAAAACATTTGGTACTGTTTTTTTTTTTAACTTTTTTTTTTTATTTTTCACCTTCTAGAAGTGGAAAGTCCAGATCCGAGAAAACGTGGGTCCCACTAAAGAATAACTAGGCCAAGTTTCTTTGGTCCTGCGGACCACGTTAACGCGCTTCGGTCCACTCTCTTCCAGTCGTCGACTCGTCCCCTGCTCCCCAATCGCCGAACCGCCGATCCCCGCCGGCGAGCTCGGTTCCCATAATCGCAATGCTACAGAAATATACTTGACAGAAACGCTCGAAATTATATTACTTGAAAAAAATCTCTAGTTACCCTTCCGACGAGTTCCCAGAGCGAGGAATTGAAAGAGGCCGCGGCAGAGATGACCTGCGGGAAGCTGGTGGCGCCGGGGAAATCGCCGCCGAATCTGACCCCGGGGCCAGTGTTGGAGACTCCGTGGAGGGCCTCCGACCACCACTCGTATTCCCCGATCCCCAGACGCGGCACCGCCGCCGCATTGTTCACCAGCAGCCGGATCTTCTCCTCCTCCGTCAGCCGTCCGATCAGATCTCGCACGCGGACCTTGATCGGGAGATCCCGGCGGCAGAACCGCATGGCCGCCGCCTCCGATCGTCCGCAAGCGAATGCCGAGCGAGCTGATTCGCCGCCGGCAATCCACGCAGAGACGAGAGCGAGGCAAAGGAGAATGCCGTGGTGGGGAGAAGACATGGTCGAGAAAGGGCGCGCGGTGGCATTGACGAAGTGACTGCCGCGGGTGGTTTTTATAAGGAGGAGATGGACGGCCAAGATCCTTCTGATTTGAGACGAAAATTATGAGTGCACCCAAACGTAAATGTTTTTAGAATAATTTTCTCATTATTTTATTAAAGGTAACTTGCGGCAAAATTGCTTCTAATTAACCACATTTGAGTCCCTTAGAACACAATCTAACCACAATAAAAACAAAATAATTATAATCGGGTCCCTCTGTTACAATCTCTGTTAACGTCACTTGAAAAATCTAGATGACCGTGTAGTTAAAATTTTCAAAAAAATATGTAAATTGGATAAGATTAGATTTGTGATTTTAATGTATGCATTGCAGAAAGAGTGAAAAAGAGAGAGAAGGAGAAGGAGAAGAGGAGAGTGAGTTAGGTCATGGGATTTTTTATACTAGAACTGACAGTGGACGAAAGGCCACTGGAGTGAAGTTTGATGGAGGAGTAGTGCCATCAAGCCGAATTAATATCGCACGAGTCGAAGAAGTGTGCAGTTGAATATGTCCAACCAAAGGGAGAGAGAAAAAAGGGAGCCCATCTCAGCATTAAACGTAGGTGTTTATAGGCTAATTAAAGGGTATTGAAAATAGGTGGGGAAAATTACCTTCATTAATATGACTGGCTGAGCCAATACTTCAAATTAGTTTACCTTATGATGATGACCTTCCCTGGTCTATGAGCTAGACTAGGCCATAGGGACATGGCTAAGAGGTTGACATTAATGGAAGGTTCAGGTATGCCCCTCGGCTAAGACTATTTAGTTGTCTCGCGTGACATTCAACCAGCTGAGTCAACGCAGGTTGATTCTATCGATATTGTTCGAAAACTAAGAGGTGAATTAGACCGATCCATCCATGCGCCAGGCTAATCTAATGCCACATTTTCAATGCCTAACAATGAGTAATGAAGATTATTTTTTTCTCATTCACGTCTATCATCAAATTCTATAATGTGAGATTTACGACGCTTCTAATCTAATTGGTTGGAAGAGTGCGACCTGAGTGAACAACACAACAGATAAAATTATGTAAAAAATAAAAATATAAATTATATAAAAGCTTAGAAGTATTTTGAATAACTATTAGCAATTTGTTAAAGATTAGTTGTTTAAAAGATCATTGTGAAATTTAGGTAATGCATTAGACAACAATATGATTAATTCAAATATTGAGATTAATTTGAAATGAGTTCCCCTATCAGGAACCCGGATGTAATTTACCATTTTATTAGTTATATTATCCGATTTTCAGGGACAGTTGTGAGATTCGATGAACTGGGCGGCAATTCATCCTTTGCGTCGAGAAAATTCTTTTTTTTTGGAATAAATTAATTTAGGATTTTTTTCCGCCCAATTTATTTTAAAATTAAAAATTAATATAATTTAATTTTTATTTAACATATCACATCATACATAAAAATTAATATTAAAAATTAATTTTATTTCATATACTACATATATTATTAAAATAATAACTAACTTATATCACATTTCTCGTCTATCCTAATACAATAATTAATTTTATTTCATATTATTCATAATTTTTAATAAAAAATATTTTCATCGAAGCTTAATTTTAATATTATTAGAGACAATTTGTTAATTACTTAGTACCATTTGTAATTTTAATATTATATTTATGGCTCTGTTAGAATTGAGACCAAAATAATATAAATTTAAAAAAATAAATAATAATAAATAATTTGTTTTTAATTATTTTATATAAATTTTAATATAAAAAATTATTATTTTACTTCACATATTAAAAAAAAATTAATAAAAATATTAACTTTTAAATCTAATATTTTGATATAAAATGTGAAATAAAATTAATATTTTTATTACAAATTATTGAATATATGAAGTAAAATAATATTTTTTATATTAAAATTTATATAAAATGATTAAAAAAAATTATTTAATATTATTTTTTTATTAAATTATTATTAATTTGGTCTTCATGACAAGCAGGATCTAAATATTATTCTCTATTGTAAAGTAGTTTGTATTTAAAGGAAAATATAATATTTAAATTTTTTTATAACATATATATAGATATCTCTAAATTTTAATTAAAAAATTCTAAATTTATTAATAAATTTAATAAATTAATTAATTATAATTTTTAATTTTAGTTTATTAAATTATTCTGAAGGTTAACATTTAATCATTGACATCCAAAATCACAATAAATTAGTTTAAATAAGTGAGATGAAGAAAATATCCTCAAGTCATGTTTGGTGCAAAGACTAAGATCAAATTCAAAATAGTACTAATTTAAAAATTAATAAAAATATATAATTTTTTAATTATTTTATATAAATTTTAATATAAAAAATATTATTTAATTTCACATACTTAATAATTTTCAATAAACATATCAATTTTACTTCATATCTTAAACCGAAATATTTGAATTGAGTATTTTGATTTAGAATACGAAATAAAGTTAATATTTTTTTAAAAATTAATAAATATATGACATAAAATAATTTTTTTATATTAAAATTTATATAAAATAATTAAAAAAATTATTTATTATTATCATTATTTTTTTTTTTAAATAGGGTCTTAGATTCAAGAGATTTTCACCTTCCTAGAGGATATTAAATTAGCGTAATATTATTATTTTTTTAACTCCATCTAATTGAAGTACATGTGCAATAACATCATCTAGTGCTTGAAAATAAAATTAGGGTAAATATAATAAAAGTTTATAAGATGAGAAGGTAATATTAAATTTATTCACAATTAAAAAAAAAAAATATTCAGGTGTCTAAAATTTGTTAAATTTTTAAGCAATTTCCCAAGGTCCATTTAAATATTTCACATGGATTTACTTTAATTGTTTTCCTCAATCATCCGATGCCAACTAAACAATATCTTTTAATATTTATTTTATTTTCGAAACTAAATAATTACTGAAGGATTTAGCCCTCTGTCTATTTAATAAATTAATTTAAGATAAAATACATTTAGGTCTCTGAATTTAGAATATAATAATAATAAGATCTAACTTTTCAAAATTTTAATATCTAAGTCCTTTCTACATTATCCCTTTTTAGGGATAATTACCTACATGCCACACCATTTTGCTTTATTTATGCTTTACCCATCCATTCTTAGTTAATTAAGCTATGCACACTCAAAATATTATAAAATCTTATATACACACACTTTCATTTGTTTTTATTATAATGAGCAATTATAATTTTTCAATAACCTAACTATAGTTAAATTACAAAAAATCTGAACCGTTCATCATATTATTTTAAGGATATTTAAATATATTTTGAGTGAAAATCTTAAAACTTTGATGTTTAGGTTGTGGTAAGAGAAGGAAACATCCGCGATGTGAATTGATTTTAAGACAGATCAGTGCTTTAGTGTGTCATCGAGGAAGAAAAAAAAATATGTACTATTAAGGATAAAAATATAATTTTAATGATTTACTAACGAAATATATTTTTTTTTTAAATAGATTTTGACTAAATTTTAACTTAAGTGTGTGTTTGCATAAATAAAGTGAAATAGTATGACATGCAGGTAATTATTCCTTTTTATTATTAAAACCCTCTATTTCCTCTCTCTGTGTTCCAGTGGCGGAAAGAGGGGATGTTATAATTATAATTTTAAAAAACTTTAATAATAAAAATTTTAAAAAAAAAATCGATGTTAAAATTTTAAATTTTAAAGATTTAGATATTAAAATTTTGAAAATATAGGCTCGAATATTATTATATCATTAACTAAGGAATGCAGGTGTAATTTACCCATTAATTTATTAAAATGCTTTCTTTTGACTTCATTATAAAATTTTACCAAATTAGTTAATTAGTTGGAGTTTGTTACATTCAACGCTGTCATTTTCACTGCGGTGAAAGTCTTGTTACTTCTTTGAAACGCAATTAGTTCAAATTATGTTATCTTCTTTCCTCAAACCACTAAAAAAAGTAGTATTACATTATTAATATACATTTGATTTTGTACACAATATTATATGAATTGCACCATGACTACCATCAAAAGGAAAAAAAAAATCGCATTTTTCTCGATTCTAAAAACTCTCAAAATGGGATCATAGTTAAGGACTGATCTCAGTTGCTTAAACTTAGATAAAAATTTAGTAATTAATAAAGCGCATAAAATAAGGGATAATTACCTACATGCTACACCATTTCACTTTATTTATGCGTTACCTATCCATTAGTTAATTACGCTATGCACACTCAAAACATTATAAAATCTTACATACATATACTTTTACTTGTTTTCATTATAATGAGCAATTATAATTTTTCAATAACCTAACTATAGTTAAGTTACAAAAAATCTGAATCATTCATCATATTATTTTAAGGATATTTAAATATATTTTGAGTGAAAATCTTAAAACTTTGATATTTAGTTTAAAATTCTTCGCGAAAAAATATATAGGATGATAGTTTTTCTTTCATAAGAGATCATAGTTAAGGACTGATCTCAGTTGCTTAAACTTAGATAAAAATTTAGTAATTAATAAAGCGCATAAAAATTAGGGATAATTTCCTACATGCTACACCATTTTACTTTATTTATGCGTTACTCATCCATTCTTAGTTAATTACGCTAGGCAAACTCAAAACATTATAAAATCTTACGTACACACTCTTTCACTTGTTTCCATTATAATGAGCAATTATAATTTTTCAATAACCTAACTATAGTTAAGTTACAAAAAATCTGAACCATTCATCATATTATTTTAAGGATATTTAAATATATTTTGAGTGAAAATCTTAAAATTTTGATATTTAATTTAAAATTCTTCGCGGAAAAATATATAGGATGATAGTTTTTCTTTCATAAGAGATCATAGTTAAGGACTGATCTCAGTTGCTTAAACTTAGATAAAAATTTAGTAATTAATAAAGCGCATAAAAATTAGGGATAATTACCTACATGCTACACCATTTTACTTTATTTATGCGTTACTCATCCATTCTTAGTTAATTACGCTATGCACACTCAAAACATTATAAAATCTTACGTACATACACTTTCACTTGTTTCCATTATAATGAGCAATTATAATTTTTCAATAACCTAACTATAGTTAAGTTACAAAAAATCTGAACCATTCATCATATTATTTTAAGGATATTTAAATATATTTTGAGTGAAAATCTTAAAATTTTGATATTTAGTTTGTGGTAAGAAAAGGAAACATCCGCGACGTGAATTGATTTTAGAACAGATCAGCGCTTTAGTGTGACATCGAGGAAAAAAAATATACTATTAAGGGTAAAAATATAATTTTAATGATTTACTAATGAAATATTTTTTTTTCAAATAGATTTTGACTAAATTTTAACTTAAGTGTGTGTATGTAAGATTTTATAATATTTTGAGTGTGCATAGTGTAATTAACTAAGAATGGATGAGTAACACATAAATAAAGTGAAATGGTGTGGCATGCAGGTAATTATTCCAAAAAATAAATAATTCATGTAGCCGACTCCACCTAGTGAGATTAAGATTTGGTTGTTATTGTTGTATAACATAACATCAAAATAACATTGAACCAAACATCCCTTAAGGCCTCGTTTGGTTTGAGCTTTTTTTAAATAAGAAAAAAAAAATATTTTATTTTTTAAATTTAATGGAAAATAAATTTATTTTAGTATTAAAAAATTTGTAAAATGTGAAATACTTAATATTAGTATTGGATATGAAAAATAGTTAATTTTTATAATTGAAATTAGTGTTATGCAAAAAAATTGTCTCGAATAAAATGAGACCTAAGTGTAACTAGAGGTTAGATAAAAAGACCTATTAGTATATTTTTGAAATTTTAGACTAAAATATAATTATAAACTATAAGGACTTATCAGTAATTGATCCTTAAAAAGGAGGAAGAGTGTATAAATTCACGTACAATAGAAATGCATATAAAATAAAAAAAGTGAAAAGAAATGCATATATATCTAGGTCTCTCATTTTCAAAATTTTAATATTAAAATTTTTTCTAAATTTTTATTATTAGTTTTTTAAAAAAAATTAGTTCTATCTTCCTCTTTTACTGTGCTGGTGATGAAGAAAGATAGTATAATTGTAATTTTTTATAAAAAAAATAAAAAATTTAAAAATGTACTATTAAAATTTAAAAAATTAGGAATTCCTAAATATTATGATATTAAAGAGGATTTTAAAGACTACATATAATAAGTGTGTTCATTATATTATGAGAATCAAATTTTTTAAATTTTGAATAGATAAATCAAAAATCATTAATTATTCATTATTTTGATATAAATTTGATGCCATCTTATCTTAAAATTATTTATTTTTATTCTTTAGAAAATATGATCTTAATTATAACTATTTGCTAAACTCTCCCACTGCCAACTTGCCAACCCTATCTATTGCTAATATATGCATTCCAGCTGTGGATGAAATTAAATTGTGCAAAAAACCAATCTATCATATGATCAAAAATTAATTCAGCCTGTCATTCATAAATAGTATAAAAATATTTGAATTTTATAAAAAAAAATTATTGAATATGTGAAGTAAAATAATACTTTTTTATATTAGAATTTATGTAGAATGATTAAAAAAATTTAGAGATTTTTACTCGTATGACATAAAAAACTTCAATATTTACTTATTAGACACCATAAAGTTAAATATTATATGACACACACTCATTTATTTTAATTTTACAATCAGCACATTCTAGTTAAAAAATTCTTATATTTTATTTGAGTAAACTATACTTGAGTTATGTTTTAACTTAAATAAAATTCGTAAAAATAAAATCTAACCCTCGGTACATCTTAAATCAAATCTAATAATTCATCCAATTCTTTATTATTAAAATAGGTGTTTAATAAAATATTCTATATAGTTAATAAATTTAAATAATTTTTTAACATGTAAGATTTAATTTAAGATGTATCGAGAGTTAGATTTTATTCTGATAAATTTTATTTAAGTTAAAACATAACTCAGGTATGATTTACTGAAATAAAATATAAGAATTTTAACTAGAATGTGTTCGTTGTAAGATTAAAATAAATTAATCTTTTTCATGGCATTAATAAAAGAATGACAGCTTCATTTTGACAAAAAAGAATGATAATAGCTTCATTGATTGTAGGGAGGATCCACTTCCATATAGATGGGTAATTAATTACTCTCCGGGGCCCGTGATTTGAGATACTTACATATAGATCTCAGTTTTGTAATTTAATATGCTAAATATATTGATCACTTAGTTTTAATAAAATAAAAATGTGTGATAGATAGTTAGGGGATTCAACTGCATGAAATCAAAATAATGTTGCAAGAGGCATCTAAATTTTGGGAACTCGGAAGTAATTATTCTTTATATAACTATTAGGTCCTATTTGGCGCGAGGATCAAAATAACACTAGCTTAAAAAATAATAATAATAATAATAATAAATAAATTTTTTTAATTATTCTATATAAATTTTAATATAAAAAAATATTATTTTATTTTACATACTCAATAATTTTTAATAAAAATATTAATTTTATTTCACATTCTAAATCAAAATACTAGTAGAATATTTTGATATAGAATGTGAAATAAAATTGATACTTTTATTGAAAATTATTAAGTATGTGAAGTAAAATAATTTTTTTTTATATTTAAATTTATATAAAATGATTAAATTTTTTTTATTTATTATTATTATTACTATTATTTTTTAAATTAGTACTATTTTGGTTCTTGCGCTAAACAGCGCCTTAGATTTCACTGATCTAATACTCTGAAATTTGCTATATCTTCAAAAATATTAAAGATATCCAGCTTTCATGTACTCAATAAAAAAATGCAATTAGTTAAAATTAACTTTTCATTAATAATTAATTAATAAATTGATTGATTTTAATTTAAAGTTTTAATTTATTAAATTATTTAGTAGATTAAGTGATAATTTACTGATTTATTTAATATATTAAAATTATAAATTACTAAGGCTGCACAGTAATTATCATTTAAAATTTTATTTTTGAAGTTTAAGGTTGCGTAAGCAGTTTTATTATAGCTGTTTTTTCTATTTTAAAAAAAATGGTAGCATGATATAAACATTTTTTTACTATGGAGAAAAGTTTACCATTTGGGTCAACCCGGCCTGGCCCGTCACTTAAAAACTTAATAATGTTTCTGCTTGTTATGGAGAAGAGCTTACCATTCGGGTCGGCCCGGCCCGAGGCCATATCGGGATTGGTCATGTAAATATATATATGGGTGTGATTTAACCTGCTCACTGGGTAACCCAGCCTGAGCCCGACAGATACCCAGGACTAATCATGAGGCAAACGAACGTAAACTTGAACACACGACTAAATTACTTATTTCTTTTATAACAAAAAAAAAACTCATTTCATTTACAGCCTTACGAGTAAGAGATGTTCTTACAACCGTGTTTGAAACTGGAGTGGTAAATTTTTAATTGGAGTTGTTTTATTTTTGATCGAATTACATCATATCATAATAAGTATTACACCATTTTGTTTCAGTTTAGAGTTTGTTAAAGAAACATTTGGTATAATATTATCTTAAAGTTATATCATATAATTTAGGTGTACGACAACTAATGTGTCATCATATTTGGTTATCATTTTTTAAATTATAATTTCATAATTTTTAAGAAAGTTATTTATATAATTTGTCATTAAATTAATCAAATAATTATTTTTTATATAATATTAAACCAACAATGATATATAGTGCTGAATGCTGGCTTACAAAAAGGGAACATACAAATAAAATAAATATTGTAGAAATAAAGATGCTAAGGTGGATGTGTGGATATACATGAAAGAATAGAATGAGAAATGAGTATATCCAAAAGAAAGTTAGTTTGCACAAATTGAGGATAAACTTAGAGAAAGTCGACTTAGATGATTTGAACATATAAATCGTAGGCCGATTGAAGTTCCAGTTAGAAAAATTAAGTTATTGAATTTTGCCCATGTACAAAGAGAAAGATGGAGATCAAAGAAGACATGACAAAAAATTATAAAGAGTGATTATAGTTACTTAGACTTAAATAAGAATTTGGTAACTGATAGAGCGCAATGAAAATAAAGAATTCATGTAGCTGACCCTACCTAGTGAGATTAAGACTTGGTTGTTGTTGTTATTAAATCACACACCCTCTGAATCAACTTAAATTTAGAACTATATACATTCTTATCACTAAATATGATCAAAATGAATGTTACTTACGCATTTGGTTCAATATTTTCTTAGTGTTATATTATATTATTCAGAGAAAATATTTATTTGATTTAATCACATTTATAAATAATCTTCTATAAAATTATAAAATTATTAATTAAAAGTTGATATCTAGATGTTAAAATATTTAAATTTTATGATATAACACTCAAATAATAATAAACTAAATGCCCCTCTAATTAAATGCTCACATGTTTTCTTTTCAAAATCTCAAATCACATGATTTAAATATTATTTGAGGCCTCATGCATGAGTTTTGACTTTATTTAATATAAAATTTCAACAATTTATTTTTTTGGGCAAGTGGGCAAGCAAATGAGCAATATAATTGAGCACAAGAATATTAAAAAAAATATTATTGAGTGCAAGTGGGCCCTACTTATCCTACCTTAAGCCAAGCAAGAAATTACTGCAGGCCAGTGATCACAACCCTACCAACCACTTGCATGAGTGTGCTTGAGTGCACCCAACACCTCATGGGCTTTTTTTAATGTGCATGTTGGTTTAGGTCTATTGCTCGCAATAAGACTGTTAATTTTGCTCGAAGATCAAAAATTACTAGAAAATTAAATTAAAATTTGAATCGAATAGAGCTCGATTCGATCTAAATGACTCGACTAACGAGCCATTTTTTTGGCTCGAAAATTTTATTAATCCAATCTTAACTCAGCGTAAGATCAGATCGAGATGACTTGAAATCAGATTGATTAAAAAAATTAAAAATATTATACTTCATTAGATCAAAAATTTAGTATGTAGTTTTTTTCAATAGTCTACTGGAAGGGTTCATTAGATTTTCATTAAAATTTTCTCTATAATCATTTAAATCATATTTATTGTAATTTTTTTTGTTTTTATCTTTAAATAATAGATCAAAGTGAATGACCATAATTTAAGCTGATTGAATGAACAAATATATTTATACATAATATTTGGATAAAAGATCGAAAATTAATCGAAAATCGAATTGATTTTGGCTAAGATCGAGCTTGAATCGATAACAAATGAGCCAGACCCAACACGAATCGAGATCGGATCGAACTCTCCTAATTCATTCTCTAGATCAAATAAAAAAATTTTCAATTCAATCTTAAACCAAGGCCGAATCGACTCGAGATCGAATCCTTAACAGCCCTAGCCGTCAAACTCCAAACATGGTAAAATACGATATATTAGTTCAATTAGGTTTAATTTAATGAATGTAATACATATATTATCTCGCAATTAGCATCTAATGGCAGGTTGGCCCATACAATTGATGAATTTTACCCACAAGTTTATATTAAATTAGGATAATTGTGAGTGTTCGTTTACTTATGTATTAGATCTAATTGGAACATCGTGTAGTTCTCTCCCAATAAAAAGCGGTATGTGAGCCAGCCACGGGCAATCCTATCCTAATTACTTAAAGTGGTGATCGAGTCGAAGATTTAGTTGAGGTCAAATTATTCACAAGAGATTGATTCTCTCATAAATTTTGTTGGTTCTTAACAAAAAAAAAAACCTTGTTGGCAATTTTTTTTGCCATGCGTTGAGAAAATCAGAACAGGTGACTCGTGTTGTTCTTCCACGCGACTTAATTGATGCATGTCTTTAATTGTTCCATATGTCGAGGCCGATTTGTTGGAAGTTAATATGAAAAATTATCTCATAACGATGTTTATCTATTATTAGGTTGAGCTCTTAAGTCGGTAGACATATTCATTCATTTATGCATTTATTTATGTGTGTTTATAAAACGGCCGATATAAAAATGTTAAAAAACGTTAACACAAATAATATGATTGATGAATGAACGAGTTGGCTAGCTAAAGATTCATTACTTATTGCAATCAAACTCGAGTTGAAATTTTGCTTAAAATAATAAAATTAAAATTGTTGTCATCCTTGTGTTGGGTTTCGCCTATCATCATCCATGCATGCATGAAGGCTACAAGTAAGTCCCGTTTGTTTCGAGGCTTTTTTTTAGCTAACACAAATTTTAATTATAAAAATTAATTTTATTACACATCTAATACAAATGTAAATTTTAGAATCAATTTTATTTCACATCTTATGCACTTTTTAATATTAAAATAATTTTTTTGATATTAAATTAGAAAATTAGGGGTGGTTATAATTGAAAAAAAAATTTAGGGTGACAATTTTTGGCGTAATTCACGAATCTGACCCAAACTCGACCCATCTTAACTGAGTATGAGTCGAGTTTGTACGGATATGCATCATAAATAGATCAACCTGAATTTAACCTACCTAAAAAGACCAAGTACGGGTCAACTCAAATCTGACACGATAATTTGTTTATCAAAATCAGCACATTTTTTATTTTGATTATTAATTTTAATATTAATTATTTGATAAGTATTATATAGTTTAGTTGTATTTTTTATGTTTTTAATTAAAATTTATAATTATATTAGTTCAAAGCTAGAAAATATTGAATTTATCAAAATTTTATAATACTTTTAAAATTATAATAAATTGGTTGGCGGGTCATGAGTCAGATAACTTATTTATTAAATAGGTCGAGTATGAATCTTAATGTTTAACCAGTTTAATAAATAGATCGAGTTTGGCTCAAGTTTAAATGGGTCAGATTAATAAAAAAGTTGACTCAAACTCAACCCGCCAATCTGAAATCGATCTCATTTCGATTCGATCTAAAATCGATTCAATTTATAATTCAAAATATTAATTTTTATGCCTTAAATTATTTTAATATTAAAAATTAAATTATAATTCGTAAACTTAAAGTTTTAACATTATACTCTAAATATCATTTATTTTGTAAATTAGCTATATATAAAATTCATTTTAAATATAATCTAGTGAGTTAAAAGTTTATATTATAGATGTGTGCACCATAAATAATAGAATAAAATTTATGAAAATATATTAATAATTTAATATATAATTTTTATCAAAAATATCTTATATAATATATAATTCTATAATATTTCGGTGTGATTTATATAATATTTTATTTTTAATAGTGAAATATATATTTCTTATAATTAAAATATTTTTCATATAAATCTCTTAATATATATATATATATATATATATATTTATATGTATGGTAATTATGTTCAATTTAATTTAAAAATTGGCTAAAAATAGAGAAGAAAATTAATTATATAATACCTGAAAGGTAATTAGTAAAATTTATTTGTTAATTGTTTGATGCTCATTGTTGTTTGTTTAACTTTTAATTATTTAAATAATATGCGTATTTAGTAAATTATGTGTCTGTAATTAATAAACTAAAAAAACTTGCTAGTGAGATTTAAAAAAAAAATCTCATTTTAAATGTAAAAACTCGCATTTGAAATAAACAGGACATTTATTTAAAGTTTGTAAATTTTCTTATTTTAATTTAAATTAAAAAGAATCCAAATAAATTGAAGGAGTTTTTAGTCATATGATACAAAAAACTTTAATATTTACTTATTAGATACCTTAAACTTAAATATTATATGATACACACTCATTTATTTTAATTTTACAATCAACAAACTCTGGTTAAAAACTTTTATATTTTATTTGACTAAACTATACCTAAATTATATTTTAACTTAAATAAGGCATATCAGAATAAAATTTAACCTTCGGTACATCTTAAATCAAATCTTACATGTTAAAAACTATTTAAATCTGTTAACTATATAGAATATCCCATTAGATGCTCATTTTAGCAATAAAGAATTGGATGATCGATACTATAATGACCTCGGCTTTTAGCTCGGCCGTTACCCATTTTTTTTTTTATCCTCAAATAATTCTACTATATCTTAATGTAAATCTGTCCTCAATATACAATTACTATGCTACACCATAAATAAAAAAAAAATCTTAAACATAAATAATCTAAAATAATCTTCTAATTATCTCACACCCATGCCTCTTATGCCTGTGCTAAACTTGTAAAAATATTGCTGAAAACGACGTCAGTCTACCAACAGAATTCAGTAGGAGATATCAACTAACTATGAGTCACATAAAATATTTAATAAGATTTTATGATTACAAATTTATTATTTTGAGATTTAAGAGAATTATTACATGCATACATAGCAACATTCATAAACTTATATTAAATAAATAAATAACATGATAGCAATGACTATGATAATTATGTGTACTTAAATTGTAAAACAGAAAATATCAAACAAGAATTCATAATATGAGTACTATCAAATAAATGGGCATATACATTATGAGTTTCTTCTGAACAATTTAACAGTATAAATGCATGATAGATAATAACTTAACATAATGTGAATACTAAATATAAACAAGTATAACATGATTCGCCTAATAATTATTATAATATAAAATAATAACAGAACAAATATAAAAATATAATTAACGAGCAAGTTCTTTTTAAATTAATTTTATTTTACTTTTTTGGGCCCGTGATTTCTCGTACTACGTCTCAGATGTCTTTTACATCTTTGGGGATTGTTACCCCCCATAAACAACCCTCCGTAGGCATATTCAATGGACGTCGTCGCGCCAAATATCATATGAGGACCTCTAGTGGACACGTATCCACAGCAAATACGTATCTGCTTTGGGGATCATCACCCCCATGACAGTCGAAAACTGCCAATAGACACTGTCGTGCCAAATATCATATACTCGAGCTAAGACAGGTGCGTAATCCCAAAGAAATTATATTTAACTTTTAATCCATTATCGTCTTTAAAATTTTGATTATAAATTTAGTTATATAGCAAGCTCACACACTTGCCTAAATATCATATTATATTTTTGAATGTGACGATAAGTCTGTACACTTGCCCTCCTGTAGGTGTCACAAACACAAATCAACATATTCATATTGAATGTGACAAAAAATCCATACATTTGTCCTCCCGTAGGTGTCACAAACACAAGTCAATATATTCTCATCGAATGTGACGAGAAGTCCGTACACTTGTCCTCCCGTAGGTGTCACAGTTGCGAGTCAATATATTCACATCAAATGTGACAATAAGACCGTACACTTATCTTTCCGTAGGTGTCACAATCGATGACAAGAGGTATATCATTATATTATATATTTATCTCATTAGTGAAGAAACGAACAGAGCTAGCGATTAATTTATTATAATTTACATGCACTATATATTATCTAACTTTCACAATTCACCTTGTACAGTATAACCTCGATAATTTAATTTTAAGTCATATCTTCTATTTGACTCAAATTTCTATAATAATCTAGCATTCACTAACAAAAGTAATCATGATATCTCCAAATATCTTAATCTAAATTAATAAAGATCATTAACTCTCTATATATAATTTATAAAACCTAAATTAAAATTTAATGAGAATATGATCAGAGCTAATAATATAACTATAACTCACATTTGAGCCTCATATATATTAAAGTGAATCAAATTGAATAATGATTAATTCTAAATTTCACATTTATATCACTCTATGATTATAAAAATATCATCACTATTCGAATCAAATCATCTATCAATAAATCTATTTAGCATACATTTTAAATTTTAAATTATCAGAGATTAATTAAATCATCAATCCTCAATGTCTCATAGCATTTGAAATCGATTTCATAAGTCCAATTTTTTTAAATATAATAATTAGTACCTCTGCTAAAGTAACTCAATTGTTTAAACTCCTAATAATAAAATATATATTTCTAAGCTAATTAATAAAAATATTACATAAATATGATAAACAATCAAATAATTTAATAATCTCTAAATTCATTTTTAATAGCAATCATTTAACATAAAAAATCTCCATTTAATATACATGTAATGATAAGCTCTTTCAAATATAGATTTTTATGCCAAGTTCCTCCAGCAAAATCTCATCCAAAATAAATTTTTTAAAGGAAGATTTCTATATAAAGTTGTAGTATAATGTATTCTCTTTTATATAAAATTTCATGTCAATCCGAATTCATTTGGTACATCAAATCCCCTATGAACTAAACTCGGTTAGAAAATCTAAATTTCTGTCAGAGTTTACTAATGACATCAAAACCATACTTTTTATTTAGAATTAATCAAAAGTTGCTTCACAAAAGTTGTAGGTAACTTCACACCAAATTGTATCAAAATTCGAGATCATTTAATACCCTAAACTAATGCTATAAAGCTCAGATCTGAAACAGAAATATTCCAGCAATATACAATCGTGTGTTTATCTAAATAAATTTCTCTAATAAGATATTTTAAACCTATAAACGAAATTTACAGCCATAAATATGAAAAAAATATCAGTACTGTAATAAAATAAAATTTCACAAATAATTAAATATTAAATTTAATCAATTCTTATCAAATTATTATAAATAAAAGGGCAAATTTCACCCAGGTCCCTGAGTTTAAGGGTTATTATCACACAGGTCCACGTTTTTAAAATTATATCTTCGGGGTCTCTAGGTTTTCAAAAATATCATCTGGGTCCCTTTTTATTTTTTTATTATTAAAAAATATAAAATTACCATTATACCCTTACCCTCTCTCTCTCCTCCAGATTCGGCAGCCGCGCAGCCACCGCGCCGCCCCGCGCCCCCCCGCGCCGCCTCC
>JAEMOT010003482.1:596780-607149 GCA_019297695.1 Apostasia ramifera
GGCTGCGCGGGGCGGCGTGGTGGCGGCGCGGGGCTGCGCGGCTGCCGGATCTGGAGGAGAGAGGGATGGTAAGGGTATAATGATAATTTTTATATTTTTTAATAATAAAAAATAAAAAGGGACCCAGATGATAATTTTTGAAAACCTAGGGACCCCGAAGATATAATTTTAAAAACGTGGACCTGTGTGATAATAACCCTTAAACTCAGGGACTTGGGTGAAATTTGCCCTAAATCAAATTATGTGAATTTTTATCTTTGATTAATTTAAACTCTAATAGTTAGAGAAATCTGATACCTCAAGGAATCATGAAAATATCTCCATTTTTTCCCTCCTTTTTCTCTTGCCTTCTCATTTGAATCTTTGAAATCCTGCTTCCGTGGTTGCCGATTCGAAGAAGAAAGGTTGTGATGCCTCGGATCTTTAATTTTCTCTTCTCTTTTCTCTCTCTCTCTCCTCTCTCTTTTCTTTTTCTCTCTCTCCCTCTCATTTTCGGCCAAAGAGGGGGGCTAAGGTCGACGGTTACAAATCGGGAGAGAGATGAATCGATGTGTGAGAGGAGAAAAATATTATTTCCCCTAATAACTCAATTTAAGGGTAAATCTGATATTTCTTTTAAGGCTAAAATTAAGAGATAATTAAATCTCATAAATTCAAAATTTAAAGAATAATAACAAATCATCCTTTGACCCATAACCTTATCCATTAGATATCTCTAATTTTGATAAATATCCTCATGAGAGTTTTAAATCAATAAATATCCAAATAAATTATGAGATTTTAAATAAATTTAAATTTAAATCAAGAAAATAATTTCCTCATATTTCTCTTAATATTTTCAAATAAATACTAGATCTCACAATTTTTTTTTACATCCAATATTTCTTTTATCATTCTTTCTTGGTCATTTTTGGAGATCAAATAAATCAAAGGTATTGCTCAAAATTTCTTCTATATTTTTTATACCAAAATATCGTAAATATCATTTATCACTCAAATTTGTACATATAATTCTAATTTATAATACACATCAAAATCTAAATTTTCAAGATGTTACAGATACCTTATTTAAGTTAAAACATAACGTAGGTATGATTTACTCAAATGAAATATAAGATTTTTTTAAATTAGAGTGTGTTGATTGTAAAATGAAAATAAATGGATGTGTGATAAGAAGTATTGTACCACCACTCTACCAAAAATAACCACTTCATCCACTGTTTGGGATGTGCACCTGTCATTCTTCGCAAATAGTCTTCCAGACACCTATTCACCCCCTCGGACTAACCGTCTGTTAAGCGGTGGATGCCAAAATTTTTAAGCCTTGCTTTTTAAATAACTTTTTCCAAAACGTACTCATAAAAACAGGATCTCTGTCGCTAATAATTTTCTCAGGCATCCCGTGCAGTCGAAAAATCTGCTCCATGTAAATCTGAGCCAAGGAAGAGGTGGTGTAAGGATGAGAAAGACCCAAGAAGTGCCTATACTTGCTCAGCCTATCAACGATCACCCGGATGGTGCTCTTGCCCTGTGATGTAGGAAGGCCTTTGATGAAATCCATAGTTATATCAGTCCAAACCTTCTCAGGAATTGGTAGTGGCTGTAGAAGTCCAGGGTACGCCACATTCTCATACTTGTTTCTTTGACAAATATTGCATTCAGCCACTATTCTCCTCACCATTTTTCGTAATCCTCTCCAAAAGAAGATAGATCTCATCTTTGATGCTGTCACCTCAATGCCTGAATGTCCTCCTGCTGGATCACAATGAAAAAAATGGATTAACCTTTTTCTCAGCTCCACATCTGGACCTACTACTAACCTTCCTTTGTTGTGTAATAATTGGGCATCCCATGTCCATCCTCCAGCACGATTCTTCCCTTGTTTTAATTTCTGAATATAAGCCAAAAGCCTTGGATCCTTCTCCCATGAATTCTTTATTTCTTCCAATAATTCTGTAGTGACCACCGTTGAAATAGCTACACATTCAGTCACCGAACTTGCTGGCAATCTAGACAAGGAATCTGCTGCTTTATTCTCTGCTCCTTTCTTATACTGAATGGAGAAGTCATAATCTATGTTGTGCAATTGTAGATACCCGTTGCTCCATTAGATATTTCAGGCTATGATGATCTGTCTTTATAACAAAGTGAGTCCCCAACAGACACTTCTGGACAGCAAGTTCTATGGCCAACATTTCCTTCTCATAAGTAGCTAGTGCCTTATGTTTGTCTGAAAGTCCCTTACTAAAAAATGCAATGGGCCGCCCTCCTTGTGTCAACACTGCTCCAACTCCTTCCCCAGAAGCATCTGTCTCCATTATAAATTCTTTTGTGAAATCTGGCAGAGCTAGTACTGGAGGAAAACTCATGGCTTGTTTGAGAAGGTTAAAAGATGTTTCCGCTTGTTCAGACCATTCGAATTTCCCTTTCTTCAGTAGGTCGGTGAGGGGCTTGCTAATCTCTCCATTACTTTTAATAAATCTTCTGTAATATCCCGTTAACCCTAAGAACCCCCTTAATTCTTTTACAGAATTAGGGCTAGGCCACTGTCTCATCACCTGAATTTTATCTGATTCTGCATGCACTCCTTCCCCATCTATAATATGCCCCAAATAAGAGACTTGTGACTGGCCAAAGCTGCACTTACTCCTTTTAGCATAAAGTTTGTGCTGTCTGAGAATTTGGAGAACAACTTCTAGATGCTGTAAGTGATCATTCCAGGCAGGGCTGTAAATCAAAATGTCATCAAAAAATACTAGTACAAACTTCCTCAAATAAGGCCTAAACAGATTATTCATAAGGCCTTGAAATGTCGCCGGAGCATTGGTCAAGCCAAATGGCATGACTAAAAATTCATAGTGGCCGTCATGCGTCCTGAAGGCAGTTTTCGGAATGTCATCTGAATTCATACAAATTTGCCAATATCCTGACCTCAAATCAAGTTTAGTATACACTGTGGCTCCCTTCAATTCATCCAACAGTTCTTCAATCACAGGGATGGGAAATTTGTTCTTTACTGTATTGTGGTTTAACTCTCTGTAGTCGACACAAAGCCTCCACCCACCATCTTTCTTCTTAACCATCACCACTGGAGATGAAAAGGGGCTATGACTATCTTGAATTACGCCTAACTCCTTCATTTCAACAACCAATCTTTCCATTTCAGCCTTTTGAATATGGGGATATCTGTAGGTACGTACACTTACTGGTTGCGTATTAGGCTTCAAAGTGATGGAGTGATCACATTCCCTCTCAGGTGGCAGTCCTTGAGGTTCCTGGAAAAGATCTTCAAACTGCTGTAGTAATGCATCCATTCCCTTTTGATTCTGTAGAGTTACATCTAAGGTTTCCTTCACATTGCAGGAATCAATTTGAAGGGTACATAACTGCATAGTCATGAGAATGGCTGAATTTTGGGAACTTGCCTTGATTCTTCTTCCTTCAGTCAGCTTGACAAACTTTCTCTTGCTTCTTCTTAAAGCCACTTCTGCCCTCGATGTTTGAATTCCATCACTAACTGCTGGAAATCCCCTTCAGCCGTCTGAGCCGCTATTAATACAATATAATGAACCGGCCGGTTTAACCAAATACCGGTTTAGTAAAATTACAAAAAAAAAAAGAATGGAAGATGAAAACAATAAAGCCAGAGGCCAGGTTCTGCACTAAAATTTTTTTTCCTTCAGGTGTTGGAATGGAGGAAGTGGAGCAGGAGGAGATGATATTGTGGCTGCAACCATCATGCTTTTAGGAGATACATGCAATTGTGGTTGTAGATTTTATGTTGTTAAAACTAGCAGAAATCCAACCGCACCAGATCCGTTGGTGCCTGAGAAATACTGCTAATACCATTGCAAGCTGGGGGCATGTACTTGCATCTTACTTGCCATAGTTGCTTCATTAAAAAGGTTACTGTTAAGTTATATATGCTGTAACAATTTATGTTAATGTAATTGCTATAACATGAAAGTTATAATGTGCAAATTGATTTGTATGACCTGTGTATCTTAATATAGTATGGAATTTTAGCCTACAAAATTCTGGCAGTCTTTTTCTGAATAATAACTCTGATCTTCATTTTAAAAATCCTATTTTTTGAAATTGCTAGATTTGATGCTTTTATGTTTCTTTTAGTTGGTAAATGTTTCAAAATCTCCTTTGATAGGATTTTGTCTTGCTGTTGAATAATGATGTGACTTTGTTGCTTCCTATAGATGAAGTGGTGACGACCGGTGTAGGATTTTAAGATGATTGTTAAAATATAAGGATCTAACTGTCGGTTATCCTACTTTTACTACGGAATCAAATCTTCTAGGAATCATGTTCAATTAAGAAGTAAAACTAAGCAATTAAACTAAAATATGAAGGAAAGAAAAACTAGAGAATATATTTTTTAGATTGAATTTTATCTAGGTTCTCTCAAAGAGAGGGGATTTGCACTGTAATGGAGAGAATAGAGGAGATGCCACAGAAAACCGGCAGCAGCGAGAGTTTTAGGGCACGGCGGTGACTCGACGAGAAAGAGGTGGGCGACGCTGAGAAGCAAGGCGGAGAAAGGGCTTGGAGCTTTCTATTCGTCCGCGTGGTCTTTGGTGGCGAGGCCGTCAGTAGCGGCGACAGCGACGGAGAGAGGAAGAAGGCAGAGAGGAGAGAAGAAGAGGGCGACGGGCTGGGAGAAGTAGCGTAGGATTATATAAAAAAAATACATATATATGAAATAACTGTATAGATCTAAGGTCGCCCTCGGGTCGCCTTATAACTGTACTGCACAAATTTCAGTTAAACTTTGAAAATTCATATAAAATTGAAATAAATTCTAAAAAAATCTAAAAATTTGCAGACACATTTATCATCATCCCCTAGGTGTATATTAAAATTTTGAGCTTGAAATAAAGTTAAATGAAGATTTTAACTTTATATGTTAATTTGCCCAAAATTTTTCAAAATCACCTAACTCCTTAATTTCAAAATACTTAAAAACTAGGATTTGATTTAATTGTTGTGTATGTATCAAAACAAACTTGCTTTTAGGAGAGTTGACAAGCATAAAAGATTCTAAGTACATGATGTCAAGGCAATTAAGCAATGAATGAGCTACAACATATAGGATGACAAAAATAACATGAATTTCGTACAAGTCAAGAATTATCAAAAGTGTATAAGGTAATCCGACTTTGTGCATACAAGACATGCGAAAAGCTTAAGAGGCTTTGGTTAGGGCAAATAGATTTAAGTAATCGAACTAGTGTCCTATTATGCACAAACCTAGTTTTCTTCTCAAATTTGTGAAGTCATTTTCTGGAAGAGATTTGGTAAAGATATCACCTAAATTGGCCTTAGATCCAACATGTTCTAATACTATATCACCTCTAGCTATATGATTCCCAATGAAGTGATGTTTTACTTCAATGTGCTTTTTTTTAGAGTGATGAATGAGATTTTTGGTTAGATTTATTGTGCTAATATTGTCACATAGAACTAACATTCTTAAAATTCAAACCATAATCTTCTAAGGTGTGTATTATCCATAAGAGTTGAGCCACGCAATCTCCAGCTGCAACATATTCAGCCTCAGTAGATGACAGTGCCACACAATTTTGTTTTCTACTATACCCACTTACAAGAGAGGAACCGAGAAATTGACAACCTCGACTAGTACATTTTCTATCTAATTTACATCCCGCATAATCTAAATCAGTATATCCAATCAAATCAAATGAGCTTGTTCTAGCATACCATAAGCCCACATTAAGAGTACCCTTAAGATACCTTAAAATGCGCTTAACGACAACTAAATACGACTCTTTCGGATTTGATTGAAACCTAGCACATAGACAAACATAAAACATAATATCGGGTCTACTAGCAGTCAAATAGAATAAACTTTCTATCATGCTTCTATATAGTTTTTGGTCAACAAACTTACATCCTTCATCGCTGTCAAGCTTTACATTAGTTGCCATTGGAATAGCTCTCTCCTTTGAGTTTTCCACGCCAAATTTTTTCACTAGTTCTTTGGCATATTTTTCTTGGGAGATGTAAATATCCTCTTTAGTTTGTTTGACTTGTAATCACAAGAAGAATGTAAGCTCACCTACAAAGCTCATTTCAAACTCACTCTCCATAAGAGTAGTAAACTCATTCAAGAAAACCTTATTAGTGGAACCAAAAACTATATCATCTACATAAGCTTGTGCAATAAAAATATCATTATCTATATTTTTAATAAAAAGTGTCAGATCTATTGTTCCACAATTAAAACCTCTAGAAACCAAAAAGGTAGAAAGCCTCTTATACCAAGCTCTAGGAGCTTGTTTTAAACCATAGAGTATTTTCTTTAGCTTAAAGTCCTGATTTGGAAAATCAATACTCTCAAAACCAGGAGGATGCTTAATAAAAACAAGTTCTTTAATGAAACCATTCAAAAAGGCACTTTTCACTTTCATTTGATACAATTTAAAACTACGATGCACTACAAATCTCAAAAGAATGCGAATTGACTCAAGACGAGCTACGGGAGCATACGTCTCATCATAGTCAAGACCTTCAACTTGGTTGAAATCATGGGCTACTAGTCTAGCCTTGTTTCTAACCACAACCTTATTTTCGTCTAACTTATTCCTATAAACCCAACGAGTACCAATAATTGGGTAATCATCCGGTTTTGGAACTAATTCCCAAACTTAGTTACGTTCAAATTGAGCAAGTTCCTCTTGCATTGCGATAATCCAATCTGAATCGCCCAATACTTTATCGATACTTTTAGGCTCAATTTGAAAAATCAATGCAAAATTGCTATCTAATTGTCTAAACGATGATTTAGTTTTCACACCATGAGATGAGTCACCTAAAACTTGATTTAAAGGGTGTTTAGGATGTACCTTCCAAGCTTGAGGTGGAGGTGAAGCATAGGTGTAGGATGAGTTTGTTTCACCTTTTTGTTGAATTTCATTTTTTAGTTCATCCACTTGCTCATGGATTTGGACTTGATTTAGCTTCTTGGCTGCCTCCTCCTCAATGTCATCATCTACAGGAGAATATTTTGCATAAACGATGTTAGATTCATCGAATGCGACATTGGATGTTTTCTTAATTTCTAGTGTCCGCTTATTATAGACACGATAAGCTTTACTAGTGAAGGAATATCCAACAAAAATTTCTTCATCTGCTTTTGGTGAAAACTTGCCCAAGTGATCTTTGGTATTTAGAGAATAAACCTTACATTTGAATACTCTAAAGTAGTGGATTTTAGGTTTCTTTCCATTCCAAAATTCATATGGAGTTTTCATCAAAATAGGTCTAAGGTATATTCTATTTTGGACATAATATGCCGTACTAATGGCTTCGACTCAACAGTATTTAGGCAACGAATATTCATTAATCATGGCATGAGCTGCCTCTTGTAGAGCTCGATTTTTTCTTTCACAACACCATTTTGTTGATGTATTCTAGGATTAGAAAACTCATGCAAATATCCATTAGCTTTGCAAAAATTTTAAATATTAAAGTTGTCAAATTCACCACCATTATCTCTACGAATCCGGTTGACTTTGACACTTTTTTCATTTTCAACTCTTCTACAAAAATTAATGAATTCTTCAAGAGTATCATTTTTATATTCAAGGAATAGTGTCCAAGTGAACCTACTATAATCATCAACAATAACTAAAACATATCTATTACCACCAATGGACAGTACTCCATGCAAATCTAATAAGTCTAAATGACGTAATTCAAGAGGTTGAGAAAAACTTACCAACTCTTTGGCCTTATGTGAGCATCTAGTTTGCTTATCTTCTTGGCATGCATCACATAATTTATTTTTTTCATATTTCACCTTGGAAAGTCCATCTACATGATCATATTTTGAGAGGTTAGAGAGAAGCTTCATATTGGAGTGTGTCATTCTCCTATGCCATAACCAAGCTCTTTCTTCCCTTGACGTTAAACACTTAATAGAATTGTTAGTAGCAATAGACAAATCAATTGTGTACACATTTTCATCTCTACTACCAACTAAAATAGTGGAGTCAGACTCAATGTGTTTGATAATTCACTTAGTAGAATGAAATTCTACTAAATAGCCATTATCACACAATTAGCTTACACGGCCTTGTTTGGCAAATGCCCAGAATTGGGCAAAAAAATATAATAATAATATTTTTAATTTATTATAAATTTTAATAATTTTATTTCACATTCAACACAAATTCCAACCTTAAAAATCAACTTTATTTCACATCCAACACAAATTTCAACCTTAAAATCAACTTTATTTCACATCCTACACACCTCCCAATATTAAACTAATTTTTTTTTCCATCAACTCTATAAAATAAAATATTTTCTCTTTCCTTACCCAAATTTATCCTCCAACCAAACAAGCCCTAAGGAGGTTATGTTTCAAACCTTCAACTAATAACACCTTTGATGAAAATAAATTAGGTTCTATGTGAATTAGTCATAACCTACTATGAAGCTTTGACTATTACCACCAAAAGAAATCTTACCTTTATTCTTAAATTTGATGGAGAAGAATTTGGAGGCATCACCGGTCATATGCCGTGAACAACCACTATTAAGATACCATAGGTTGCCGGCGACCCTACTCCTCAAGCACACCTATTTACAAATAAAAACTAAAAATATTGGTATCCAAAATGAATTAGGTCCAATGGAGTTAGGCATTAAATTCTTAGGTACCTATACCTTTAATCATTTCTTATGAGCATGTCCTCTAGATAGGTTCAAAGATATGAATGACCCTAAGGATTTCTTGATAGAAGATTTAATTCCACTTCTCACAATCAAAGAGACATATGCCTTCCCCTTGTGAGTGGGATCGTATCCAATTCTGGCCTTGTTGTATATTGCTCTTTAGTTTTTAAGTATTATATCTAGATACTTGGATCTCTTAGTGAATACTTCAAGGTCTTTTCTAAGGCTTTCAACTCTAGATAGATTCAAAGATATGAATGACCCTAAGAATTTCTTGATGGAAGATTTAATTCCGTTTCTCACAATCAAAGAGGCATATGGCTTTTCCTTGTGAGTGAGATCGTATCCAATTATGGCCTTGTTGTATATTGCTCTTTGGTTTTCAAACATCATATCTAGATAACTGGACCCCTTAGTGAATACTTCAAGGTCTTTTCTAAGGCTTTCAACTTTAGATTTTAAATCATAATTTTCTTTCTTAAGTTTTTTAACTTGAGAAAAATCACATAATTTTTTATCTAAAGTCACTTGAGAGGTAGTAGAAGATAAAATGTTAATTAAAGAATCTCTCTTAAGTTTAAAAAAATTTAACTCCTTATGTAGTCCTCTAACCTTAGACTTGAATAGCTTTAACTCATCCATCAATTCACAAATAAAGTCTTACATATCATTAAATGAAAAATTACTTACCTCAAATTTTTTTTCTGAATCGATTTCTATCATGTGTTTTGGCCATAAATGCAAAATGTGCTAATGCTTTTTGGGAGCATCACTGTCAGATAAAGATGACGAATTTTAGTCATCCCAAGTGGCAGCCAATACCTTTTTCTTCTTGGCTTTATCCTTGTCTTCATGCTCTTTTTGGATATTAGGGTATTCATCTTGAAAGTGATCTGGCTTTTTAGAACCAAAATATATAATATTTTGTCTCCAATTATTATTCTAATTATTCTCTTCGTGATCTTTAATATTTTTTCTATTTCTATCCTTCCTAGATCCCCCAATCATTTTCTTCACATTATTTTTACTAAACTTCTTTTCTCTCCTCATCATTCTTCTAACCATATGAGCTACAATTCTGGCTTCTGAATCACTGTCCTCATCACTATCATTAGAAGAAGAAAATATTTTAACTTGGGCTTTCTTGGAGGGTTTAAGTGAAGGTGATGATAAAGGCTTCTTTGATACTTCTTCTTTTGCCACTAGAGCTATGCCTTTCCTCACTTTTTTTCTCTCCACCATGTTTAGCTTCATAAAGTTTCATATGGCTAAATAACTCATCAATTTTATATGTATCGAGATTTTGAGAAACTCCTATAGCATCAACTTTGCTAACCCATAATTGAGTTTTAGGAAAAGCTTTCAATACCTTATATACAACTTCTCTATTCTCTATAATGGTGTTAATATGAATCGAAGATCGAAAATCGATCAAAAATTGAATCGATTTTAGATCGAATCGAAATTGAGTCAATCTAAATGAGCCGACTAACGAGCCAAAAGTTTGACTCAGTAATAATTTCGAGCCGATTTTGAGTCAGGGTAGGCTCGGCTCGATCCAGCTCGAAATCGGCTCGAATTAAAATACATATTATAATATATATAATATATATATATAATATTAAATATTATATATATATATATTATATAATAT
>JAEMOT010003482.1:607175-674055 GCA_019297695.1 Apostasia ramifera
ATCGGCTCAAAAAAAAAAATGAAATTTGTTTCATTTTCGAGCAGACTCGAAAATGAATCGAAAGCGGCTCGAAGTCGATTGGAATCGACTCGAGCCGACTCGAAGTCGAACCCAATTGAGCTCGAGATAATTTCGAGTCGATCAAAATGTGATCAATCTGATTTCGAGCCGGTATTGGCTCGACTCGAAATCGGATCGGTAATAGCCCGAATTCTCTAAAATCTCACCTAGCCCTACAAGCCCATGATAAATTTCTTTGAATCTAGAATGCATTTGGGTTACAGATTCACCTTCTCTCATCTTAAAATTATCAAATTGATTTTTGTAGAAGTTTTTTTTGCTCTTTAACCCTAGATGTCTCCTCATGTAATTCAATCAACTTCTCTCACATTTCTTTAACACTAGTTTGGGGACCTAATTTATTGACTTCTTCTTTGATCAAGGCACATTATAAAGTGGTGATACCTCTCGCATTTGTCATATATCTTTTCTTATTATTTTCACTCCAATTTTCCTCATCTAACTCTAATCCATCCTTATTTTTAGATAGCATATATTCTTTCTTAAAGCTAATCATCATATCAAAGTCAGTTTGAATGAATGCAGTCATCCTCATCTTCCAATATGCAAAGTTTGATTCATCAAAAAGTAGTAACCTATAAATAGATTGACCTTCTGAATTTCTAGAAGCCACACTACTTCTGGGTGGTTAAACCTAAGTAGAAGTCTGAACTCTGATACCAATTATAGGATCAAGTATGACGTCTAGAGGGGCGGTGAATAGACGTAATTAAAATTTTAATTTACTAGATATAACAGTTAGTACAATAATAATAAAAAATGGATAATACAAGCGGAAGCAAATACGAATGCAGGCAAAAAGGAAATCACATTCACAATGAACACACAATATAACGTGGTTTGGCTCAAGCACGAGCCTAATCCACCCCAACCCGATCGAAAAAATATCACTATAACACACTTCTTAGTTTAGGCGGAGAAGTCCGTACACAAATCGTCCTCTGTTCACTTACTAGAGTCCCTTATCACTTTTAAGTAAGGGTACACTCACTCACCTCCTCTAATTTTTATTTGGAGGCCCTCTTCCTATACAAAGTTGAAAAGCACTCACTCTTCTTTCTTATGATTGAATCTTGAGAGCTGGAAAAAGAGTGGATGAGCAGCTTGAGCACTTGACTCCAAGTTACACCTGGATTGCCTTGAATGCTTGATTAACTCTTCACCAAATATTTCTCTAACTTTTAAAAATGGTGGAGAATGAAGGTGATTGTTGAGAGCAATTAGAGAGTTCAACGATCCCAAAAAAAAGGAAGAAAAGAAGAAATCCCAACAAGCCTCATCTCCTTATATAAGGAGTTCTGTAACGGCTAGAAAAATGGGCTGAAAGACTTAGAGGTCGACCCCCAGTTAGCTGTTGGGGAATTAAAGTAGGCCACGGTCACCTCCAAGGTTGACCTTGAAAAATCCCCAAAGAGGGCCAAAGTCTCTGTTGAAGGTTGCTGCTGAAAGTCGACCTCGAGTCGACCTCACCACTGCATGTGGTACTTCAACCAAAAATTGTGGCCGACGTTTCTTCAGAATGTGCCAAGTATCGTGTCCGATGGTACCGCAGAGAGCACTTGGCTGAACGCATCGTTGCCGTTGTTTGCTCAGGGAGGATATGCAAATCATCATAGCCGTTGTTTGCTGAAGAGCTATGCTAGACCTCGTGGCCAACGTTTCTTCAGAATGTGCCAAGTATCATGTCCGATGATACTGCAGAGAGCACTTGGCTGAACACATTGTTGCCGCTGTTTGCTCAGGGAGGATATGCTAATCATCATAGCCATTGTTTGCTGAAGAGCTATGCTAAACTTCGTGGCCGATGTCATGACAACCATTGTGTCCGATGTTTCAGTAGGAACTTTCGGCTATATGAACCAAACCTCGGGAACAATGCTGCAGCTTGAAAGCTGGCAAATACTAAGCAATTTTGTTAGTTCAAATTAACTTAAAAATATTACTAAATATCAAATACTCAATATCACTATGAGGGAGGAACCAACAGATAATAGTTTTAAATGCTTCCACTGCTAAATAATTGAACTTTGACGGTTCATGGCACGGGATTCACTTATTTGGATCTCGGGTTGTGACAATTATATTGTCGATGTTATCTTGTCAAATTCAATAATATATATTGATCATATTTATGATAAAAATAAAAGCTATATTTTTCAGGTAAATTGCATTTGGGTCTTTAGGTTTAAAGGGCATTGCAAATTGGTTTTAGTTTTCAAAAAATTTTAAGTTGGTACGTGAGTTTGTAAAAATGTTATAATTTTGGTCTCTTAATTAGAATTTTATGTTTTTCACCAGCCAATTCTAGCATAAATATTTTAATTTTGGAAGTGTCATTTTAAGTGTTTTTCGTATTGATGTTTAAATTGGGAAATTATATTGTGAAAAACAATTTGTTGTGAAATTGAAATGTTTAATGTTAGAAATTGCAGGAAATATCATGTACATTCTCGAGATTTGAGATAATATCATCCATAATTTTAAAAATTTCTTTAATAAGGTCCTATGTGGCTAATATTAAAGTTTTAATTTTTTATTTAATTTAGATTTTTTTATCTTTTTAATAAATTTTAAATTTAAATTTAATTTATAAATATAAAAGAATAAAAATATCATTTTTCTGACCTCTGATTAGCATTGCAGCAGCCGCGATGGTATTGCCCACGCTGTACTCGCTGCTGGTGTGGTCGGTGAGCTGGCCCTTCCTGCACGTTAGACTGGTGCTTGAGGGCCATGTGCAGCGCACTAGGGCTATTGTGCGCGTTGTGTTGCATTCGCTGGCCTTGCTCGCAGCGACTGTGCGAGTAGGTAGCTCCGCCTTGGCATGGTCATGGGGAGAGAGAGAGGGTATTTAGTGTTTTATATTTATATCTTTAATTTAAATATATATTTTTTATTTAAAAGATGAATAAAAATATATATATATTAAGCAAAAAGGGTTTAATTGAAATTTTAATGTCAACTTTAAGACCTCTTTAATGAGGTTTTGAAATTGTAAACTTACTTTATGTTACTGTTGACGTAGGATATAGGGGATCCCAAAAAATACTAAAAAAGAGAGAGTTCTGGGAGACGGCGGCACGCGAAGAGGTAAGCCTATTAGCGGAGGCTTAAGAGAGAAAGAAAGAGAGAGTTCGGGGCATCCCGGACAGCACACAAAGATTTAAGATGGTTCAGGGAGGAGATCCCTTACGTTCATCGAGCGATCAACGAATGAATTTCACTAGAGTAAAAGAGTAGCCGTGAAGGCTTAATACAATATTTGGAAAAGAGAGAGGAAGAAAGTGCTCCTCAATTGGGGCTCTAATACAATGAGAATGGGAGAATCCAAGTAGCTGCTTGCACCTTGGTCGCTCTTATTGATCTCCTTGATCTGATCTTTTTGATCTCCCCTCCTCCTGCATGAAGACTGTTCAGCGGTATTTGTAGGTAGCGGATGGTGCAGCTTTATCCTGGTTTTCTGGAGGAAAGGAGGTGAACAAGCTCTGGGTTCGCGCCACTTGTCGGCTATCGGAGAAACCAAAAGCAGCAAAAGGAGGATGCTAACTTTTAATATTAGTACTGCTTCTGGGGATTCGTGATAGCTGGAGCATGCAGATCCTTGATTTGCGAGTCTGGGAAAAGTGCCTTGTAAGAGGAACGATGTGGTCGGGCCAAGCGGATTGCCCTCCTGAGAAGAAGAGGTTTTTGGAGTCATCTGAAGGATCGCCGAAATCGGAGACGACGGTTCCTGTTGAGGCATCCCAAGAGGAAGAAGTGGGAGTTGCAGTCATGGATATGGAGGCAGAGGCTCCATCAGTCAGGGTTGTCTATGCAGGAGCCGGCGGGTGTGGAGGCCACAAATGTGGTGAACGTTTCTGATTCCTTGGTTAAGCCGCCTCCGAAGGCTAGAGAACTGAAGGAGGTGGCTCTGGTGAGCGAAACAGCCGCTGGAGAGAAACTAGCACCTGGGAAGATCCTGCTCAAGGATGAAGAGAATGAGCGGCTCCTTCCTAGGTTCGGGGCTCCTGCAGAGAAGAAGTCACCCCTGATGGTTTGCGGTCCTGCCCCTCTTATTATACCAACCCCTCCTGAGAAGAAAAGGAAGCCCCTTTTCCCTTCTTTTCTTCCAGCGAACCTCAGGAATGATGAGAAAAAGGAAGAAAAGGGAAGGAAGGAGGAGGGTAGCAAGATGGAGGAGGTGATTAAAGGGAAAAAGGAAGTGCCCTCCCAGGTTGCTCCTGAAAGCACCCTTGGCATTGAAGGGCCAGGAGGCAGGATGGAGGGGGAAGGAGTGGGTTCCTCCAGCTATCTCCAATATCGCCCCCAACATTGGGGAGATATGAGGCGTGCTGGGAGAAAGGTTGTTTGAAATAAGGAGGGAGGAAGAGAAGATTCTGGTGAACACCTCCAAGGTTTTGGAGGTAGTAAAGTCTCTGAAGGGCAATGAGGAAAGGGAGGTTTGCCACCTTCGGAGGATAGAGGATATGGAGGGCGCTTTGTTGTAGTTTACGAAGCACTCTCAGAGTGATCACAGGGAGGATCTAGGAAAGTTGTACACACTAGAGGAAAAGTTGGCTTCCCTAGCTCTAAGTAACGCTGAATGGGCCTGTAAGAGTGAGGCCGCAAGGGGAGAATTTCACCGCGGCTTATCAGATGTGAGCCAGGCCCATTCTGCTCATGTCAAAGACCTCAAAAAAAATAAAGGAGTTATATGATGAGAAGGAGGCTTTGAAAAAGGAGAGGAGCTGGCTAAGGGATGAAGTTGCCAAGGCCAGGGAGGCAACGTCGGGAGCGAAGGAGGCGGCCTCCGAAACTTGTCACCGGGAGAAGTTGTTGAAGTCCGAGGTTCACTCCTTGAGGGCCTTGGTGGAGAATAGCTCTGGATGGCGGGGACGACGTATGGAGGATCTGGAAGAAGCGGTGAGGAGGGTAGTGAATATCATTAGCGCCTCGTCGGTGGGTCACCACGTGAAGAATCAAGCGGCTTTTGATGTTCTCCTACAAACATTGGTCGATGTACGCATCTTGAACCAGGAGAATATCAGAAGTCCTGCAGTTCTTCCCTTTTGTGGTCCTAAGGGACCAGACAGGTTATTCGACGCTGGTAGCCACTACCCAGAGGAGGTTCCTCCAGCAAGGTCCTATGTTGGCTGGGGATGTCACTTATCTCCCCTACGCAGGAGTCCTGAAGAGGGCCAGATTACTCCCCTTGAGGCCAGATGGCTAGGCCAAAGCACTTCCAGAAGTCCAGCTGCAGGATCAGCCAGGGAGCTAGAAGTGACCTGCCTCCGTCCTCAGCTAGCTTCTTAGCCTCATTATCAACATTACGTTTGATGGAAAAATAGTTGAGGAGAGGAGGCCTGGCAGCTCTGCTGACCGTTGTCAGGAGTGTAATAGATTGGTCTTTCCCTCATTTTTGAAGTTAATACTATTACACTAAGTGTCTAAGTTCTGAAGCCTTGTATTTTCTCTGTCTTTCCTGTACGCATGAGAGAAACATGTAAGAGAACAGAGAAAATAAAATTGTAACAAGTTTTATCATTAATGAAATGCATTTTTCTTTCAAAAACTTGTTTTGGATGAATTCTGTTTGTGTTTGTCTTTTCTTTCGTATTTGAGACAGGTACCACGAGATCAGAAAAGAGAGAACAAGAATTCATAAGTGCGAAAGTATAAAACCAATAGTAAATTCTAAGTAAAAAGAAAAATTACTATCCTCGTGCACGATTATAAAACATCGGACGATAATAGTAAAGAGGACAACAAAATGCCATTATGAGATATTGCGCATGATTATGAACCATCGTGCATGATGTAGGACGAAACGGGGGGGAAGATACAGACGGTATGATGAAGAGATCACAGGGGGGGAAGATAACCGTGCACCGCTTTGAATTCTAAACTTGTCAGAAGATACAGACGGTCTGATTGCGTCTGCACACTGATCGAAGAGATCAGACGGCCAAAAGATGAAAGGACACAACTGTTTTCCATAAAAGGCTTCCCCAAGGGGCAATTGGAGTACTTGTTCATCTTCAAACCAAGAGAGAAAAAAGAAAACCTCGCCCCGTCCATTGTGAAATCAAGCATGAGAGGAGAGATCGAGTGGGCAGAGCTGGCCGATCAGTTCTACAAGGATACCAGCTACCAGGAGAGTCTCCTGATGGTGCACGAGGTGCTCAATATGACCAGGGGGTTTAGAGAAAACCCCAACCTGACGATTATTCCCCCTATCGCCGACTTTCGACTGAACAACCCTCCTGAAGGGGCAGTATACGTGTATCGGGCACAGGTGGAGTACGGCTTGATGTTGCCGCCGCAATCGGAGTTCAAGGAGATTTTGAACTCATTTCAGATCATCCCGGTGCAACTCTCCCCTAACGCTGTTGCCTATGTGTATTCCTTCTTGAAACTGCTGCAGGCTCAGGAAATACCGTGGACCTTGACGCTGTTCAGGAGCATGTTCAGCTGGATGGCGGTGCCAGGGTACGGAGGGTGCTTGGCCCTGCAGACAAAGACGAGAAAGGCAATATTTTCGAGGGCAAGTAGTTCTCACTCGGACTGGAGGGACTACTACTTCTTTGTCAGGGGGGATTTAGGGATGCCCTTGACGCCCGGTACATGCCTTCCTGAGTTTGTGGGTAACGCCAAGTGGATGGCAGGGCAAGACACCCTAAAAAATCTGGAGAGGTTAAAGGGACAGAGTTGGCCTTTGAAGGACTTCCTCAAACATGTGAGGAATGACGTATCCCTGCACGCTAAGGCGTTGGGATATGCCGTTCTTAAGGAAGTCGCCCCACCTCCTGGCACGGTTTTGATGAAGAGGGCCAGGAGGGGGCAGCCTCTTGCCACCCAGCTCAGTAGAGAGATTACTGAGGTGGGGAAGGAAGAGGAGATAAGGGTTCCAGAGCTGGTTTATGGCAGAACTGTCGTTGATGTGGTGTCATCTCCTGAGGATACTACAGATGACAGGAAAACTTGGCTGAGTTGACATACACGGGAAAGGGGAAGGGACCTGTGTTAGCCGCCAAGCCCCAGATAATCCCTAAGGGTGCCAAAGGAATTGTTGTAGGGGAGAAAGAGGAAGGGAATAAGGCCAACAGAGGCCAAGAAAAGGAGGAGACGAAGGGACCTTGCCTGGATCTGATCCTTAGCAAGGTTCCCAAGAAGAAAAGGGGGCCCTCCGAGAGCGCAAGCCCAGAGCCCCCATCTAAGAAAGCGAAGAGTGTGGAGGAGGAAGGCTTTGCTGCTGGGGGAGAACACGACTGGCAGCGGAGCGTAGAGCCCCCTACAGTACTAACTTCGTCGGGATCTTTGGAGATGAAGGCACAAGAATGGCGGTGAGGACGAAAGGGATTGACAAAAGATTGACTGTCGTCACCGTGCCTACCATGAACAAGAACTGCATCTACCGAGGAGAGGTAGGTCTGGCTCTAGGGAGCGGTCTGGTGTCAAAGGACTTGGAGGAGAAATTGGAGAAGACCTCCACACCAAACCTCTATTCAGGCTTTGCCAACAGGATAGCTACGGTAGGGATCCTCTCTCAGGCCTTCTCTCCCATTTATTCTCGTGAGCTGACTAGTTTTTGTTGCAGGTCCTCGCTCGCTTGCCGTTGGCTTTGAATAGGGCCTTGAGGACAGAGGAGAAAGTTCTGGAGCAAGGACGTCAACTTCATCAATGGGATGAAGAAGTTGAGGCCTTGAGAGTCCAGCTTGCAATGAAGTCTTCGCAGCTTAATGCCGCCCAGGAGGAAAAGGCCAAACTGCAGGAGGAAAAGACCAAACTGTAGGAGGAACTTGCAGTATACAAGTCTGCAATGGGCGCAATGAAAGCTGACAATAAAGCCCTACAGAAGAAGCTTGTCAAAGTCGCCGAACACCAGGAGGCTGTTGTTGCGGAGAGGTCTGCGGCAGTTGTGGAGGCTTACAAGACGAGCTTACCTTGTAGAAAGGAGAGGTTAGAAGGAATCAAGCGAGCATGGGAAGGATTGACTTCCACTTTGATCCAAGGGGGCAAAGTCACTGCCTCTGACCTCGGGGGAGTGGATCCCTTTCCTTGCCTGGCTGCTGTCCTACTTACAGGGATGAAGGTTTTGACTTAACTGACGACCTCATCCATCAGGTGTTCGATCTTTTGGATGGGATTAGTGAAGGCTAACCCACTTTCCTTGTAAGATGAGTGAATTGTAACCTCAGTTCTTTGTAATTTTTGAAAATAAATAAAAAAAAACTTGTTTATTACATACCTGTTTATTCTAATGTATATGAAATGTACAGATACCTTTGTATGAAGTTTGAGATATTCTGATTGTAACTCTGAGAAAATCCCTTGTAACAAGTTAATAATAAGGGACTTTGAATTACATAGAATACCTCGAGTTTGACTTTTGAGACTTCGTAAGTTCGCATAGGAAGGGAGTAATGATAATAGAAAAGATCCCGTCTAGTAGGAATTATTTGACCCAATGCCAAAAGGACTTGGAGTGTCTGAAACATCGTGTCCGACGTTTGTTCTTGAGGCATGGGCTAACCTCGGGGGTCTCCTAAATTTGGGTTAAAAGTATACTCCTTTACACACCTGCACAGGAAAGAAGTAATAATAGTAGTGAAGATCCTGCCTAGGAGGGGTTATTTGACCCAATGCCAAAAGGACTTGGTCATCTGAAACATCGTGGCTGATGTTTGTACTTAAGGCAAGGGCTAACCTCCGTTAGAGCGGCAGATCCTACTAGGAAGTGAAGGCACTCTGCTTAGGGGGGACCTGTATTATGAGTAGATAGTAGGGACTGCCCCAAGATTACGAGCAAGTCTCTAGACCTTCCGCTAGCCGGATGGGCTTATGAAAGGGTTCCAGATGTAGGTAGGAGACTCCACCTGCCAGGCGTAACTAGGCTCAGTGACCGCCTTATATGGAAGGTTAGTTATGACAAACCATCATGTACGAGGTCCAGAGCCTCGGGTACGATGGTTGAGATTTGAGATTGAAATCATATCTGAGCGTTAGATATTAGGCTAATATGAATACCCCAATATAATTTTAATAGGTGTAAGATTTATTGTCATAAGAACTTTGGAGTTCATGATATAACCGTTGAGACAGTCCAGATATATTTTGGAAGAACCCAAATGTCTATTGATAAAGAATATCCCAGAATTCTTTGATTGAATCTGTATAAATAAATTTTTGAATGATTCTGTACAAATGAATCTTGTATAGGGAGTATAAAGATAAATTGCTGCCAGGGATCAGTCATAGAATTTCTTTAGATCATCCCCACTCCAAGTTCTAGGGAGTTGGATGTCTTCAGAAGTCATGAAATAATATGCGTTCGGTCCAGCAACCTCATGCACGATGTACGGGGCTTCCCAGTTAGGCTCAAGCTTGGGAACCCCCAAATTGCTTCCAACAAGAAGCCGTTGTTTGAGTACCAAATTTCCTTAAATGAAAGTCCTGGGGTTAACTTTGCGGTTGAAATATCTTTCAACCCGGCGCTGTGCTCCAAGCACTTGAGTGTGGCCAGCTCCCTTTTCTGCTCCAAGAGGTCCAGATCAACTCACCGCGAATCATTGTTTTAGCTCATCCAGGTTTGCAGATCTTCGAGATTGAAGTTAGCTGCAGTTTCTATCTTGGGGGAGGAGTGTTCTAGCTCAACTGGTATGACTGCGTCCATCCCGAATGAAAGGGAGAAAGGAGACTTCTGGGTGACCTCGGAAGGAGCCGTATTGTAGGCTCAAAGACTGACTGGTAGTTCTTCTGGCTAGCAGGTTTTGGCACCGTCAAGACGTTTCTTCAAGATATTCAGGATATTTTTGTTAGCGGCTTTTGCCTGCCCATTGGTGTGAGGGTGCCAAACGGATGCATACATGAGATTGATTTGGTGTTTGCCACAGAAGTCATGGATCCGCTGATTAGCAAACTAGGTACATTGTCTGTGATAATCACCATTGGTATGTCGTATCTACAGACGATGTTAGCCCATAGGAAATTCTCGATATTTTGAGAAGTAGGATGACTAAGTGGCTTAGCTTCAATCCACTTTGTGAAGTAGTCGACAGCCACTAGTATCCACTTGTAGTTCCTCATGGCCATAGGCATTGGGCCCAGGAAGTCCAGCCCTCAAATAGCAAAAGGCCAAAACAAATTGATGGGTTTGAGATAGCCTGCAGGATGCCTATGCATGTCGGCGTAGAACCGGCATTGAGAGCACTTCTCCACAAACACCTGATAGTCCTTGTGGATGTTTGGCCAGAAGAATCCCTAGCGTAGGATTCGCATAATCAGACTTCTGTCACGAGCATGAGTTCCATATTCCCCTTTGTACATAGCCTCCATGACTTCTTGGGCTTCCTCAGGCCTCAAGCACTCGCTGAGGGGTTTGGCATAAGATCTTCTGTAAAGCTCCCTATTGATGAGGGTGTACTTGGCACAGTCAAGCTTCAGTTTCTTTACCTCTTGCCTGTTGTCGGGCTGGGTCCCATCTTTTAGGTAATTGAGGATCCTGTCCATCCAGCAAGGCAGATGCTCCTTAGAGTAGACCTCTGCGCACTTGAAACTGGGCCTCTCGAATACTTGAGTTCGGCGGAGGTCGGGGAGCCCTACCTTTGTGAGTCAGTCTGCCACTTGGTTTTCTTCTCTGGGAATATGCGTCCGGGAGAAATCTTCGAACTGAGAGATCAAGGACTAGGCTTGTTGCAAATATTTTTTTCAGAACCTCGTCCGTCGTTTCGAATGCACGATTCACCTGGTTGACGACCAATTGAGAGTCACTGAATATCTGTATACACTTTACAGCCATACTGAGTGCAAAGTTCAGCCCTGTAATAAGAGCTTCATACTCTGCTTGATTGTTGGTGGCTTTAAACTGAAGTGTCACGGCCTGGTGCAAAGTGGCTCCCACTGGGCTGGTTATGAGAATCCTAGCCCCCTAAGATTGCAATCCAGATGCACCATCGACATGAAGGGACCAGAGGTTTGTCTGATGTCTGGCAAGCGGTGGCTCCGAAGTAGAAAGCTCGACGACGAAGTCTGCTAGCGCCTGAGCCTTGATTGCTGTCCACGAGACATATTTGATGTCATACTCGCCCAGCTCAATGGACCATTTAAGCAGCCTTTTTGAGACCTCAGTAGTGTGCAGTATCTTCAAGAGCGGTTAGTCAGTGACAACCTGGATAGTGTGAGATTGGAAATATGGGCGTAGCTTCCTCGCCGTCACCAGGAGAGCCAGAGCAAGCTTTTCCAGAGTGGGGTACCAGCTTTCAGCATCCAGGACTATGTGGATGATGTAAAAGATTGGATGTTGTACTCCCTTATCGTCGTCCACGAGAACCGCTGAGACTGTAGTGTCAAACACACCCAAGTATAAAGACAGGACCACCCCTTCCTTTGGTGCCACTAATATTGGAGCCGAGGTAAGATATTTTTTCATTTCTGTGAAAGCGGCTTCGCACTCGTTGGTCTACTGGCCCCCCTTGTTGTAGCGTAGGCATCGAAAGAATGGCGAACATCGATCCCCGGCTTTTGAGATGAATCTACCTAGGTTGTTGATCCGTCTTGCCAGTTTCTGAATTTCTTTTACCATTTTTGGGGAGGGCATGCTTAGGATTACCGAGAATTTATCTAGATTGGCTTCTATTCCCCTGGATGAAACTAGATAGCCCAAAAACTTTCCTGAGACTGCACCGAAGGTGCACTTGGCAGGATTAAGCTTGAGGTTAAACCTTCGAAGGGTGTCAAGTGTCTCCCTGAGGTCGTTGAGGTGTTCCTCTAAGGTTTTGCTTTTGACTAGGATATCGTCGATATAGGCTTCAAGATTCCTCCCCCTTTGATCCTTGAAGACGGCATCAATCATGCATTGGTAAGTAGCACCGACATTCTTGAGATCAAAGGGCATGACGTTGTAGCAGTACGTGCCGAAGTCAGTGATGAAGGCAGTCTTCTCTTCATTTTGATCACGACCCATCGCCCCGATATTTTCTCTTTCTCTTCTCCTACTTGACTCTAGAAACATCGGGGGGAGAGGACTCAGCATCCTCGAGGAGCATAAATTGGCTAGCTCTGGCCACCAGCTCTGGGAAACTCCGAGGTTTGGCCAGCTGCAGGGATTTAGATAGATCCCCCACCTTGAGTCCCCTTCAGAAATTGTGCATGGCCACCGCCTGGTCGACATCTTCAGCTTCTACCGCGGCGGTGAAGACACGGTTGGTGTAATCCCGGAGGCTTTCTCTTTCGCCTTGCTTGATGTTGGCGAGCACCATATCGGAGACGACCATTCTGGTCCGATCGATGAAACGGGCAATCAGCTCCTATTTCAAGTGTTCGTAGGAGGAGATGTGACCCCTGGGCAGCTTGATGAACCAGCTAAATGCCGCCCCTTTTAAAGTGTTGGATAGGAGATGGCACTTAGTGGCTTCGTCCGGCTGGCGATAATGGGTTGCGGCCTCGAACCCCTAAACGTGCTCACGGGGTCGGTCGCGCCTCTGTAGGCCTCAAGCCTGAATGGCCTGAAGTCCTCTAGGATTGGGGCCAGCCGGATGGCGTCGGTAAAAGGAGCATTGCATCCATCGGTCCAAAGAATGGGTCAGGCCCATGATGGGGGGCCTGAACGCTTGGAAAGAGGGGATCTCTTCCAGCAATGAAAGGAGGGAAAGCAGGTGGAAGGAAAGCAGGCAGTGGTAGCGGACATGGTGGAAGAGGATTCTGGTGAACCTCCTGGAGACCAAAGGGACGTCTGGGCTGTTGAGAAGTCTGAATGGAAGGCGCTGCGATAGGAAGCGCGGGAGCAGGGGCCTCAGTGACTTGAGGAGGGGGTACAGGGGACGCCGCTGCCGGCGGAAGAAGCTCCGCAGTTGTCGCAGCCGGCAGAAGGGGCGTAGGAGCCGCCGCGACCGGCGAGAGAGGAGCAGGGGTCGCCAAGACTGGTGGGAGAGGGAGTACTGTGCATACTGATTAAGTTTGCCTGAGAATCACGACTTGTTGGGCTGTGAGGCCAGTGACCAGGTCAGTAAAATTCGCCAGCATCCTGTGGAGTTCTGAGACACAGGTGCCCCTAGAGGAAGAAGCAGATTTGGCGTGGCGCCGAGAGGTTGAGGCCGAAGCTCTGTCGTCCGGCGTGGCGCCTGAACAGAAGGTTTTGTGCGTACTGCGAGCAACGGAGTTGGTTTTGTGCGTTCTGGCCACCATCTTTCCAGAGTCTCAATGAAAGCACTAGAAGATGTTGACGTAGGATGTAGGGGATCCCAAGAAATATCAAAAAAGAGAGAGTTCCGGAAGACGGAGGCATGCAGAGAGGTAAGCCTGTTAGCGGAGGCTTAAGAGAGAAAGAGAGAGAGAGTTCGGGGCATCCGGGAAAGCACACAAAGATTTAAGGTGATTCAGGGAGAAGGTCTCTTACGTCCACCGAGTGATCAGCGAAGGAATTTCACTAGAGTAAAAGAGTAGCCGTGAAGGCTTAATATAATATTTGGGAAAGAGAGGGGGAGAAAGAGCTCCTCAATTGGGGCTCTAATACAATAAGGATGGGAGAATCCAAGTAGCTACTTGCACCTTGGTCGCTCCTATTGATCTCCTTGATCTGATCTTTTTAATCTCCCCTCCTCCTGCATGAAGACTGTTCAGCGGTATTTGTAGGCAGCGGATGGTGCAGCTTTATCCTGATTTTTCGAAGGAAAAGAAGTGAACAAGCTCTGGGTTCGCGTCACTTGTCGGCCACCGGAGGGACCAAAAGCAGCAAAAGGAGGATGCTAACTATTAATATTAGTACTGCTTCTGGGGATTCGTGATAGCTGGAGCATGCAGATCCTTGATTTGCGAGTCTGGGAAAAGTGCCTTGTACGGGGAACGGTGCGGTCGGGCCAAGCTGATTGCGACAGGCACCGCTTTGTAATATCATCCTCGACGTTACCAGGGATGGTCCTGGCTCGTCGTGGTCGAGGCTTGGTTGACCTCTCGTATCCGAGGTTTGACCGGGATCTCGTGTCCGAGGTTTGACCGGGATCTGAAACCTGTTAGAACTGATAGGTGAGTGAGTAAATAAATAAAAGCTGAAGGCCAGCTTGGCGGTGGCGTGTACGATAGGGATGCAGCGCTGGAACTACGTGTTAACAGTTACTCACAAATTTAAAGAACCTAGACAAAAAATTTTGTTATTATCTGAAAATACAACGCTTAACTGAGGTTTGTATTTCTGTATCATTTATATATATATATATATGTGTTTTAGGGATTATTAGAATCTTATTTTTTATTCATTTAATTTTAAAATTTAATATTTACATGTTACCTCAAAATTAGAAAAATAAAACTCAAATTTGAATCGTCATTTGGAAGTGTTATTTTAAGTGTTTTTATCAAATAAGTAGTTACAAATTTTGGATATTTATGTAATTTTAATTATTTTGATAATAATCTTGTAAAAACCAAACCAATAAGTTCATCCAAATTACGAATGCTTAATTACTTTTATCAGTATACTTGCACGTCATTTTAATAATTCCGCATTTAGCATACGGGCCGGCGGCGCATAAATTTTGTTGTTTTAATTACTATGCGACTGACCGCTCAACTTACATTATGAGACTGCCAAAAACGGTGGACTATAGCACACGGATTTTGGGTGATTTTTACTAATCTCATTTCAAAGACCGCATAGTTACGCGCAAGTAAAATATTTATGCGAATACAAGCCACATGCCCATTCCTGCGTACCTCTGCGGCTCACATGTAACTCATTTTTTTTTTGATTCAAAAGAATTTTTTTTTTCCAAATATATAAAATAATATTATAAATTAAACATAACAAAAAATTGAGAAAAGATAGTCCTTAAAAATTTCTATATATGCATATTTTGGATTGACATCATAGATCATATTAAAAATTTATAATTACTTTCAAATTTAACTTATATATATATAGATATATTTTGGCACAATAATTATAAAACTTTCATATAATTATTGATGTCATTATGTAAATATTAACACAGTAGCTTCATAATTTATATTTTAATTTAATTATTATCTTCACATTTACTTTTAAAAATTTAATTTTAATCCAATAATTATGCAAATTTTGTATAAACATAGCTCGCTTAAACGGAAAAATTAACTTTAATCAAGATCAAATGTAAACAACAGATCAAACATTTTGAAAGAAATCTACTGTCTTGATTCAATGAGTTGAAACAACGTTTTAAGGGTAAGTTACTGTTGGGACCCTATAATTTATCTATAATTACACGTTAATCTATATTTTTAAATTCTCCCATTTAAGTCCCCTAATTAAAACTAAAAGAATGTAATAGATTTTTGTTTTACTTTACTTTTTAAGAATTATTTTAAATTCTAGAGACGTAAGTGAAACTTTTAAAACTTATTAGAGATCTAAATAAAAAATTTCAAAATATATAAACTAAAATACAATTATATGTAAACTATAAGAATCTATCTATAATTTACCCATACTTTAATCATCATAGGAGGCAATAATATATTTACGAACGACCTATCTTGAATGCATTAGGCTGTAAAACACAGTCTGTTCTGCTCTATTTCAAAAAATTCAATGTTAAATTACAAAATGATCTTAAAAGATGAAGGAAATATTGATCATTTACTCCAGATTTACTTGTTTGCAGTTCATTTGGTGGGCTAGTAAATGTTTTTAACGAGACACCAACTTTTAATATTTTGAGTACAGATACCACCCAAATCTTTACACATTTTTAAAACTCCATAAATATAAATCTTATCACGACTTGATACGTAGAGAGAATCCGAAATCATATTAGAGATTTGGATGGGGTGTATGTAATTTGATGTTTTGAAGGATAAAACATATGCAACACTACGTTTAGAGCCCTATAATTCTCTAATCATCTCTTCGAGCATGATCGCCATTCTGCGCAAGAGAATCATCGAACCTGCTGGGCTGAAACGGTGATTATTTCAACAAGAAACCATCACTTTGCAGTAAAAATTTTAATCGATTTGATGCTTCAAGCATAAGTAGCTAATCGAAATAGGACACTCTTTTCTATTACTTAATATGAAAAAAGCTAATTATTTCCACCTACAACTTCTGTGACTGAACCATGAGCATTCCTCCCCTTTTGTCAGCAAAAAGTTACCATTTTCCTTCTATCAAAAAAGAGAAAAAGTTAACCCTTTTCTCCCAGATGCATTGACCTTGCATTCATAAAGCCAAAAACTAGAGCACCAGGCTACTATACCAATCTTTTTCTTTTTAAAGCAGCAACTTTGATTTCTTCTGAGCTTGAACTCGACACAATTCACTATTCCTTCCTGTTTCGCATGTCTTCATGGTTTTCATAAATTTTGCCTTGCTTTAGTACTCGTTCTCCTTCATCTTGCACTTGTTGTCTCAGATTAAAACTTACTATAGTTGGTTCGACAGTTAAGCCTGAAGGAATCCAAGGAGGATAGGTGGCTAGGAGTTCTGGTTGTGGAGATTCTCTCAAAGCAAGGGTGCACTGACCATAGGCCCCCTACTATACTCCTTGAAGGTACCTGCAGAGTCAACCCGTAGGAGTTCTCAGGTGATCGTCAAAAAGCAAAAATGGCGTCAACAAGTTCGACCCTAATTGGCAGGACCATATATCATTCAGTGCGTGGTTGGACCCAATGCATATTTCCTCATGGATCACGATGAACCCAAATCTAAAAAACCCTGAGCAGGAATAACCATAAAAATTTCTACTTCATTTTGATCGTGATAATGATCAAAAATCTCAAACTCATAACACAAATAATAATAAAAAAATAAATTTCATTCATATCCATAAAATCCAATATAAAAAATTCAATTTATATCAAATCCTACACATTTCAAAAAACATTTATGTCACATCCTACACAATTCTCAACATATTAATCAACATATCTCAAAATTTACACGACTTTTTACCTAATTAATTTTAAGAAATAAATCATATTGTTTCCATCATATGTTGTGTTTTTTCTGTGTTTTATCTTTCCCCAATCAAACATAGCCTTAAAAATGCTTCATGTCTATACAGTAATTCCATCATTTTTAATTGAAGGCCATCGTGCAGTTACATCCCGTGCTAAGATTCATTATCACTGATAAAGCAAAGTAGTTCCCCTCCAGGAAATCCTGACATATGCATGACACATCTCTAAGGTTAATTCGATGGTCTTCATCCATTAGCATAAGCTTAGAGTAAGCATAAAAAAGATCAAGACTTTGGATAAAGAGATTATGTCTGAAGAATGAATGAAGTATTTGAATTTTACGTTAGCCATGATTGTCCTTTTTCATTAAAAACATAAGAGGAATGGCATGGAAATGATGACGCTCCGTATTTCCATCACATGTGGAGCCTGCCGCACACACAAGCACAACTAGATTTTGAATATCAATGCTAACAAGATCCATTCCTGATCCATCATAAAAACAACTTAAAATCTATGCTTAAGAATAATGTTTAAGTTCAAGATTGATACAAATTATTGGGGCATAAATGGAAAACTTGACAAATCATCATGAATTGGTAGCTGCTATGACTAATTAGGGCATCAGAAATCTAATAATTTTTTTTTAAAAAAAGACAAAAAACAAATAAAGAAAAAAATAAAAATAAAATACTCTTACAATTGGGGTTCCTCAATCATTTATCTTTCTCACTTTGAGCGTCATCTTTGTTTCCAAAAGCTAGGTCAAAAATCTGGCTATAATCCTCAACAAAATGAACTTCAAGGCCTTCTTTCACATTGTCGGAGAGCTCATCGAAGTCCCTTCTATTCGCTGCGGGGAAAATGATTGTCTTAACCCCGCTCCTCCTTGCTGCTATAGTCTTCTCCTTAACCTGTTTTACATGCAGGAGTAACTTAAAAAACTATGGAACAAAGCACAGATATAATCATAGTGGGATTGGCATTACTGAATTGAAAAGCAAGCAAAACTTCCAATCAACTTCAAAACATGAATACCCTTATATTTATTTAACATATGGTAACTAAAACTAGATAAAAATAAAAATGTTTTTAAATGTGCACAAGAAACTTCTCTACCATACAAAACAAACAGATAAAAATGGGAGAGAAGAGAGGATAAAAAAGAGGAAGAAGGCCTTTGGCGTAGAACCCAAGTGTTAGGGACAAAACCTTGACAGTTTAAATCAACTAAGTATAAAAAGTTCACAAAATGGGGATGGTTGCAAGGTTGTAGAAAGAAAATATTACAAGCAAAATGCCAAGCTTTGTCAAGCCTTTAGAGGTTGATATGTGGAGTCCAATAGCAACGGTGTGAAAGAGCTAGGGAGCTCAGTTTTGTGGAAGAATCAAGATCCCCCCTTCCTCTATCATCTTTTAGTCCTACGCTAGCTTGGAAGAGACTAGACACAACAGTGGTTTGCAATATGGATTCCCATTCCCCCAGTTGCCCTGTTGTCCAGGCATTCTTTTGAGTGATTTGAAGAAGATATTGGCAACGTTAACACTTTTATTGATACTTAGAATACCTATTACAACATGGGAGGGTCTAAAATATATGATGTTGGAGAGGATTGTTGGCCTAGAAGTGCCAATGGGGAATTTCTTCAAGTCATTATTCGATCCTGTTGTTCCTCTTTGACCATTTGTTCGACCTTCATTCTTTTGCTTTGTCCACATGTACGACTCTGCTCCATTGCTTAACATTTGATATATGTAAAATAGAGTGTGTGTGCATGTGTAAGGCCTATCAAAGGTCCAACAAACACTCATATATATACAAATTTATACTCATAAAATGCTTGATTATTTTAATGCATGGTGGAATTTTTTAACTCCAACTTGAACCAAATTATCTTCAACCATAATGCTAACTCTAAACTACCAAGTAACATATGCCAATAATCAGACTCTATGTATGATGCTTAAAAGACAAATTTTCATGATTGAAGGGCCAAACGATATGCTTGACAGTGTTAGAAGTACTTTATTTTTTTTGGGCACTTATTTATAATTTTTCTTATTTTAGCTCTTCTCAGGAATCCATTGTAGCCCCTATAAGTGAACCCCAAAACTTTGAATTCAACTACGATTCTCATGTGACACCTATATGGCAATGGTGCCACAGACAGATGTAACTCTTTTGCCTATGTGGCACCACTGCCACATAAATACTATTTGGATTCAAAGTTTTACATCATTTATTGAGAATGTGTAGCATCACTTTCTAGCTTTTTATTTATCACTAGAATAGGATCGCTTATATTGTATTCCTCAGGAAACCCTTCTCTCTTATATTGGAGAGGTTATGCTGTAATGTAATGGTAGAGAATGAGAAAATCACATTTTCCTAATTTCAATATGGTATCGGAGCAGGATAAAAAATCTAGCTCTTCCACGTTCTGGAATGGAGATTCGCGTGACCTCATGCAACATCCTACGAGTAGGCCTGCTTGCGCACACTGCTCTGGACTTGTTTTGCACATGTTTGACTCCATTTAGTGTCCAGAAAGGAGATTCTTACGCAAAATTGACGTGCACAACTCCACACACAATGGGCGCTGCCCTTGGACTTCTTGTACTTATTCATCGCAACAAAATGATGAGATGGAATGCAAACAATGCCATGTGCTTGATGTTGTATATCAAATGAAAATTTTGCATTCTTATTGAGGGATGTAGTCCTTACAGCTTGTCTTAATTAATACACTTTTCTTATAGTATTAGCAAGAGATCTCATTATATTCTATATCCTGAAAGGCCACTATCCTCTCATTTTTTGAGTCTTCGGGTGTGTTTTTATGTTCATGTTTTCCAACATGGAGCTGACAAGCTCTCCTATAGCGACTCGATGCATCGTCCTTAGTTACTCTCAAACTCAGAAAGGATATCGATATTATGATCTATATTGAAGATTTTATCTTTGTTGATGTTACTTTCTTAGAATGAACTTCTTTCTTCCTTAAAGATTGTAGAACTCCTACCTTTTTTCTATTCCTATACCACCAACAGCTTTGATCATCAATTCAGGTATATACTAACAACTCGTCCTGCCAAAACCACCCATAGGTTATGATGGAATAAACACTAATCCCACCTTTGACGTACCTATTGTTCTTCCTACTTCCATGACAGACACTTCATTAGACCTTATCGCTTTACGTCAAGGAAAATGTAGTATTGCTTATCCATCATGTTCTCACTTGATTTTTGACGTCTCCATCATTTCACTCTTTTGCTCTTACGTTATCTACAATTACACCACCTAAATCTTACCGCGAAGCACTACAAATCCTCGACTAGAAGCGAACCACGGATGCATAAACGTCTACTCTGATCAGCAAAGGAACTTGAGATCTAATGTCACCACCTTCTGATGTTCGCCCAATTTCGTGCAAATAGGTCTTCATGGTCTGATGGGCCTTCACACCAGCTTGTTTTTATTTTATGCATGACAAGCTAGATCTAACAGATATCTAAGTTCCAGCTTGAGGGGAAATGTTAGAAATCCTTTATTTTTTGGGGTACTTATTTATATCCTTATTTTAACTATTTATTTACTGTTGGATTAGGTTGTTTTGTATTTCTTAGGAACAACACATCTATCCTCTTTAAAATTGAAGAGGTTTATCTTGTAATGGCACAAAATCACATATATATACTTCTATATTAATAATTATATCCTTAAAAAGTTAGGACTTAAATACATATAGAATTCAAACTAAGAAGATCGATATAAATGATAAGGAGAATTTCACTAAATTGAAAAAAAGATGGTAATGATTGTTGAAACATACCCCGCCAATTGGAAGAATTCGTCTTGTCAATGTGACTTCGCCTGTCATAGCAAGATCCCTTCTCACTAGCTTTCTCATTGCAAGGGATAGCAACGATGTAATCATAGTGCAGCCAGCACTAGGGCCGTCCTTGGGTGTCGCACCAGCAGGAACATGCAAATGCAGTTTAGAGTTTGCAAAAAAAGAGTTTTCTGAATCTTTCTCGAGTAAAATAGCTCTAGCCACTGTATGAGCAATTTGGGCGCTCTCCTTCATGACATCTCCAAGTTGACCAGTGAGATTAAGCACGCCTTTACCTTCACCTTGCTCAACTAATGTGGTTTCAATGTACAGTGTAGATCCACCCAAAGCAGTCCACGCTAGACCCATAACAACTCCAACTGGAGTCTGATCATAGATTCTCTCAACATGAAACACTGGCTTGCCCACAAAATCAACTAAATTGGACACATCAACAACTACTTTATCAACAACATTATCATCAACAGTTTTCTCTTCTTTATCAGACTCTCTGGGAACCTGCCAAATTACAAGATATCAAAAACCTCAAATTAATTAATAGGAAGAAAAAATAGAAAGGCAAATTTAACACCAAATGTAAAGCTAAAAATTTTTCTTTCTGCTTGCTCGTTTTTAAATCTCCATAAGCAGATAGCATACATATAATATTAAGAAAAGAAGTACAATTCCACACAACAAATACTATAACCAAGAAGGTTCCAATATATCTTACATAACCAACCAAAGAAAAAGAAAGCCCAAAAGGTATTATGATGAGGAAATCTTCACCATGAACCACCAAGATTAGATCGTGCTACAATCACTTTGATAGGTAAACGCGAATTGATTTATTGAAACTATATTGGCATAGGTTTCATTGATTTGAGCTAGTTGAATCTAGATATTTTAATTGAACTGAATCCTGTCTGAACTAATCTTAGTCCAGATAAATCAAACCCAGTTGATCTAGATCGACATATGTTTGGGAAATAGATATGCGAAGCTGATTGCTTGCTGACACGGCAGATTGAATATTCTGCCATATTAAGGTGGCTTTTATAGAGGGAATATACCATTTTGGATTGATTTTTATTTATTTGCAAGATTTATGTTGTATTGGTTCTTTCCTATATAGTTTGTATTATTTTAGGCTTGATGTCTATTATGTCATCATTTATGTGACAATAATAATATTGTACATTTTTCTTTTACTGAGTTAATCTGTACAAAGATCTATATAAACGCCTCCCTGTTATCATTTCTTTCTTAATGCTGATGAACAAAAGTTTGTCTTTTCTTTTAGAATTATTTGATTCTAAAATGAATTGACATTCCGAATGGGAAATGAGATAGACCTTGAGTTAGAACTTCTAAACTCCATCTATCCGCTCATGTTCATATGTTCATTTCTTACAGATCGATTTCTTCCCCTCCCACTTCCTATCAGCAAACACTCTGATTCGTACTATGCTCATTTTCTCTCCTCAATCCCTCTTTCTCTTTCCCTGGTTTGCACATAGTTGTCAATGTGAGAAAGCACTATATAATCAACTTCAATGTTCCAAACACACATCCAATTTTCCAAAAGCTTGACCCAAAAAACGTAACAATCTAAAAATATAACAATGCCCATGCCCCACCAGGACCTGAGTACGATTTGAGGTTAAGTAGACATCTCCCCACCACGCCGATCCGACAATCAATACATCTAGCCCAAATGATACCAAGGTCTAATTGAAAAAATGATGAGCGGTAGAATGTGACAAATTCACAAATTTTGTGATCCAACATTGTAATGCAATTAACACAAATAACCACAATAAATTCTCAAGATTAATTATGTGCAAGTTACTATATTGCAAATCTTAGATATTAAACTGATTTTAATTCAATTAAACTAGATCAATGGCAAAATGGAATTTACGATATCAGAAATTAACAGCTTAACAAAATTTTAATCAAATAAATCCGAGGTTATCTGAAATTTAAGGGCATTTCACAAACATGACCCATTAATAATTGTCTTGCACATACAAAATCAAATCTCCCAAAGGCAAGCAAAGGAGCAAATAGATCGAATGAAAATTTCAAAACCAACTTTGATTTGTGAGAGATTATTCAGAATGTGGAGAGATATATCTTCGCCGTGTTGATGGAGGATAGCATGAAATTAGACGATCGAAGAGGATGAAATTTTCAATCCCATGTGAGGCCTGTCGGGTACAATGGGGAGAGCCACAAAGAACAATAGTTTCTCTGTGGCCATCAAGGGGGGGGGAATTCACTTGATAAGAGAAATTAATTACAAAGAGAGAGAAATAGGGTTTGTGGATAGAATAGCAGATGACAAAGTTAGGCAAAGCTAAAGGGCCTTTCTTTTTGCCCCACTCAAAATACTAACAAGGATTTAAGGACCGTGACATAAGGCTCAAGCCTTTTCCTTTAAGGGCCTTTCTTTTTGCCCCACTCAAAATACTAACAAGGATTTAAGGACCGTGACATAAGACTCAAGCCTTTTCCTTCACCAAAATATTAACTTCGTCATCAGAATTAGAATATTGCTCAAATTTATAATTCAAAAAAATAAAAAGAAATAATGTTTAATTACAAAATCTACAAATAGAAAGGCTAATTCCACCCTAAACCGCAAATATGACTTGGAATTAAACGAGAAAAATAAAATTCAAAATAATAAAGCATAAACAAACCAAATAATCCGGCTTGACCAAACAGGCTCTTTCAATTTAAAGTCAACTTAAAAATAAAATAAATTGACTTGACCTAATGTTAACACGTGGTTCCAGCGCTACATCCCTGCCGTACACGTGGCGCCTAGCTGGCCTTCAGCCTTCATTTTATTTAACTAATTTATCTCTCTGTTCTCACAGGTCAGACCTCGGTCAAACCTCGGGCATGAGGATTCAACCAAACCTCGTCCACGACGAGCCAAGACCATCCCTGTTAACATCGTCCCCGATGTTACAAAACAGTGTTTGTCACAATCAAGCTTGGTCCGATCGCGCTGTTCCCCGTACAAGGACAATTTTTCCAAACCCGCAAATCAAGGATCTGCATGCCTCAGCTGTCACGGATCCCCAGAAGTAGTACCAATATTAAAAGTTAGCATCCTCCTTTTGCTGCTTCTGGTCCCTTCGGCGGCCAACAAATGGCGCGAACCCAGAGTTTGTTTACCTCCTTTTCTCCAAAAAATTGGGATTAAGTCACACCATCCGCTGCCTACAAATACCTCTGAACAGTCTTCATACAGAGGAGATAAGATGAGAAGAGAGATTACAGATAAAAGATTAGGTCAAGGGGATCAACGGAGGTGCTCAGAGTAGCTCCCTGATCCTCCTATTCTTGTTGTATTAGAGCCCCAACTGAGGAGCTCTTTCTCCCTCCCTCTTTTCCAAATACTGTATTAAGCCTTCATGGCTATCCTTTTTATTCGAGTGAAATCCCTTTGCTGATCGCTCGGTGGATGTAAGGGACCTCCTCCCTGAACCACCTTAAATCTCTGTGTGCTCTTCTGGATGCCCCGAACTTTCTCTCCTTTTAAGCTTTAACCATCAGGCTTACACCTCTGCGCGCCGCCGTTTCTCAGGACTCTCTCTTTTTTTTGGTGTTTCGTGGGATTCTCTGCATCCTACGTCAACATCTTCTGGTGCTTTCATTGAGACCTTGGGAAGATGGTGGCCAGAACGCGCCAAACCAACTCTGCTGCTCGTACTACGCACGCGGAAGAACCTTCCGTTCGGGCACCAGGCGACAGGGCTTCGGCCTCAACTTCTCGGCGTCACGCCGAATCGGGTTCCTCCTCCAGAGGAACCCGTGTCTCAGAACTTCAAGGGATGCTGGCGAATCTTACTGACCTGGTCACTGGCCTCACAGCCCCACAGGCCGTGATTCTCAGGCAGAATCAGCCAGTATGCGCAGTACTTCCTCTCCCGCAAGTCGCGACGGCCCCTGCTCCTATCCTGCCGGTCGCGGCGGTATTTGCACCTCTTTCGCCGGTTGTGGCGGCCCCAGAAGTTCCTCCGCCGGTAGCGGCAGCCCCTGTACCCCCTCTTCCGGCCGCTGAGGCTCCTGCTCCCGTGCTTCCTGTCGCAGCGCCTTCCATTCAGACGTCTGGCTCCACTCAACAGCCCAGACGCCCCTTTCGTCTCCAGGAGGTTCACCAGAATCCTCTTCCACCATGTCCGCTACCACAGCCTGCTTTCCTTCCACCTGCTTTCCCTCCTTTCCTTGCCGGAAGAGATCCCCTCTTTCTAGGCGCTCAGGCCCTGACCCCTTCTTTGGACCGATGGATGGCAATGCTCCTTTTACCGACGCCATCCGGCTGGCCCTGATCCCAGAGGACTTCAGGCCGCCTAGGCTTGAGGCCTACAGAGGCGCGACCGACCCCCGCGAGCACATTCAGGGGTTTGAGGTCGCAGTCCGTTATCGCCAACTGGACGAAGCCACTAAGTGCCATCTCCTGGCCAACACTTTGAAAGGGGCGGCATTTAGCTGGTTCATCAAGCTGCCCAGGAGTCATATCTCCTCCTATGAACATTTGAAGTGGGAGCTGATCACCCGTTTCATCGGTCGGACCCGGATGGTCGTCTCCGACATAGTGCTCGCCAACATCAAGCAAGGCGAGAAAGAGAGCCTCCGGGATTACACTAGCCGCTTCTTCGCTGCCGCTGCCGAAGCTGAGGATGTCGACCCGCCCGTGGCCATGCACAATTTCAGGAGGGGACTCAGGGTGGGGGATCTATCTAAATCCCTACAGCTGGCCAAGCCTCGGAGTTACCCAGAGCTGGTGGCTAGAGCCAGCCAATTTATGCTTTTCGAGGATGCTGAGTCCTCTCCCCCCGATATTTCTAGAGTCAAGCAGGAGAAGAGAAAGAGGAAATATCGGGGTGACGAACACACGACCACGAAGATACATACGGCCAAGGGTCGTGATCGAGATGAAGGGAAGCCACAACACGTCCAGCGTCAAAAACAAGGTTGGGTCAGACTTGCCGGGCCCAAGCCAGCGCTTCCGGTCGGAGTGGATCCCGACAATTATTGTGAGTTCCACGGGAACTACGGGCACAAGCTTCACAGGTGCCGAGGCCTCAGGGCTCTGCTTGACAAACTAGTAAATCATGGCAAGCTCGAGGAATTCATGCAGATGGCTACAACCTTCACCGTTGCCCAGAAAGGGAAGGCCTCCGAAGTTACTAAGGCCGCCGAGGTCGCTGGGGTCCCTGCTAAAGCTCTACCATCTCTAGGTCCCAGCCAACAAGGGCGTCCTTACCCCCTGCCACCAGGACGATCAATGCCATCTTTAGCATTGACCCTGCTGCTGCTCGCCGCCAAGAAGCTGAGGTTAGCAGTATCTCTGAAGCAACATTCTTCGTCCATTCCTCTCACTTTCTGCCAAGAAGATCTCCCCCAGCAGGGCAATCTACATAACGATCCGATAGTGGTCGTTGCCCGCATGGCTGATTTTGATGTTTGGCGAGTGCTCCTCGACTCTGAAGGTGAATATGACATCAAGAATACTTGATGTCATACACTTAATTCCTTTGGGATGGTGATTTCCACGCATCACCTATGCGTGAAGTTCTCTACTTCCAGCGGCGTTGTCACCATCAGAGGAGATGCCAGGAAGGCTACCCGGTGTTTCCAGATCGTCGCACAGCTCGTCGTCGATCAACTGGATCCTAGAAAATCTCAACCAGTTGTACCACAAGAGGGGATCATCAATGTAACCTTGGGGAGAGAAGATTCTTTTAAAGTTGTAAATATATCTTCTTCAATGAATGACAAACAGCAAGCGGACATCAATCGCCTTGCTTTCTGAGTACATTGACATCTTCGCATGGTCTCCTGAAGACAGTCTGCGAGCACCATCTGAACATATCTGTACTGCCTCTCCCATAGCATAGAAGAAGGTGATGGCAGAGGAGAGACAGGGCACTATCAGAGAAGAAGTCAACAAATTACTTGGAGCAGGCTACATCAAAGAAGTTCAGTACCCCAAATGGCTCACCAACGTCGTCATGGTGAAAAAGGCCAACAGGAAATGGAGGATGTGCGTGGACTTCCGCACACTGAATCAGGCTTACGCCAAAGATACTTACCCTCTCCCACGCATCGACACGATGGTAGACCGTACCTTCGGGTACGAAGTTATGAGCTTCCTAGATGCTTTCTCTGGGTAGCATCAGATCCGGATGGCCAAAGAAGACGAAGAGAAGACTGCCTTCATCACTGACTTCGGCACATACTGCTACAACGTTATGCCCTTTGGCCTCAAGAATGCCAGTGCTACTTACCAGCGCATGATTGACGCCGTCTTCAGGGACCAAAGAGGAGGAATCTTGAAGCATATGTCGACGACATCCTGGTCAAGAGCAAAACCTTGGAGAGACATCTCGACGACCTCAGGGAGACACTCAACACCCTCCGAAGGTTTAACCTCAAGCTTAATCCTGCCAAGTGCACCTTCAGTGCAGCCTCAGAAAAGTTTTTGGGCTATCTAGTATCAGCCAGGGGAATAGAGGCCAACCCAGATAAAATTTCGGCAATCCTGAGCATCCCTTCTCCTAAAACGGCAAAAGAGATTAAAAAACTGGCAGGACGGATCAACAGCCTGGGCAGATTCATCTCAAAAGTCGGGGATCGATGTTCGCCATTCTTTCGATGCTTGCGCAACAACAAAGAGGGCGGTGGACCGACGAGTGCGAAGCCACTTTTACAGAACTAAAGAAATATCTTACCTCGGCTCCGGTATTAGTGGCACCCAAGGAGGGGGTTGTCCTGTCTTTATACTTGGGTGTGTCCGACACTATAGTCTCAGCAGTCCTCGTGGACGACAATAAGTGGGTACAACATCCGATCTTTTACGTCAGCTACATACTCCTGGATGCTGAAAGCCGGTACCCCACACTGGAAAAACTTGCTCTGGCTCTCCTGGTGACGACAAGGAAACTACGCTCATATTTTCAGTCCCACACCATCCAGGTTGTCACTGATCAACCGCCCCTGAAGATACTACACACTCCTGAGGTCTCGAGAAGACTGCTTAAATGGTCCATCGAGCTAGGTGAATATGACATCAAGTATGTCCCACGGACAACAATCAAAGCTCAGGCACTGGCAGACTTCGTCGCCGAACTTTCTACTTCAGAGCCACCGCTCGCCAAACATCGGACAAACCTCTGGTCCCTTCATGTCGACGGTGCATCTGGATCGCAGTCCCAGGGGGCTGGGATTCTCCTAACCAGCCCAATGGGAGCCACCTTGTACCAGGCCGTGACACTTCAGTTTAAGGCCACCAACAATCAAGCAGAATATGAAGCTCTCATCGCAGGGCTGAACTTCGCACTTAACATAGCCGTGAAGTGTATACAGGTATTCAGTGACTCCTAACTGGTCGTCAACCAAGTAAATCGTGCATTCGAAATGATGGACGAGATTCTGAAAAAATATTTGCAGCAAGCCCGGTCCTTAATCTCCCTGACGCATATTCCCAGAGAAGAAAACTAAGTGGCAGACCGACTCGCAAAGGTGGGACTCTCCGACCTCCGCCAAACTCAAGTATTCGAAAGGCCCAATTTCGAATGCACAGAAATCCACTCTGAGGAGCATCCACCTTGCTGGATGGACAGGATCCTCGACTACCTGAAAGATGGGACACAGCCCGATAACAGGCAAGAGGCGAAGAAGCTAAAGCTTGACTGCGCCAAGTACGTCCTCATCAATGGAGAACTTTACAGAAGATCTTATGCCAAACCCCTCACTAAGTGCTTGAGGCCTGAGGAAGCCCAAGAGGTCATGGAGGCTGTACACACAAAGGGGAGTGCGAAACTAATGCTCGAAGCCGAAGTCTGGTTATGCGAATCCTCCGCCAGGGATTCTTCTGGTTAAACATCCAAAAGGATGCTCAGATGTTTGTAGAGAAATATTCTCAATGCCAATACTACGCTGACATGCAGATGCAGCCCGCCGGTTATCGCAAACCCATCAATTTATCTTGGCCCTTCGCTATAACTGGACTTCCTGGGCCCAATGCCTACGGCCATGAAGAACTACAAGTAGATACTAGTAGCTGTCGACTACTTCACAAAGTGGATTGAAGCTAAGCCACTTACTCATCCCACTGCTCAAAACGTCGAAAATTTCCTATGGGCCAACATTGTCTGCAGATACGGCATACCAATGGCGATTATCACAGACAACGATACCCCATTCGGTAATCAGCGGATCTATGACTTCTGTGACAAACACCAAATCAATCTCAAGTATGCATCCGTCTAACACCCTCACACCAACGGGCAAGCGGGGGCCGTTAACAAAAATATTCTGAATATCTTGAAAAAACGTCTTGACGACGCCAAAACCCGCTGGCCAGAAGAACTACCAGGCGCTCTCTGGGCTTACAATACAGCCCCTTCCGAGGTTACTCAGGAGTCCCCTTTCTCCCTTTCGTTCGGGATGGACGCGGTCATACCAGTTGAGTTAGAGCACTACTCCTCCAGGGTAGAAACCGCAGCCAACTTCAATCTTGAAAATTTGCAAACCTGGATGGGCGAAAACGATGACTCGCGACGTGTCGATCTAGACCTCTTGGAACAAAAAGGAGAGTTGGCCGCACTCAAGCGCCTGGAGCACAAGCGCCGGGTTGAAAGGTATTTCAACCGCAAGGTTAACCCCAGGACTTTCGTTCAAGGAAATTTGGTACTCAAACGGCGGCTTCTTGCTGGCAGCAACTTGGGGTTTCCCAAGCTTGAGCCTAACTGGGAAGACCTTTACATCGTACGCGAGGTTGCTGGACCGAACGCATATTATCTCATGACTTCTGAAGGCATCTAACTCCCCAGGACTTGGTGTGGGGATGATCTAAAGAAATTTTACGCCTGATCCCTAGCAGCAGCTCATCTTCATACAGGGTATACAAGATTCATTATACAGATTCATTCAAGAATTTATTATACGGATTCAATTGACAAGTTCGGGAACATTCTTTATTAATGGATATTTGGGTTTTTCCAAAGTGTATCTGGATTTCTTTAAGCTGCCCCAGAAATTATATCTTGAACTCCGAGGTTCTCGTGACAATGAATCTTATACCTACTAAATTATATTGGGGTATTCATATCAGCCTAACGACTATCGCTCAGGTATGATTTCAACCTCAAATCTCGACCATCGTACCCGAGGCTTCGGACGTCGTACACGATGATTGGTCATAACTAACTTTGTATATGCGGCGGTCACTGAGCCTAGTTACGCTTGGCAGGCGGGGTCTCCTACATACATCTGGAACCCTTCCATAAGCCCATCCGGCTAGCAGAAGGTCTGGAGGCTTACTCGTAACCTTAGGGCAGTCGCTGCTATCTACTCATGATACAAGTCCCCCCTAAGCAGAGTGCCTTCGCTTCCCACTAGGATCTGCCGCTTTAACGGAGGTCAGCCCTTGCCTCAAGTACAAACATCGGCCACGATGTTTCAGACGACCAAGTCCTTTTGGCATTGGGTCAGATAACCCCTCATAGGCAGGATCTCCACTACTATTATTACTTCTTTCCTGTGCAGGTGTATAAAGGAGTATACTCTTAATCCAAATTCAGGAAACCCCTGGGGTCAGCCCATGCCTTAAGTACAAACATCGGCCACAATGTTTCAGACACTCCAAGTCCTTTTGGCATCGGGTCAAGTAATTCCTCCTAGACGGGATCTTTCCTATTATAACTGCTCCTTGCTTATGCGGACTTACGAAGTTTCAAAGTTCAAACTGGGGGTGCTCTATGTGATTCGAAGTCCTTTATTATCAACTTATTATGAAGGGTCTTCTTATAGAATCACAATCAGAATATTTCAAACCTCATACAAAGGTACCTGTGCATTTCATATACACCAAAATAAACAGGTATGTAATAAATAAATTTCCTTCATTCATTTCTAAAAAATTATTATTATTACAAAAAGGGTTACATCACTCGTTTTATAAAGAAGCAGATTAGCCTTCACTGATCCCATCCAGGAGATCAAATACCCGATGGATGAGATCGTCAGTTAAGTCAAAACCCTCTTCTTTATAAATAGGATCGGAGGCCATGCAAGGAAAGGGATCCACTTCTCCAAGATCGGCAGCAGTAATTTTGCCTTCTTGGATCAAAGTGGAGGTCAGTCCTTCCCAAGACCGCCTGATCCCATCTAACCTCTCCCGCCTACAAGGTAAGCTTGTCTTGTAAGCCTCCACAGCAACCGTAGACCTTTCCGCAATAACAACCACCTGGTCTCTGGCGACTTTGACAAACTCCTTCCGAAGAGCTTTATTGTCGGCTTTCACCGCGCCCAACTCCTCTTGCAGCTTGGCATTCTCCTCCTGCGCAGCATCAAGCTGAGAAGACTTCGTTGCAAGCTGGATCCTCAAGGCCTCAACTTCTTCATCCCGCTGATGAAGCTGACGTCCTTGCTCCAGCACTTGCTCCTCTGTCCTCAGGGCCCTGTTCAGAGCAACTGGCAGGCGAGCGAGTATCTGCAAACGGAAAGAGTTAGCTCGCGAGAACAAACGAGAGAGAAAAGCTTAAGAAGAACCCTTATCGTGGCTATCCTGTTGGCGAAGCCCGAATAGTGCTCTGGCGTCGAGGTTCTCTCCAACTTCTCCTCCAAATCCTTTGACACCAGACCACTTCCTAGGGTAGGCCTACCTCTCCTCGGTAGACACAGCTTTTATTCGCGGTTGGCACGGTGACGACAGTCAATCTTCTATCATCCCCTTTCGTCCTCACCGCCATCCTTGTACCTTCGTCCCCAAAAATTCCAGTGAAGTTAGTACTGTAGGGGGGCTTTACGCTCCGCTGCCAGTCGTGTTCTCCCTCGGCAGCAAAGCCTTCCTCCTCCACACTTTTCACCTTGTTTGGGGGCTCTAGCCTCGTGCTTACGGAGGGACCCCTTTTCTTCCCAGGAACCTCACTAAGGATTAAATCTAGGCAAGGTCCCTCCGTCCCCTCCTTTTCTTGGCCTCTGTTGGCCTTATTCCCTTCTTCTTTCTCCCTTATAACAATCCCTTTGGCACCCTTAGGGATTGCCTGGGGCTTGGCGGCTGACACGAGTTCCTTCCCCTTTCTCGTGTACCCCAGCTCAGCCAAGGTTTTCCTGTTGTCTGTAGTATCCTCGGGAGAGGACACCACATCGACGGCGGTTCCTATCTCCTCTTCCTCCCCCACCTCAGTAATCTCTCTACTGAGCTGGGTGGCAGGAGGCTGCCCCCTCCTGGCCCTCTTCACCAGAACAGTACCAGGAGGTGGGACGACTTCCTTAAGAACGGCGTACCCCAATGCCTTGGCATGCAGGGATACGTCATTCCTCACATGCTTGAGGAAGTCCTTCAAGGGCCAGCTTTGCCCCTTTAACCTCTCCAGATTTCTTAGGGTGTCTTGCCCTGCCATTCACTTGGCATCACCCACAATCTCAAGAAGGCATGTACCGGGCGTCAGGGGATCCCTAAATCCCCCCCGACGAAGTAGTAGTCCCTCCAGTCCGAGTGGGAACTACTTGCCCCCGAAAAATATCGCCTTCCTCGTCTTTGACCACAGGGCCAAGCACCCTCCGTACCCTGGCACCGCTATCCAGCTGAACAAGCTCCTGAACAGCGTCAAGGTCCATGGTATTCCCTGAGCCTGCAACAGTTTCAAGAAAAAATACACGTAGGCAACGACGTTAGAGGAGAGTTGCGCCGGGACGATCTGAAACGAGTTCAGAATCTCCTTGAACTCCGGTTGCGGCGGCAGCATCAAGTCATACTCCACTTGCGCGCGATACACGCATACTGCCCCTTCAGAAGGGCTGTTCGGTCAGAAATCGGCGGTAGGCGGATAATCGTCAGGTTAGGGTTCCCTCTAAACCCCCTGATCGTATTGAGCACCCCGTGCTCCATCAGGAGACTCTCCTGGTAGCTGGTATCCTTGTGGAACTGATCGGCCAGCTCCGACCACTCGATCTCTCCACCTCCCATGGCTTGATTTCGCAACGGACGGGGCGAAATTTTCTTTTTTCTCTCTTAGGGTTTGAAGACGAACAAGTACTCCAGTTGCCCCTTGGGGAAACCTTTATGGGAAACAGCTGTGTCCTTTCGTCTTCTGGTCGTCTAATCTCTTCGATTAACGCACGGACGCAATTAGGCCGTCCGTATCTTCTAACAAGTTCAGAATTCGAAGCGGCGAACGGTTATCAAAGCGTCGCTTCCCCTCGTTTCATCGAGCGTCGTGCACGATGGTTCATAATCGTGCGCAATGTCTCATAACGGCATTTTGTTCTTTACTATTATCGTCCGATGTTTTATAATCGTGCACAAGGATAGTAATTTTTTCTTTTTACTTTGAATTTATCATTGGTTTTATACTTTCATACTTATGAATTCCTGTTCTCTCTTTTCTGATCTCGTGGTACCTGTTTCAAACACAAAAAAAAAGACAAACACAAACGAAATTCATCCAAAACAAGTTTTTGAAAAAAAAATATATTTCATTAATGATAAAACTTGTTACAATTTTATTTTCTTTGTTCTCTTACATGTTCCTCTCATGAGTACAGGAAAAATAAAAAAAATACAAGACTTCAGAACTTAGACACCTAGTGTAATAGTGTTAACCTCAAAAACGAGGGAAAGACTAATCTATTACACTCCTGACAACGGTCAGCAGCGCTGCTAGAACTCCTCTCCTCAACTATAGTTCCATCAAATGTAATGTTGATGATGAGGCTAAGAAGCTAGCTGAGGACGGAGGCAAGTCACTTCTGGCTCCCTGGCTGATCCTGTTGTTGGACTTCGAGAGGGGCACTTCGGCCTAGCTACCTAGCCTCAAGGGGAGTAATTTGGCCCACTTCAGGACTCCTGCGTAGGGGAGATAGGTGATATCCCCAGCCAACGTAAGACCTTGCTGGAGGAACCTCCTCTGGGCAATGACTGCCAGCGTCGAAGAACCTGTCTGGTCCCTTAGGACCATAGAAGGGAAGAACAGCAGGACTTCTGATATTTTCCTGATTTAAGATGCTTACATCGACCAATGTCTGCAGGAGAACATAAAAAACTGCCTGGTTCTTCATGTGGTGACCCACCGGCGAGGCGCTGTCAATATTCACAGCCCTCCTCACCGCTTCTTCCAGATCCTTCATACGCCGTCCCCGCCATTCGGAGCTGTTCTCCACCAAGGCCTGCAAGGAGTGAACCTCGGACTTCAGCAACTCCTCCCGGTGATGAGTTTCGGAGGCCACCTCCTTCGCTCCCAACGTTGCCTCCCTGGCCTTGGCAACCTCGTCCCTTAGCCAGCTCCTCTCCTCTTTCAAAGCCTCCTTCTCATCATATAACTCCTTTATTCTTTTTTGGAGGTCTTTGACATAAGCAGAATGGGCCTGGTTCACATCCGATAGGCTGCGGTGGAACTCTCCCCTCGCAGCCTCGCTCTTACTGACCCATTCCGAGTTACTCAGAGCCAGGGAAGCCAACTTGTCTTCCAATTTGTACAACTTCCCTAGCTCCTCCCTGTGATCACCTTGGGAACGCTTTGTGACTTGCAACAAAGCGCCCTCCAACTCCTCTATCCTCCGAAGGTGGCGAGCCTCCCCTTCCTCCTTGCCCTTCAGAGATCTTACTACCTCCAGAACCTTGGAGGTACTTCCTAGGATCTTCTCCTCCTCCCTCCTTATTTCAAACAACCTCTCTCCCAGTACGCCCCATGTCTCCCCAATGTTGGGGGTGACATTGGAGGCAGCTGGAGGGATTTTCTCCTTCCCCTTGATCGCTCCCTCCATCCTGCCTCCTGACCCTTCAATCCAAAGGGTGCTTTCAGGAGCAACCTGGGAAGGCACTTCCTTGTTCCCTTTAATCACCTCCTCCATCTTACTGCCCTCCTCCATCTTACTGCCCTCCTCCTTTCTTCCCTTCTCTTCCTTTTCCTCGACATCTCGGGGATTTGCTGGAAGGAAAGAAGGAAAGAGGGGCTTCCTTTTCTTCTCTAAAGGAGGGAGTGGTACACCAAGAGAAGCAGGACCGCAAACCATCAGGGGTAACTTCTTCACACCCTCTGCAGGAGCCCGGAACCTAGGAAGGAGCCGCTCAACCTCTTCATCCTTGAGCAGGATCTTCCCAGGCTCTAGTTTCTCTCCAGCAGCTGTTTCCCTCACTAAAGCCACCTCCTTCAGTTCTCTAACCTTCGGAGGCGGTTTGACTGGAAAATCAGAGACGTCTACCACCTCTGTGGCTTCTACGCTCGCCGGCTCCTGCACAGACTCAAGCGTCTGCACCAGAATAGCGACAACCCTAACTAACGGGGTCTCCGCCTCCAGATCCACAACTGCAGCACCACTTCTTCCTATCCGCCATCTCTCTAACAATCCACCCTCTCTTGCAGAAACTCAGGAGTTGTAGGAAGAGAATGCAGATCGGCGGGCGCCGGCCCCATCTTATCCTAACAGGTCTCGGGCAACGCGTCCACCATCGTGACGGTTCGCATTCCAGGACCCATATCAATATTCGTGCCCTGACAATGCGGGGGCTTGATGTTAACACGTGGTTCCAGCGCTACATTCCTGCCGTACACGTGGCGCCTAGCTGGCCTTTAGCCTTCATTTTATTTAACTAATTTATCTCTTTGTTCTCACAGGTCAGACCTCGGTCAAACCTCGGGCACGAGGATTCAACCAAATCTCGTCCACGACGAGCCAGGACCATCCCTAGTAACATCGTCTCCGATGTTACAAAACGGAGCCTGTCACAATCAAGCTTGGTCCGACCGCACTGTTCCCCGTACAAGGACACTTTTTCCAGACCCGCAAATCAAGGATCCGCATGCCTCAGCTGTCACGGATCCCCAGAAGTAGTACCAATATTAAAAGTTAGCATCCTCCTTTTGCTGCTTCTGGTCCCTCCGGCGACCAACAAACAGCGCGAACCCAGAGTTTGTTCACCTTCTTTTCTCAGGAAAATCAGGATGAAGTCGCACCATCCGCTGCCTACAAATACCTCTGAACAGTCTTCATACAGAAGAGATAAGATGAGAAGAGAGATTACAGATAAAAGATTAGGTCAAGGGGATCAACGGAGGTGCTCAGAGTAGCTCCCTGATCCTCCTATTCTTATTGTATTAGAGCCCCAACTGAGGAGCTCTTTCTCCCTCTCTTTTCCAAATACTGTATTAAGCCTTCACGGCTATCCTTTTTACTCGAGTGAAATTCCTTTGCTGATCACTCGGTGGATGTAAGGGACTTCCCCCCTGAACCACCTTAAATCTCTGTGTGCTCTTCTGAATGCCCCGAACTCTCTCTCCTTTTAAGCTTTAACCATCAAGCTTACACCTCTGCGTGCCGCCGTCTCTTAGGACTCTTTTTTTTTGTGTTTCTTAGGATCCTCTGCATCATACGTCAACACCTAATAAACTTATTATAGACTAAAATATAAATAAACTAAAATATGTGCCCGAAACTTAACTAGCTCTAGACTTTAAACAAACACAATGTGTTTGTGATGTTTGTTCAAAATTTTTCAAGTAACTTTATTTATTGCTGTAGTGGAAAACTTGAGTAGGAGATGTTCAACCTCTTTCAGACCAAGAGTAGCTTTGTTTCGAGATATAAAAAAAAGCTTTTTGCTAGTTGGCCATATGAGTAAATGAAACTATATGATTATGATTCAACCACTTGAGGATACTTGTAGGTATAAGAAGAGAGTTGTCAAACATGAGATTATCTCAATAGGATAATTGTAGTCAACTCGGCAAAAAGAGCCTTAGCTTTCGGACTAGATTTACAAAAAACTAATCAAAAACCCATCAGGACCAGTCGTCTTGAAATATTGATAGACAAAACAAGGCATTGAGATATAAAAAATAAAATAATATATTAAAGTTGGAGATATCTGCAAGAATATAATCATTCCCAACATCCAAAGAACATTATTAAGCATGTGGATGAGCTAACCTCAAACAAGTGGCAAAATATTAACTATTCGGAACATTATAAAATATCATCACATCCAATAGAGGTCCTTCCAAAGACCATAGGCTATCAGCATACAAGAAATAAAGACAACTCAAGGTACCCTATATCTGTAGCTAAACAAGAATGCTTCTCAAGAAAAACCAAAGAAACTGAAGCAGATAGTATGGATTGCTAGGTGCCAAACTAGATTGCAAGGATAGTAGTTGATTATGATGACGACCACCATCATTTATGTTGTATAGCTAATTACATAAGTGATGATGACATGTATAATTACATCTCAATAACCATAGTCACCACAAATGCAAAAGAAAAACAATTAAGGCAGTTTGTATAATGCAAAGGACCTAAAGCAAAATATTACTCCATGAACATAATATTGCAAGCAAGCCACGATGAGACCAATATATGCATTGCCTAGGTAGTCAAGGAAAATAGATTTTTTTCGATTCCAGCTAAACTAAGTGGTAGGGTTAGTTAAGAAAAAGACACCCTTATGTTAGTAAGCCAATCTTCAATTCGTTTACTATGTTTTGACCTGATTATCAGAAAGAAAATAGCTACTTTTTAGTAATGAAGGGGAATTTTGGTCATTGACAACTACATCGACACGATCTTTACACATGAGTAGAGATTGACCAATAGTTGTCTATCTTTATTTTACATCTTTGTTTATTTGAGTTGATTGTAGTTAAATTGCAGTTAATTGATATACTTGGGATAAAAGCTTGATTGTTGTTGTTGCTATTGTATTTTAACTATTATGTCGGAAGAAATGGCCATTTTAGTGTCATATAATATGTTGGGTTGATTGAAGCCTTTATTAGTCATTTGCGTTTGATTAGGTCATATTAGGTTGGGTTTGACATGGTATGATCATGTGGTCAATGGGAAGGGGACTTATTTATAAGGAAATTATGAATAGAGTCGGCTATCTGCAATTTCCCCATCAAAGTGGCCCTAAAAGGGGATTGAACTTGTAGGGTTAACTGATCCACCTTCACCAACTAAAGCATATTTGGCATTCGTGGTTCCCACCAATGCTTCCCGTCTCCACATCACCTACCTTCCAGCGCACAACACTGGCCAATCCCGACATGCACCATCACTCACCTTTCGAGGACACCTGTTCCCTTTTTTTTTATTCTTTTATAAAGACTGGCCTGAGGAATTCAAAGAACATATTTGATGAGAGATTTTTAGAATTGAGGAGAATTGAGGTTCCATTAGTTCTTTAAAGCCTCTAAATCATATTCTCATTGCTTGTTGAATGTTTCAACCAATCCTTTATTCAAACTGAATAATTGGTTTGTTTTAAACTGTCATAGTTATCCTTGCCAAAAAATTGATGTTTGGAGTTAAATCAATTATTTTCCTTTGGTTTTTGAGAATCATTTGGTTAATGTTTCGGTATTACCAAAGTCTTGTTTTAATGCCTTATTGAACTATCTAAATTGTCAAAATTAGTTTTCGTATTGTGCAATAATTTTTGTTGGCATATGGGAAAAAAAAAGAGCATTCGTTCATCTAAACGTCCTACACTTTGTGAAATCAAATTTTGGAATGTGTCCTGGATTGTTTCGAAGTTATTATTTTCATGATAACTAGCAAATTTTCCAAAGGAGATGATATTTTCTCATTGAATAATTGGAGCATTTTTAAATTTCTAAATTCCCCGAATACTCCATGAATAAAAAGTGAATATGCAAACTTGTCTAATGTAATATCTGAGTTTAATCTCCTGATAATCGCACGTTATACATAGTCCATGATAATCGCACACAATCGTAGATCGAAAAAATGGAAGGGTTAAAAAAGATATTTTCGTAATTTTACTAGCGTTTAACGGATACCGTTACAGAAAGACCATAATGACCTATACAACATGTTTTGGGGACCCGTCTGGCATGTTTTCAAAATTGTAGACCTGCGTAGCAAGTCGAGTAAACCTCAGAGACCTTAGTGGAATTACCCCTACATTTATTTTAACATTCTAATTAAACCGCATCTAACAAATGAATTGAATTTTTAACATTACATTAAGAATAGCCAACTTTCAATATTTCAGATCAAATAGTCATCAAAGCCTAAGTAACCTACTACTTAGTGAGAATTAACATTTTTACTTCTTTTAACTTAATGTAAAGGGTTAATATTAATTTTTTTTTGTATGAGTTGTGATGGATTTAACATTAAAATTTATAATTCTGACTATTAAAAGAAAATTATTTGATTTTGAATTCTTTGTTATTATATTTTTATAGTGGCATGAGGGGAAATCATGTCTGAAACTTGAAACCAAACACAAAAAGGACCCAAACCAAAAAAATTCAATTTAGGTCTAGTTTAGATCTAGTAAACTCGGTTCAGCTCTGGTTCCTAAAATTATAGAACAAAGTCTAGTAGGTTTGGTTTTGGTTCCTCATCAAATCGAATCGAACCGAATTGCACTCTTATTAGCTAGTGAGAACTTAGCATTTTTATTTCCTTTGAGTGAACATTTACCCATGAGTGTCTACAACAAAAATCTACTTCTATATCTACATTAGAGTTGATCAAACAAACTCACTAAACAAATAACTCTCAATTGAATTCAGTTATCACTAATGTTTGATTCAATGGAGATTTTTTATATTTAGCAAATAGATTTGACATGCTTGGAGATGTATGAGTCGCTTGACCAATACTTGATAGGATCAAGTTTCTCTTACCTAAGGAGAGTGTCTACAACAAAAATCTACTTCTATATCTACATTAGAGTTGATCAAACAAACTCACTAAACAAATAACTCTCAATTGAATTCAGTTATCACTAATGTTTGATTCGATGAAGATTTTTTACATTTTTAGTATATTTGGAGGCTATAGCAAATAGATTTGACATGCTTGGAGATGCATGAGTCGCTTGACCAATACTCGATAGGATCAAATTTCTCTCACCAAAGGAGAGTTGGTGGGGACACTTAACATGATTTTGAACTTTTTCACATTGATTGGGATCCTTACATCTGCAGCTTATTTACTAGTTTCGCGAGTGCGAGCCTTCACCTAGCGACGGCTTCGCCTCTTCGCTTGCCAGCTTAGTCTACCTTGCTGGTTCTATTATACCACTTGACACTCAACTAGGACGAGTTGTTGTCTTCCCTGCTCATCTGTGACTGGTCACAACATCCCACTGTAACCTTCAACTAAACCATCTTCTCCATGACAACTGGGAACCAAATGCTATTAAAAAGGAATTACAACTAAGTACTCAAGTTTTATAATCTTACGTATAATATCTTTCGAACTAAATTAATTACTGATTGTTTCAATAAGGATTATCTGCTCAACTCTATTAATCAATCGACTCTAAGTCAAGAGATCCAAAGATTATATTAATAGATTTAATTACTATTTGAATTATTTGCAAGATATTTGTCCTTAATTTCTAAAATTCGAATTAAATTTATATCGATAAGATCTAATCTAATTTATAGATCCTTATTTATTGCAATCCAATTTAACTGATTTTTAAAATAGCTAATTTGCAAGATAAAAAATCTTATTCACCATATTATTATATTATTTTGAGCTTAATCAAAATAATTCGATAATTCATTTTGTTGATGATAAATTCTAAAATACCATTCGCATTCTCGTCCTACATGACGTTATTTTTCAACCGAACTCTGAAGCTAGGCTGCGTTTATACATTGTTTTGCATCATTTTGTATCATAACATGACTCAACTAGGTGGTATGCATGATCATAGCATTTGTACATTGTTTGATGGGAGACTTGATGTAAAAATATTGGATGCGAAGGTTACATGAACCACTATTTTTAGTAGTATACCGTGAGTACCCAAAGGAAAGCCCAATTTGCAAAACTGCAACTTATCATGCAAGCTTTTAGTCATTATTAATGCCAATGAGAGTTTGCACAGATAATGTAGACTAGAGTCCAATTATTCGGATGAATTCAAGACGATCATGAGGGAAAAGTATATCCCTGATCAGTGGCAGCATTTGAGACAAGAAATATGCACTGTAATAAAATACGTCATGAAGTTTAATGAGTACGCAATGGGTTGTAGTGAAAGTGAAGTCCCTAGATGACCTTGATTTCAGGTTGGACTGACTAGTGACATACAACAGAAACTACACATGCATCAATGCTCAAGTAGGCCCAGGAGGATTATCAAATAACCTAAGACCATGAGCTATTCCAGAAACTATTCGTTCTGCATCATATTGATACGCGAGATGGTTCTACCCTTGTGAGACCCAATTGAAATGGTGTGAGACCTATCACTACCCCTTTTCCTATCAATCACACCTCTTTTAGGGAGGATAATAGAAAAGCTGATGTTGGTGAGTACTCATTTAACAACATCAAACACCATCTACATTGTTGCGATGTCAAGGAAATGACCATATTGCTCCTGAGTGCGCTTCGAAAGCACTGATGCTAGAACAGGTTTTTGATGATACAGCTTTACCTTGCTGACCCTACTTAAGCAGAGGTGTTCGAGGACTATAAGGAGTTCCATGGACAAACTACTGAATATGGTAGTTTGGGAATGGCTAGGTGTGCTCTCCTAGCACAATTTAAAAAGAGTGAGGGATGGGGAAGGGCATCAATCTTTCATAGATTCATTAGGATCAATTACAGATTTGTAGGGCATTTGTCGATGGTGGAAATTGGAATGATTAATTTCCATTAATATCACGTGCCACGTTACGTTGATCCTTGTTGATCACTCACATTCTTACTAGGACGATATTCATAGAGTCACTTAGATTGTTGCTTCCTCCATTGACATTAATATCATTATCAGGTTCCTATCTATTTCAATTCTTGTTAGGACGATATCTAGTGCAACGTGTTAGGGATGGGAGGCTGGTGTGATTTTAGATCAGCAATGATTACATGATCTAAATGCCACCCATTTTGACTAATCAAACTTATGTGCATTTTAAGTACAAGAGTGATCGTATTGCAATTTGTTCCTTTCTACCACGAGCGGCCACCAAGGGAACAACCATTGCTCCAAAGAAGTTGGAAGAGAAGAAAAAGCTCCACCTAATTGGTGCTAGCGAGATCAAAGGAGAGATCACCGCATAGAAATGTATTTGAACCATTACAATTTACGAAAGCAAAGAGGTTCCCATTGTTGAGAACCTACCTAAGGTGACTCGAGTTTTGAGTGAGTTTGATCTCTTCCACGAAGATCTACCAAACAATTTTCCACCTATGCGTGTTCAACAAGTCATAGACTTTGTCATAGGTTCTGTTCTTCAAACCTTGCCTCAACCCTACTGAACAAGCGGAATTTAAAAAGCAAGTTGACAAGCTACTACGAAAAGGGAACATTGGAGAGCATTTCAACCCAAGTGGTCTCAGCACTCGTTAACCCCAAGAAAGGCAATTAATGGCAAATATGCACGGAAAGGCAAGATATCAAAAAGATTACCATGAAATATCATTTTTAAATGCCCCACCTAAATAATATTTTGAACATGATGACTAGAGCTCCTATATTTTTGAAGATTGACTTTAAGAGTGGTCATCAAATCAGGATAAGCATAGGGACGAACAGAAATGGCCCTCAAGATAAGGAATGAATTATACAAATGGTTGGTCATGCAATTTAGGTTATCAAATGCTCCTAGTATTTTACGCATTTGATAATGCAGGTTCAATTTTACCCATAGGTATCTTCGCCGTCATGTACTTTGACAACATTTTGATTTACAGTAATACTAGGAAGGATCACCTAGAGATCTGTCGAGTTCTTAGGCACGAGAGCCATTATGCAAACTTAGGAAGTGCACATTCATTGCTGATTGAGTTGTCTTAGGATTCATAATCTTTTCTGAGAGAGTTTCAGTTAACTTTGAGAAGGCGCAAGCTGTATCAGAATGCTAGAACCACAAAACATCCATGATATCCATAGTTTCCATAGTTTAGCAACTTTCTATTGTCAGTTTGTCGAGGGATTTAGTAATATCATGGCCCCTATCACTGACTGCACTCAAAAGAAAGCTACTGCGAGGACGTAAGTCGTCGCAAGAGCCTCCAACAAGATTATGGCTTGTATGTTAGCAGTCCCTGTGCTAGACTGCCTAACTTGTTAAAGTCAAGGTGTCATGTGATGCCTCGAAAGTGACCGTAGGTGGGGTCCCGAACCACAAAGATCATCCAGCAATAATATTTAGTAATAAGTTGAATGAGGCAATGCAAAAATACTCCACCCATAATATGGAGTTCTATATTGTGGTTCAGGCCCTTAGATATTGGAGGCACTATCTCTCAACTCAGGAATTTATCCTCTATTCAGATCATAAAGTCATTTTATACTTGAACTCATAGAAGAAGTTCAATCCTAAAAAAGCTAAATAAGTTGAGTTCCTTCAAGGTACACATTGTATTCAACCATAGAAAAGGAGTGGAGACTTAAATAACGAACGCCACAAGAAAACGATTCTCCCTACTATCCACGATAAGCATTGAGGCAATCAAGCTCGATAAACTCAATAAGACACATGAGGAATGTCTTGATTTTGGGGTTATCCCCGCTTTTCAATCTACCTAGCAAGTATTCAGATTATCAATTACAGGACAATACCTTTTTCAAGATCAATGGCTATGCTTATCAATCAACTCTGGTGAGAATTTTTATAATTGGGAGCTTCATGCATGCAATCTAGCCAATCATTTTGGTCGGAACAAGACCACTGAAACACTCCAAGGTCAGTTCTACTGGCCAGGCCTAACAAGGAATATAGCCTGAATGATGGTACAATATCAATCTTGTCCTATTGCAAAATAACAAAACAAAAAATACTGAAATATATATGCCTTTAAACAACCACGATCGTCCATGGTAGGATCTAAGTATCGATTTTATCCTCATTTAACCCATAAAATTGTATCAGATTAGAATTAATACTTCATTAACGTTAAAGTAGATTAGATTTCCAAGATGGCTGACTATCTCCCAGGAAACAAAATGTCCGATGCTTACAAGATAGCCCATTTTTCTTTAATGGAATCAACAAACTACACAGGTAATCTAAAATTACAGTGTCAAATTGAGATCTACAGTTCACTAGTTATTTTTGGAAATCTCTTTGGCATCTCCCCAGAACTCAACAAAGTTCTCCGCCACAGATCATCCACACATCCATAGATAGGTAGTCAACAGGAATCCAGACAACTTACTTGCCTTTAAGGAGAAAATTAAAAAAATTAGAATTTGGTCATATCTATAAGTGAGTCTACATATAACAATGCTCTTAATCAGACATTAGGTATGAGTCTGTTAAAGATTATCCATAGGCACATATCTTAAGACTCCTATTGATCTTATCCTTCAAATTACTAATCTCTTGAAATAAAAGACTAGCAATTTTCTAAAGGTCGTTACATCATGATTTAGGTGAGACCTGAATGATTTCTTTTGGGAGTCGTACGAAATTACAAGATCAAGCGCTATATTCATTTAAAATATTTAAGAAAATTGACCCAAATACATATGCAGTAGATTTAACATTAGATATTAGAAATAGTGCTAATTTTAATGTTTCAAATCTAGTAGCTTATAAAGAACCAACAGTAATACCTGACAACCCATTGAGCCTTTTTCCTCGTGAGAGTGAATTCACCACTAAAAGTCCACCTATACAATCTCTCACAAATAGAAAGCAAATTGAGCAAATTCTACATGATCAGATAATCTTAACAAAAAATCGAGAAAATCTTATCAAACGACATTTAGATCACCAGAAACGAGCTTCAGCGACATAAACCTGACTAACTAGAGTGGTACTTATACGAAAGGATCAAGTTCTTCACACCCAGGGTGAGTTAGTGGGGACAAGACATCATCAAATTATCGATTCATCCCAAATAGAGCTAACATTTGAATTCTGAGATCTCACCGCACAACGTTGATCTTGATTTATTTTGATGTTCAAGCAGGCGTATGATTGATAGAGGATTACCAAAATTAAAAATTCTCATTATTTTTTCTAATCTATACTAAATGAGAATTTTCAAATTTTGGTTTGATTTTATTTATTGATGGAAAAATATTATGTATTTAAATTTAAATTTTACATTTATAATTTGATAGGACACTTGACTATTGCATTTGGTTGAATATGAATGGAATAATTTGAAATTGATACTACTACGTATTGAGTAATAATCTTTAAATACCTCAAATTAATTTAAACTGCTCTCCCAACTCCTCACTTCTCAAATCATCTACTATTTTCAATTGAATTTTAGGATTTGATCTATGCTTTAAAGTGTAGCGTGCTCAGAGACCAAATTTCTTTCCTCAACTCACAACATGTGTATTTGCTACCCAACTGAGCCAATTGAATTTGCCTCGACTTACCTATTTTGCCACAAATCGCCCACCTCACGCAACTATCGTCTCCCTCAGCATCACTTGAGAATGATGCATGTTGCCCTCATCGACTCTACCCATGTTGAATGCGCCACCTCCGCTTACGCGAACTACACATGTATAGCCTGCGTCCACAACACTACTCCTACAACGCCAATTACTGCTGATTTTGACATTCACTGCCTTGACAACTGCACGTGGCTTCCACTTCTGTGCTACCTGTGACACTTGAAAACCTACTTTCTACCAATAACACTATAGTCTCTAAATCCCACCCCAGGAACTTCCTATCATGGATGCCTCCGCCACAACTCCAATTCCTTATGCTGCTTGGCTCGTCGTCGTCAGTCTATTGATCTGTCGACCTCCTCTTGCCTCAATCTTAGGACCATATTGTTGTTGCGCATAAATGGGATCCGTGATCTACTGATTTAGGTTATCTTAAGCCTAATTCGTGTTTACAATATTCAGCAACTAATCGTTTTACTATAATTGTGAACGGCCTGTTTGCTCAACAAGGGTTTTGATTACTATTACGTAAGTGCATTGCTCCTAGGTTACATTTATGAGAAAACCCATTATTGCCTAACTCTAATAAATTGAATTACAATTATTTCTGACATATTGACGTACTTTTACACAACATTGGTTTCAATTTCTTGGTACTTTAACTTCCCTACCTGTGAGTTTGATAGTATCTGATTATTACATGCTCCTCTTCAAAAATTATTCCTGTAGAATTTTGAGAACCTTTGCTATTTTACAACTGATCTTTGAAATTAAGCTGCATTTATAGATTGCTCCATATAATTTAGTTCCAAATTAATGTCACAATTAGATGCATCCACAGATTGCTTTTGTTTGGTTGGTAGCCAACTTGATCAAAATTATTTTTTTAAAAAAATAAAGAAACCTATATAATTTTTAATATGTCAATTAATTTATTTAATATTCTCACGATTAACTAACTTTATTTTTCATTATATACATATCTCAAAAAAATTATATATTTTTTTTATAAAAAAATTTAAAAAAAGGATATGACCAACTTAACCACCAACCAAACAAAGGCTAATATGGATGATTAACATCTTTTAAAGACATCTATGTATGAACACTAACCAAGGATGGCAGAGTGAACAATAACAATAATAAGAGCAATTTTAAGCAATGGGATTAGCTACGTGGGATTTATCATCTCTATTCAGCTCTATTTACAGCAACGTGGACTTCAAAGAAATAATAGTGTCAGAAAATAGTGAAAGGAAATGATTTCAAATGGTTAAGTGCTAATCAGGATAATTCTAGCACAACTTACCTTTGAGACACATAGTTGGACAGCTTTGGAACTCTGGTCAGCTGACCAATCACCTTCAGTCTCTCCAAGCTCTGAAGTTTCAAAAATCTTTACAGGTACCCCTATCTTTCCAGTGGCCTTATTACCTGATGCATCATTTGTTTGTTCATTGCTTTCAAAATTAGTCGTCGTTCTTTTACTCAATTCTGTCACTTCAGCAGGCTGTACGGCAGTACTAGCAGGGGGCTCACTGACAACTCCCTTACGAACTAGTTGAAGAGCTATCTAACAAATAGTAGATATAAGATAAGCAACATATTAAAAGATAAACAAGTACTCGTTACTCGAATAAAAAAAAAAGATTAATAATCCAGGGAGAAGAAAAAGCCAAGCCAAGTAAACCAACAGAAGAATGTGGCCATGAAAAATGCATGAAAGATTAAAAGATTTATTTGGCTTCTACCAATATTTTATCATTTGTGCAAGGAATCAAAAAACCAAATGTGATAAATATGATATGATAAATTTCACCATATTTTTTCCCCAAAGCTCAGCGTACTAAATTGGAGCAAATCAATAAAAACCACCAAAGACCACGCAATTTCCATAAGAGAACTCCAACAGTAGGATGAAAACAAAAATTCATGTCATCATAGCCATTAATAGATTACCAAATAGAAAATATGACCATAATTGAGCAACCTCAGTGTAATTAACTTTATAGTAACTCTCAAACATTAAGTTCGTATCACATTGATAAAATGGTGTGTACAATGCTTTATGCACAGTAAGATAGTATTCTAAAAAATAACTTAAAATAGAAGTATAGCATGCAAAAAGGCAACTACAAAGAAGCAAACCTTTCGATATATTTTCTCAATATGTTTTTGAAGATTCCGCACACCAGCCTCACGACAATAGTTTTCAATAAGTTCAAGAAGAGCTGCATCTGTCACTTCTACCTGGGTGTTATCAACTTTATTAGATTTTCTTTTTTTTTTTTTGAAGATCAATGGGAAAAAAACAATAGCAAGATCAATATTGAGTATAATATATATACATATCAAGAAGAGCTGCATCTAACACTTCTACCTGGATGTTTTCCATGTTATTAGATTCTTTTTTTTTTTTGAAGTTTAATGGAAGAACAACAATAGCATGATCAATATTGACTATAATATATGCATATATATATGTGTGTGTGTGTGTGTGTGTGTGTGTATACCATTAATTCCACCAGAAAATGCTCAGCAAAATTATGTGGTATACAATGGTATGAAACCTGCTAAATAACTTCTAGCAAAAGATCTTTCAAGCAAGACAAGATGGAGAAATGGACCTGGTTATTTATAATAGCTACACAACTAATAATGTAAAGACGGACATTCAATGGACATGAAGGATATGAAATATGAATAACACATAATTAACTATTTCAAAATTTGAATTTGTTAAATTTTTACATAAAAACCTGGACAACATGTTAAATTAATGAAGTAAATTCAATTTGAATGAACTCAAAAATTTATTTCAAAGCAATTCAAAATCATTTAATTTCAGCTTGAGTGTAAGTTGAGCTTAAATTTTTCAAATTGCAGGTCCTATTCCACTCAAATCCTTCGAGTATCAATGTAAAATCAAACTCATAGTTGGAAGGCATGAACATTCAAACATCTGTGATCCAGATCTAAGAGGTATTGTTCGTCTTGACTTTTGGGAACTATGAGACTTGAAGTGATTTTTGGGAGGTTACCCATTCCGGTGCTACTCCAACTCAAGCATGTTTAACAGAATTCCTCATCCTTAGCCTCCCATTTTTCCCTTAAAAGGCACATCTACATCTTAACATCACGCTATTACTTCGCTCAGAATCGCTCTTCCCGATGTGAGACAATTCATTCATGTGCCTCTCTCTCCTAACATAGATGTTTATCGAGAGTCTCTACCCCTCTATCATCCCAGAAACTTGCTAGGGAATTTCTATTCCCCACCTTCATTGAACCAGCTCGTTACAAGCTACTCCTTGCCCTCATTGATTTTTTTTTTTGTTTCTCTCTTTGCTCTTTGATTGCGGCCATCACAAGCTCACAAGCTTCCATTTAGTTCGTCTTTAAACCATATCGTACTGCGCTAGATCGGCTCTGATATCATTATGTAATATCCTGTGACCAAGATATAGAGGTATTGTCCACTTGATTTTCGGGATTGAGTGAATTAAGGTGCTTCCCAGAAGGTTATCTATCTCGGTGTTACACCTTCCCAAACATGTTTAACTACAAAGTTTCCATCCTCATTATGTTGCCACCAAAAGGTGTATCGATAAGTTGGAATTATGCTATTACTTATATTGCTCAGGATCTCCCTTCTCCTTTCTAATGTTAGACAATTCATTATGTAACCCCTCTCTCTAATGTAAAAACCTACTAGGAGTCTCTGCTCCCTCTATCATCTTGGAAGGCTACCAACAGTCTATCAACTTCCTGCGCTCTTCGGACTAGGTCCCTACAGTCCACTCGCCGCCATCTTCAGTGGTGGGCGTCACAGGCCCACCAACTTCCATCTGATTCATCCTTGGACCACATTGCACTGCAAGAGATCAGCTTTAATACATATTGAAGCAGTGTGACCAAGATAAAAGTGTTGTATGCTTTAGCTTTAGAGAACTACGTAACTTGAATTGCTTCCTAAAAGGTCGCCCATCCTACTGCAACTCAAGCTCTAACACACTTAACTACTAAGTTCCTATTAATAGCATCATAGTTTTGCCTCCAAAAGGCACCAAGTTAAGATCATACTATGACTTATATAGCTCAGGGTCTTCCCTCTTCTTTCCGATGTAAAAGACAATTCATTCCTATGCTTTTCTTTCTTTGACGTGGAAGCTTTCCTAGGAGTCCTTGGAACTCTATCATTCTAAAAGACAGTCAAGAGTCTCTCTACTCCCCACCCACTTCAGATCAAGTCACTATAGGCTAACCTCAACCATCTTTAGTCATGGGCATCACAAACATGATATTTCGATTTCTCAAGCCATCTCGACTCAAACAGACAAGTATAATGTCTATGTTATCAACTTATTAGTGAGAACCTACAAATTCCAATAACTCGATTTATTCAAGAATAGTGAACAAAGAGAATGGATGTACAACAAGGAGGAGAATGGAAGAAGAAGAAAAGCAAGAGGAGAGCAAGGAAAGTAAATGAAGCATAAGAGAAAGAGAAGAATGAGGGGAATTATTTCGTATTTCTTTCAGAAATACCGAATATCAAAGAATTGAAACAAGATATCAATTGAGGTAGAATGGAGAGAGGAAGAGAATTATAAATAAGAAATATTTATCTTTTCAATTGAGGTTGTTGAATACAAAAGCATATTTATAGAATTTTATCCCCATAATATTAAACAACTCAAAATATTACTTGTCAAATCACATAAGGCATAATCTCAAGAATACACCTAATACTGAAAAGAAACTACTAATCACCTCTACTAAATTATTCAAAATATTTTGAAAATGTTGCCCTTCCATTGGTTAATATCTATTAAGAGGGCATCAACTACTTGCTAACATTATTCCAACAAGTGAGGCAGCCCTACTACCTTTCAGAAAAAAGAAGCCCATACTAGAAGCAAAGATATATTAGACAAACACAAATAGATATAGTCAAGGCATGTAAGTGGTACTCATACTTGATTAGGCTTGATTCCACAAGCTTCACGAGTTGACTTCTCAAGGTAGCCCCGTGCAATATGCATCTTTTCATCAGTTATATATCCAGCAATAGCAATTACCTCCATTCTGTCTAACAGAGGATTTGGAATCATCTCAACTACATTTGCTGTACAAACAAAAAGAACCTGCAAATAAAGTACGTAAACTTTCCATCTATCTTCACGAATGAACTATGTAATTATTGTGAATTTTCTAGCTAAACCCTTAAGAAACTAAATAGCTGTGTAGAGTACGCAAACTGAATTGATTGGTGAGACAAAATGCAGTCTTCATGCTAATTTAAAGATATAGAAGCTCCTCAACAACACCCAAAAAGCAGCAAATTAATTACCAATACCCAGTAAAAACGTAAGGAATGGATTCCTTATTTAGAGAAATGATAGTATCCTCAGATAAGATGGAAAAGAATACTATTAGTACAAGCTTACATTCAATATGAAAACTAGGAAAACAAAGAGTTAGCTGATGTTCATCTTCAACTCCTAGTTATAAAAACTAAAAATTCAACTCTCTAAACATAATTTTTAAGTTAGGATTTAAGGGTAAATCCATCCAAACCTTTGAGGTAGACCTATGATTTCACGTAGGTCCACAAAAATGAAAATATAAATACTTTTTTAGAGATTCCATTAAATGAAAATTTAATAGTATCCCTTAGGGCATGTTTGTTTGTAAGATTTAATTTAGCAAGGTTAAAATTAAACTTAGATAGAGATATTTTTTTATTGAAAGTTGTGAATGACGTGAAATAAAGTTAATTATTATGTTGGGATATGTGAGAGATGTGATATAAAGTTAGTTATTATGTTGGGACATGTGAGAAATGTGATATAAGTTAGTTATTATTTTAGTAATGTATGTAGCATGTGAAATAAAATTAATTTTATGTGTAATATGATATGCCTGTTTAAAATTAAACCAAGTTAATTTTTAACTATCAAACAAATAGGGTTTAAAAAAATTAAAATAAATATTTAAATATTAAAAATCACTATTATAGATTAGGATATAAAGAAAAAATATAAATTGAGATTAGAATAGCAATTAGAAATACTTAAACATATTTACAATGCTTAAATATGTAATTTAAATTTTTTAAAATGACAATTTAATGATCAAACTTAATAGAATCAGTTAAAAAATATTCTCGTGAGAAATATTTTGGGCAAAAGGAACCCAGATGAAGCGTTTTTGTTTTTATGGACTTGTCTGAAATCTATAGTCAACCACAGGGATTAAGTTGTCATTTTAAAAAGTTATTGAGACTAACACATGCTGATCGCAGTAGTGAAATGGATTTACCTCTAGAATTTATTATCTATAGCTATTGCAACTAAATAACACATGCCGATGGCAGCAGTGAAATGTCCTGTTTAAACAAGAAATGGAAAAAAAGAAAACAGAAATGATAGATGCTGCCGCTATAAGGTTGATACAAAGAAGTTGTTGCAATCAATATTAATATACCCTCTAGTTATCATTGCCTTCCAATATTGTTAAGCATTTTTCTAACTCTCCATATTAGCAAGATGGCAATGAATATTGAAAATGAAAAGAGTGTGAAAGAAGGTCGAGGTGAAAGTCTGTTCGAAGATCAAAAGTCGCTTAACGTTTGGATCAATATTTAGGTCAAATCAAGCTTTACTCGAGATTATTGAGTTGAACTACGAGCCATGGTCAAGTAGGATTTAGCTTGGCTCAATCTCTATTTTTTATTAATATAAATAATGCATTTAGGATTTAGCTTAGTCAAATCAAGCTTTATTGGAAGTCATGACTGAACATATCTAAGATAAGGTGCCTTGCTGTATGCTCTTCGCAGATGATATTGTTCTTGTTGAGAAAAGTAAAGAGGGAGCTAAAGTGAAACTCGAGCTTTGGAGGAATGCTCTAAAATCTAAATGTTTTCATCTCAGTAGATCAAAAACTGAATATATGGAGTGCACATTTAGTCAAGAAAGAAATACTTATATTGAAGATGTGACAATTGGTGATCAAATTGTCAAGAAGAGCGAACGCTTTAGATACCTTGGATCAATCATATAAAATGATGATGAAATAGATAATGACGTTATTAGCAGGATTCAAGCAGGATGGGTAAAATGGAGAAATGCTTCTGGTGTGTTATGCGATACAAAAATCCCATCCAGAATCAAGGGTAAATTTTATAAAACTGTAGTAAGACCAACGATGATCTATAGTACTGAATGCTAGTCTGCAAAAAGAAAACATATAAATAAAATAAATGTTACAAAAATGAGGATGCTAAGGTGGATGTGTGGATATACACGAAAGGATAGAATGAGAAATGAGTATATCTGGAAGAAAGTTGGTGTTGCACCAATTGAGGATAAACTTAGAGAAAGTCGGCTTACAAGGTTTGGACATATAAATCGTAAACCGATTAAAATTTCAGTTAAAAAAATTGAGTTATGGGATCTTGCCAATGTACAAAGAGGAAGAGGGAGACCAAAAAAGACATGACAAGAAATTATAAGGAGTGATCTTAGTTACTTAGACTTAGATAAAAATTTGGTAACTGATAGAGCGCAATGGAAAAAAAGAATTCATGTAGCCGACTCCACCTAGTGGGATTAAGACTTGGTTGTTGTTGTTGTTATAAATAATACATTTATTATTTTAATCTATTTATTTATTACTTCTACAAAAGTATGTGTTAAGTGTGATTATGATATCTATTAGGTGAGCTTGTGGGTATGGTTGATTGAATTTCAAATACTAGTAGAAATAACTTGTTTTTTTTTAAGTTAAAAAATTCAATCCTTTTGAGGGGTTTAGTTAAATTGATTAATGCTTGAGCTACTTTGAAGTTGAATTAAATTGAGGGGTTTAGTTAAATTGAGGGGTTTAGTTAAATTGAGAGGTTTAGTTAAATTGATTAACATTTTTTGACGTTGAAATAAGAAACATCAACTTTCTAAAAATACATGCACTTATATGCATTTCCTTGGTCTCAAATTTCTAAATAACATTAGTAGATCTTTCCTATTGTAAATGCTGCAATATCTAGCAACACGGAGTGACTCTTTACATAAATTGTAACCCAAAAACTAGATGCAAAAATTTAACATAAATCCATCTTCCTAGGTCCGTAAAAGTGACAGCTCCAGATAAATGGGCAAACAATAACATCTACTTCATCGTTGACTATTTCAACAATAAGTCTTTAAATATGTAGAATAAGTTCCTTTAATATGTTCATAAAGAAGTTGTTACTTGTCTTCAGACACAAGGGGATTTGACTAAATTTTTCTATTATAGTTGGAATATACCAAAACTCAACTTTAAGTTCATACCTCTTTGCATTAGTTATGAAAATCCTGACAAGAGATATTCAATATGAGGTGCCATGGTATATGCTTTTCGTAGATAATACTCTCCTTATAGATGAGACTAAAGATGAAGCTAAGGAGACTAGTTATGAAAAAAATACCTTAGAATCTAAAAATTATCATCTCAGCAGATCAAAATTTGAAAATATGAAATGCAAATTTAATCAAAATAGAAGCACTTGTATTGAGAAAATGATAATTGATGATCATGTTATCAGAGAAACCGAGCGGTTTAGTTACCTTAGATCAATCATATATGATAATAATGAAAAAGATGGCGATATCAGGATCACAATAGGATGGATAAAATGAAGGAATGCATCTAGTGTATTGTGTAATAAAAAAATTTCACTCAAACTTAAAAGTAAATTTTATAGAACAGTTGTAAGATTAATGATGTTACATAATGTTGAATGTTAGCTAACAAAGCAAAAACACACAAATAAGATAAACATTACAGAAATAAAGATGCTAAAGTAGATAAATAGGTATATGCGAAAGAACAAAATAAGACTAGAGTAGCCTCAACTGAAGATAAGTTCAAAGAGAATTATTTGTACTGTATATAAATTGGATATATAAAACGTAGGCCGATAGAAGCTTCAGTAAGAAAATTTGAATTATTAAATCTTACCCCCATGTAAAAAAAGAAAGAGGAAGGAAAAGAAGATATAGCAAAAAACTATAGGGAATGATCTTACATACTTAGAGCTAAATGAGATTTTGTTATTTGATAGGATGAAATAAAAATAAATAATCTATGTAGCGAACCACACCCAGTGGGACACAAGCTTGGTTGTTGATGTCGTAGTATCTTAGAATACTACATTAAACAAGGTTTCCAAACAAAAGTTTATCATTAGATTCTGAGTATAAATTGTGGTACTGCAAGATACGTAAAAGGTAGAAATAGGAATCATCATATGGAGATACAAACTTACTTTTGACAGATCAATGGGAACATCTAAATAGTGATCAAGGAAGTTTGCATTTTGCTCGGGATCAAGAAGCTCTAACAATGCACTTGCTGGATCACCTGCATGCCCTCTACCTAACTGCAAAATAAGTACATCAAAGATAAATTGCAAAAATTAGAAATAACAGCAATACATCTAAGCATAACAAAAACAAACACATCATTGCAATACCTTGTCAATTTCATCAATTAAAACTAGAGGATTGGCAGTTCCAACACTTTTCAAGCACTGCACAATTTTTCCTGGCATGGCACCAATGTAGGTTCGACGATGGCCCTAACAAAATTGGAGCATCATTCAACTAAATAGTGTACAGAGTCACCGCAGCTAGATACGGAGTAATGCAATTTCTTATAATGAAAATAAACATCTATACTTTGATTTCGGCAACATCTGCCAATCCTCCAACTGAAAATCTATAAAATTTTCGGTTAAGAGCACGTGCTATTGAACGACCAATGCTAGTTTTACCTACTCCGGGAGGACCAGAAAGGCATATGATTTTTCCTGAGAATGTTAATTAAATAGACAACTGTTAGATAACAAGATCAAAATTTTCAAATGCACTTAAAATAAATCATCACCAAATCATATTCGGTCAAAGATAGCAAGCCTTAAGCCCTGTTTAATAACAGGCTCAAACACACCATGGGTAAAATCTTAAATTTATTTTAAAAAATTTAAAAATTATTTTACATCTCACCTTACATAAATTTCAACATTAAATAATCATTTTATTTCACATCCAACATAATTCTCAATAAATCAATCAGCTTTATTTCATATCAAACACAATTTTTAATATAATTAATTCACTTTATTTTATATTGCACACATTTCTCGAAAATAGCAAAGAAAATCCAACCAAATTGTTTTTTTATTCTCTTACCAAACAAAGCCTTAAAGATATTTGGTGTTAGCAAGCAAATGCAATCGCATAATTGACACCAAGCAATGACTACCCAACAAAATACAAAACTATAAGTTCCTACTACTTTTGAAACCACAACAACAAAGCTTTAATCCCAACTACTTGGGGTAGGCTGCATGGATTTCTCTTCCGCATTGGCTCCAGTAAAGCAACACTTTGTGAGTGCAAGTGGCTAAAAGGTCACATTTTATGACCCCATCCCAAGTTATTTTTGGTTTACCAGTTTTAATTAACATTATGACTTTACACATTTACATTTACATACAAATACAAACTGCCTTGAATGTCCTTTCTTACATTGTTCAATATTGTGATGTCTCTTAAACTTTGTTCAATAATTCTCCCATAACTTCATGACCGACAAGCTTGGCCTCCCCATAACCACCATTATTGCATATACACATACTTCTCCAAAAAATAAGGACAAGAATACTCTTCCTTCATTTGGTTGATCTTCCAACTAATTCTGGCCAAAAAAAGGTTGCATTTAACAATAAATAATTACCATAATTTACAAAATATCACAAATTAATTCATCAAATTTATTGACTATTATCTCTATAACAGAGGTGTAAATCTACCAAGTGGGTTTACTTATGCCCAAACTAAGTAATTAATCAATTTTACTCAGGTCCCAACAAATTGCATAACAAATTGACAGGATTGAAGCAAGGAACAAGCTCGCATTTCTGAGAACGTGAATTAAGGAAACAAAATGTGGCTTTCTAGGGTTACTTGAAACTATTGTGAATTTTAAAAAGAAACTGAAGGCTAAGTGCTACAACCTCAATTACTTGGGCTGAGTGAAAGGAGAGCAGCACCTCAGTTACTTGGGCTGAGTGAAAGGAGAACAGCTGAAGCTATGACATATTATGTGATTTCCAGCTAAATTAACCCCGCTAAATTAGACAACCTGGGAAGTTTTAGACTTCTAAAATTGAAGACCATAAAAAGAAAAAAGAAAAAGCTATAATCATTGACCAAAATGGCTGGCTCATATCATTTATGCAGTATTATTTTTTTGAAATGACAGCTGTGGATGCTCTTCTTATATACCACCAACATACATTATTCTTTCTCATCATTACAATTGTGGTCATCATAGTCTTACTGTGACAATTTCAATACTGTTTCTATAAAAAAAACAAAAACTTCCAGTATTGAATATAAAAAGGTGGCAATTGCTAAAAAAAAGCTTACTCCTTTCAAGATCAAATATCATAACCTACTTCCAATAAGTCGTTTATTTTATTCCCTCATTATCATCACATCATCCTATCCCAAAAATTTAGGGTTTTCTTTATAAAACCAATTTCTCCATCAATCCTATACAATGCAACCAGTGGTGTTAACTCTTTAACATATCTTAATCTTCTTATCTATGCATTCAAGCTATTCCATGATTATCCAAAAACTAAATCAACATGCAAAAGTAAATCATCCTAATCTTCATTTCAAAAACAATATTCTCAATTCATGCTTGTTCTTACACTAGGAGGAAGTAACGGTAGCTTTACCATGCTTTATTCAAGATGCATTTTTTAATCTTAGTTCCGTTTCATAAGACTTGCCTGATGGACTTCATCAATGCCTCAACTGAAAACAATACAAAGTCCATCTCAATCAATTCCAACTTCTAAATTTATTTGCATATATACACAATTCGCCGAGGGCCATCCATAGAAATGAGTAATGGCACACACAGTTACCTTCTAGTGTGCATAGCTATAGAGCCCATTATGGTCAGATTTATTAGAGAGATGCCAGAGCCCGATTTTCCACTCCTTGTTTAGTTTGACTGACTAGTAAGTTGAGTCAGACATAAGATGATTAAGATTAATCAGTTTAGTTATGGCCAGTCAAACTTATTTAACTAAATTAATTTGTTTAAATATGTGAGTACTTATCTACTAGATAGACTTAACTTGAATTTAGAGATTTTATTTTAAAATTAGATTTTATGTAATTTCAAATTTAATTTGTTCAGTTCCATGTTGCCAAATAAGAAATATAGTATAAGGGATTTTCCTATTTATAAGCTAAGAGTCTTTACATATTTTCTTGCTGTCTGAATAAAATTAAGTCTGTCTGTATGGTTCATGAAATTTGAATCTTGATCTATAAAATTGGCTCTATTTTAAATTTTGAAAAAAAAATAGCTAAAGTTTACAATGAAAATTCTTAAACTCTTACATTTATTTTTCCTATTTCTATCTTTTGGCAAGCTGTAGCCACCAGCATTTTGCACCGTAACCAAGTTCCACCTCTGCATTGCAGTCAGGCGTCACGCCTCCACATTATGCATCTTCCACGCTAAAGCTCCATCCTCGTCTCGTGGGATCAAACCCCGCATGGGCTTACCCCACACAAGCTGCAATAACAGCACACGACGCACAACCCACCCTGCACGCTTAAGACCTTTGCAGGTAGGAATGTCTCATGATGCAAGACCCATATGAGCCAACCTACAAATTGGCTAGTGCACTCACGTGACCAAGCGTGAGCTAAACTATGGTACACCTCGTGCACTCATGTGACTATCAAACTGTGCAAGACAATTGTCACACAATCCAATATTCGTTCATGCATAGAAACATTGGCTTCCATGCGTGAACCAACATAATTCTGGTGGGAACATAGATCAACATTGAATTGAACGACCAAGATGACGCATGTATTAAATCAAAATTCAAATTCAGATTAATTAGAGCTATTGGAAATTTTCATATTAATTTTAGTTAGATTAGATTTGATTTGATTAAAGTAGATTTGAAAGATTTGAAAACTCGCTATATTTAGAGCTAATTTTATTTTATTGTAAAAAAATTAGTTCTATATTTGTTTTTATTTATTTGGTATTTTATTTCTTTCATTTAATATTGTATTTTCAAATTTTTTCATGAGATCTCTCTATATAAAGAGATCTCTTTGCATTGTAATAGTAAGTAGCATTTGATGAATGAAATTATATTTAAGTTTTTCTTAAAATCTAGATCCAGATTAAGAGGTCGATATTTCGCTGAAGGAAAGGGTAAAATTAACTTTTGGTGAGAATCCTCAAATTAGCCTAGTTATTCATTTTACCAAAAAAAATCTCCTCTATCCATTGCGCTCTCTCTCTCTCTCTGGATCATCTCTGAGGGCCTTCAGCACCTTGTGCGCTCTCCCACCTCCAAAGCCCGCCCGCCTCCAAAGCCCATTGCCTCCTCGTTCCCCCGCCTCTGACATGCGCCCATCTCCGTTGCACGCTGCCTCGCCTACCAGCACGAGGCAACTCATCACTTTTTTTACAGCTCGACTCTCTACTTCACTCGAGAAACGTGCCACTCGAGCACGCTGACCCAAGCCGCCTGCGTCGCTACTACTTGAGTTTCTTTGGCTAAGGTATAATTTCTTTTTTGAATCAAATTAATCTGATTATTTCATTTCAATATAAAATTATTCTCTTGACTTGAATTATTCATTTGGCTCTAATTGCGCGATATGGCATATATTTGAGTGATAATTACTGTTGAATTTAAGTGTGAAACATCTGTCCTAAATTCCTGAACCTCGAATCTGATTTATTAAATTTAAATTGACACCTTAATCTAATTTGATAAATAAAAATTTATCAAACGATGCTTCGAGAGTACGAATTGGTGGAGTGGGTCAGAAGAGTCACTTTGTGGCTTTCTTTGGCAAAAACTTAAATGAGGCAAACAAAAATACTCTCTATATGATAATTTCTATGTTGTATTTCAAGCACTTACATATTACAGACATTATTTCCTACCATAAGAGTTCTTTTTTCTAATCACAAGGCTTTTACATACCTGAACTCACAGAAAAAATTAAATTCATGGAAGCCAAGTGGATTGAGTTTCTTTAAAAGTACACATTTATACTCAACCGTGGAGCGGGACTAATAATTGGGTAACTAACGCTCTTAGTTGTCAAGTCACCATTTCTAACACGAGCATTGATATTGTTGGTTTTGATAAACTCAAAAGAGATCGACGAGGATTTCCCCAACTTTGCGACTATTTATGCAGCATCACAAGATGGACCATCTACAGAATATCCTGACTACAATCTGCTTAAACGTTATTTATTTCAAGGTCCTAGGTTGTGTCTTCCCATCACCTTTGTTAAAGATTTCATGATTTTGAAGCTTCATGCTAGAGGTTTTGTTAGTCGTTTTGGGCGAAACAAAACAATTAAAGTTGTTGAAAGAAAATGGCCAAGCCACAAGTCAAATGTAACAGCATCGTTGCTCAACGTAGAGTCTTTGGGCTTGTTTGGTTGGAGGATAAATTTGGGCAAGAAAAGAAAAAATATTTTATTTTATAGAGTTGATGGGAAAGAAATTTATTTTAATATTGGGAGGTATATAGGATGTGAAATAAAATTGATTTTAAGGTTAAAATTTGTGTTAGATGTGAAATAAAGTTGATTTTTAAAATTAAAATTTGTGTTGGATGTGAAATAGACGAATCTAGTAACTCCTTCTACCCCTACAAGACTACGGAATTTGGGCAAGAAAAGAGAAAATATTTTATTTTATAGAGTTGATGGGAAAGAAATTTATTTTAATATTGGGAGGTGTATAGAATGTGAAATAAAGTTGATTTTCAGGTTGGAATTTATGTTGGATGTGAAATAAAGTTGATTTTTAAGATTGGAATTTGTATTGGATGTGAAATAAAGTTATTAAAATTTATAATAAATTAAAAATATCATTATTATATTTTTTTATCCAAAATTAGGCAAATGCCAAACAAGACCTTTGTAGCAAAACAATAAAAACAGAATATAAGTCTATACACCTCTTTTCCTATGTTTTATTGTCCTTGGTAGGACATCAATATGGATTTCATTCTTAGGCTACCTTGTACTGTTATGAGAAACTATTTCATATGCATTATAGTTAACCGCTTTTTTAATATGTCATATTTTCTACCTTATTCAAAAACATCTAATGCATCAAGGATTGCAGGGAGTTTTTTCCTTAGTGGAGTTGCGATGTTACATAGTTTACCTTAGTCCATCATTTCTAATAGGAATGTAATGTTCACAAGTTACTTTTAGAATATCTTGAAACATATGTTGGGTTATAAGCTTAAATTCTCCATTGTTTTTCACCCACAAACCAATGACTAGACTAAACTGGATAATTAGAGTCTAAGGCCCTGTTTGGCAATGGGCTAAAACCATGACTAAAATTAGCCATGGCCAAAATCTAAAATTTATTTTAAAAAAATTTAAAAAAATATTTTATATTTCATCTCACACAAATTCCAACATTAAACAATCACTTTATTTTACATCCAACACAATTCTCAATAAATCAATCAACTTTACTTCACATCCTACACAATTTTTAACATAACCAACTTACTTTATTTCACATCATACACATTTTTCAAAAATGGCTAAAAATTTCAACTAAATCTTTTTTTTTTCTTGTTACCAAACAGAGCCTAAGGAACTTTTTTAGATGTCAAGTTAGCATCACTGGTTGAAATTAGAATCTTGTCATGCCTCAAACTAGGTTTGTACATAATAATTCTGTCAATAAGTCTGTAAGAATGAGTCAATTCAAAGTCATACATGACTACAAGCTAGGACTCCTACAATTTTATACTTTTACCTATGCCTACTATGTCAACTGATTCTCTAGAATTATTTGCACAACAAATCAGGAACTTGCATCATAAGATCAACAGTAAAATAAATATTAATAATGATACAAAAAATTAGCAGATTCACACAGACATACATAAGAAATTTTTTGGAGATTACATTATAATTTAGGTTAGACATATGTGATTCTCATATGGGGTCGTCAAGACTACAAGACCAAGGAAGAGGCCTATTTAAAATTTAAAAAAAAAGAATTGAGTCGAATACATATGTTATGGATTTACCATCAGATCTGAGGATTAGTTAGACTTTCAATGTTTCAAACCTGGTGGCACATATAGAATCAGCAGCAATATCCAATGATCCGTTTAAGCTTAATATTACCCTTGAAAGAGATCCCAAGCACGAGTGTCCATCCACCAAACTCACACATAAAGAGCAAATTAAACAAATTCTTGATGAGTATTTGCTGAGAATTTAAGAATATCAACAATATCTATTTTAGAGGAAGGGCCTCAATTAGAAAATTCATGTGCTACTAAGTTTGGAGTACTAATAGATTGGTCCAAATATCTTGGAGAGGTACCATAGCGAGACTAATCTCTACTCAACATGATTGAGCTCTTTCAATTATAAGAGGATTGATTGGGATATCGATGGAACATGTTATAGTTGGATTTATTGGACATGCCTCAGAATCGATTCTGCACTCCCTATTTTCATTTGACTGAGCTTTATAAAACAATTAAGCTAGTTATTAAACTAATTGGGTTTAATCAGTTTAGTTTTAACTAGTAAGGCATATTTGGCTGAAACTATTAGTTTAAATTTGTAAGTATTTACCTATTACATAGACCTAGCTTGAATTTAGAGATTTTATTTTAAAAATTAAAGTTTATCTATTTTTAAAATTATATTTTATTTAATTTAAGAATTAGTTATTTTTAATCTTACATCGCCAAATTAGAGTTACAAAATTGAAAATTTTTCTATTTAAAGGTCCGAAGTCTTTACAAATTTTCTTATCTTACAAATAAATTAAATTTACTTTCAAAGAAAAAAATAAAATAAAATTTATACTTTTGGTTAATAAAATTTGAACGTTAAAGTCTGTTTGTTTGCAACGTTAAATTTAACAAGTTTAAAATTAAACTTGAATAGAGATATTTTTTTATTAAAAGTTATGAATGATGTGAAATAAAATTAATTATTATGTTGGAATATGTGAGTGATGTGATATAAAGTTAATTATTATATTGGAATATGTGAGGGATGTGATATAAATTAGTTATGATTTTAGTAATGTGTGTATAACGTGAAATAAAATTAATTTTTAATATTATATTTTATGTGTGATGTGATATGCCAGATTAAAATTAAACCAGATTAATTTTTAACTTCAAAACAAACGGGGCCTAATTTATAGAATTCAATCAATTTTAAATTCCGAAAAGAAAAAGCTAGGTTCTTGAGTTTAAATTCCTCAACTATTTTTCTTTCTTTTTTTCTTCTTGTAAATCCTAAACGTCAACTTGTTGTCACCTTCCCACCACTTTCTTTTTTATGAAAGCTCAGCCACGTTTACGAACCTATTAATAATCTATATTCATATAGAACAAGGATCTAAAAAGACACTGATAAATCTTAAAGGACATAAAGACCAAAGTTGCTCAAGCACTTGATTAAACTACTTAGGCCTTTTTTGGCACGAGGACCAAAATCTGGATCAAAATGGTACTAGTTTAAAAAACAACAATAATAATAAAAAATAATTTGTTTAATCATTCTACACAAATTTTAATGTGAAAAAATATTATTTTACTTCACATACTTAACAATATTCAATAAAAATATCAACTTTATTTATTATTATTATTGTTGTTTTTAAACTAGCACCATTTTGGTCCTGATTTTGGTCCTCACGCCAAACAAGGCCTTAGAGTGAATTTCACAGTCCTATTTTATTCATAGATCAGTGAACTGAATAAAGTAAGAAATACTTGTCACAAATTTCAAAACCAAGCATCAAAACTTGCAAAATACATCAGAAGTCAATTATATACTACAATCCTCAAGGTTGAATAAATTTTCCAAATTCATTGATTTAGAAGCTTTTTATACATTAAACTACTTATGGGTGAAAGTCCATTCGTCAAATTTAATTAAGTAAAGACCAATTGAAGCAATAACACCAGAAAGTAATGAAGAACATTCTAACCATGTGAGGTTCCTCTTAATTTCCCAACAGCAATAAATTCAAGTATTCTTTCCTTCACATCAGATAAGCCATAATGGTCCTCATCTAAAATTTTTTGAGCATGATGAACGTCAAAGTTTTCATCACTGCAATCAAAAATGAAAATAGGAATTTCAGTTAATCAGCAATGCATTAATAAAATTGAAACAATACTGGATGATATAGCACTGATGAAATAAAAATGAAAATGGAAGGAAAAGTTCTAATATTGACAATATTAAGATAGACATTGAACCTTAAATTGGATACCATTGCCGAAAAAGCATCAAGTATCAGTTAAGATAAGAGATAAGACAATTGCAACTTAGATGCATGAAAAGTAGCAAGGAATAGAACAGAGAATGTAGAAAAGTTCTTGAAAAAAAATAAGAAAAAAGAGAAGACCTAGCAAATAATGAAGAAAAAACGTGTAGCCAAGGGCAGAAAAATTAATATAACCATGTTTTCCAATCCGGGAGGAAGTTCGTTGGACACAACTTTCTGCAAAGTTTTTGACCCACAAATTTTTTTTTGTCTGAAAATTGTCATGTTAGCTAATATTTCCTGGAAGGCTATTCTGAATTTTTATCTTAATTTTATACCATTGTTACATAGTTGTTGAGTAGCCTACATATAGGCTTTTATCCCCTATTTTGACAAGTCAAACAAAAAAACTATTTAAGAGAATTTCCTCAATTATTTGTTTCTCCTTCTTTATCAGCCGAAAATATTTCGACGCCCATCTTAATCTATGCTACAAGATTGATCATATATTTCCTAATGTTTTCGCTAATTCTTGAGGACATCAAACTTCCACGAGATCATCTCATCACATCCATTACCAGCTTATATCTTGACAACAAGTCTTACACGAGCTTGGCTTTCTTCAAATATAATGAAAAGAATATACACCAGGTTGACTCTTAGGTTGGGGCCAAAAAACCTAAATTTCTCCAAAAAATATTTTCGTCAATATTTTATATTTACTTGTATCATACACAAATTTAAAAATAAAAAATTAACATCATACATAAATCTCAACATTAAAAATTAATTTTATTTAATATCCTATTTATGTTTCAATAAAAAATTAAATTTATTTCACATCAACATAATCCTCAATAATAAAATAATTTTATTTTATATCATAACATGAAAATAGGATATTCTTCCTCTCTATTTCAAATAAAACTTAAAGCATCCTCAAAACATACTTCAACTAAACGAAGCCTTAAATGCACAATTGTTCACTGCCAGCTAACGTCTAAAATTGTTTACTGCCTATGAACAATTCACATAATTGTTCACTGCCTTTCTACATTACAGGTAGAAACGAGACGAGCTTGCCAAATTTCAAATTTTCAATTAGCAGCATAGTAACCAAAGATGAATGCATTCAAGACAACTAAAAAGGGGATTACCGCCAAACAAAACTAATGCTCAAATTCCATATTTTGAGATCGACTTCAAAAAAGTCCTACGCATAGTAGTATGCATCGCATTGTAGCCATCTACAACTATGGTCAGCAAAAAAGTTTTATTGAGATAATTATTGAGATAATTCTGACACTGTTAGTTATTCTATCGTTGTTATTAATTGTAATACTCAGTAATTTGAAAATTACAGAAAACAACCAGAAATAATAGATGACAATTTTTTGTAAGTGGAACCTGTAGTCTCCCCAGGGTAGAGCAGTAAGCCAGTCAAGATAATTGCGAGTGACATTAAACTCGCTAGAACTGGCCTCCAAAAGCTGCAGTTTTGTAATTTCTTCATCTATAACCTGCAATACATGAGGAGGGCATCTATCTCTTTTTGGTTCAATCCTTTCTCTAAACTTTGCTGCAAAATGAAACATATTAAAATACTGAATACCACAAATACAAATAATCTAAATGTACTTGTCGTAGGATAATTTGAAGTTCACTGCAACATCTGAAGATGAGAACTCACCAGAAAGAGCTGTTTTGTCATCAGTTTCCAAGCCAAGCTCCTGAATAGGCAAAATTACGTCATAAACTTATGTAATTTGGAATACTGCAAGAAACTAATGTTTAAAAGAATCTTTTTTCCATCAATCATTCTCACAAGGTCAAAAGGACCGAAAAGGAAGACAAAAACAAACATGGCAAAAAACTAAAGGAATGACCTTGAAATGAAAACAAAAGATTTATGTAGCCGACCTCACATAGTGGGATAAAGGTTTGCTTGATGTTGCACTCTCGAAAAATCAGAAGTTTCTTCAAGCACTATAATTTTTCATCAAGCATCCCAGAGATGATGATAAGAAAGCAGAACCATCATCACATATGACCGACAATAAAATGGGTGATGAACACAAAAATGACGATATTTTTGTTTGATCGACTTCATTTAGTAAAGTACCTCGATTCAAACATTTAATAACATAACAGTAGCTTACCAAAATGAAAAATTGAATTAAGAAAATCAACCTTTTTGATTGCTTTCATTTGCTCATTTAGAAGATAACGTCGTTGTTCACCAGATATTTTTTCTTCAATGGCTTTAGCAATTGATTCCTAGCATAAAAAACAGAAGAATTGCACAAAGTACATCAAATGATTAGTGAAGGTTATGATGGACGTCATAGAAAAGCTTATTACTTAAATGGATAACCTGTATCTTATTGATCTCTATCTCTTTCTTTACCAGCTCAAGTGTGAGTTTCAAGCGTTTGTGAACCTGTTTAACAACATAATTAACATTCCATTGCATGATATGGAAACTGAGTGCACAGTATATATGCATTAGAAAGCAAATTATCATTACACACAAGAGCAAACTCAAGAGGTAAGAACATTGCTAATAGCACCAATTCCACACTCAAATTCATTTTGAATTGGATTTGAGAAATAAATTAACATAATTTATTTAGTTAATTGGGATAGTACAAAAAGATTGATACTTTTGAAACACAATTGTCATGTCAGAAGAGCAAATGGAAGCAACATAGACAAATAACATCAAAGACAAATACCGAAGGATCATAAATCTAAAGATTGATACTATAATTGTCATGATAAAAGCTCAAGACAGTTCCTAACTTGTTTCCAAGGTGGTGGGGACACCACGATCGACCATCGATTCATTCCTGGCAGAGTTTACCATCGACGACCGAGATCTCGCGATGCTGCTTCGATTTGGACTGATTGACTATTAGGACAGATTGGGAAAGATGGATGCTGCGGATTGCTGACTCGATAGATTGAAAATCTCCTATTCATTCTGATTGATTGGAGATTCCATTTTGGGATGATTTTATTTCTCGCATTTATTTTGTATTAGTTGTTTCTATTTCAGTGTTCATTATTTTAGGCATGTTATCTAGTATTTTCTCGTTTGTGTGAGGAATTTATTATATTATGTATTTTTCTTTATTGAGTCAGTCTGTATAGAGGCCTATATAAACGCCTCCCTGTTACTCTTATTTCTTGAATGCTGAATAAATCTGATTTGTGTTTCCCTTGGGATTATTTGATTCTGGAATGAATCGAT